>CM060310.1:39171801-39196801 GCA_030674185.1 Monoplex corrugatus
GAGAGAGAGAGAGAGAGAGAGAGAGAGAGAGAGAGAGAGAGAGAGAGAGAGAGACGTTACAGACACACAGCAAGTGCCATCAATGGTCGATTCCTTCCGTGCTGATTGTGTTTGGTGACTTAGTTCTGACTGATTGCTTCATAACCTCTCTTCCACCCGACCCTACCTCAGCTCCCACTCTTCAGGTCGTCGCTCCGTCATTGCTTGATTTGCTCCACAGAAAGTTATGTGTGTGTTGGTGGGTGGGTCTACTGTCACTGTCACTGTCACTGTCACTGGGTTCTGGACATAGACATTTCACAAGGGGACAAACCGATGCTTACAATTAAAAATACGTCACGCATCCTGAAAGCTTACTGTAGATGGCGTCGTGTCTGACAGCTGGGCAATCTTAAAGCACTGCTGAAGATGACATGTGCTTTATGAACATCTAAAAAAAGCAAACTACTGTCTAATCAAAGCAGAGTTACTGTAATGAAAAGTGCCCTCGTGGAGATACTGAGGGAGCTCTTTTCAAAATGTTTCATAATGAATAATATTCACACCTCCTCCAATTCTGTGTAAGAAGTATCTCTTTCTACAGAAAAAAACCAAACCAAACCAAACCAAACCAAACCACAAAAAACAAACAAACAAACAAACAAACAATTTCTTTTTATAGAACTTCTGAAATTATGCGCTTTAGATTCTCGCTTTTCTATGAAATAAATAGTACCCATACTTTCTGAAATTCCCATTGCTAGAAATTTTCTGTTTTTTGTTGTTGTGTCCTTGTTAAAAGAACTTTTCTCTCTCCTCGCTTCTGTCTTGTCTTTTCTACTGCTGCCTTTTTCCTCTCTGCCTTACCAACCCAATTCACTCCTATTTGTTACAAATGCTTGCACTTTTTCTCTCTGTGTCTTTTATCCACAGGGATCGGAATATGCCAGCTGTGAAGCTAGACTATGTTGTCTGGAAAGTGTTGGCCAGAGAGAGAGAGAGAAAGACAAGAGTCACATATACCAACAGTACAATAAACAAGAGTCACACATACCAACAGTACAACAAACAAGACAAGAGTCACACATACCAAGGTAGATGCACACATCTGAGCCGTTATGAAAATACATCAGATAAAATGAAGTGACCATTAATTCCATGACATGACTAAGTTTGAATGGAGAGGTAATTGGACGTCAACTTTTCCCGGGCATGCCTGACGAAATTTTGCGAGCCGTTTGCCGAAGCGCATGATTACACTAGACGTCCTTTTCGTGTATGTCTTTACTCTGTCATAGTCATGTTTGCCATTTTGTTGGAAGCTAAATGCCTGTCGACGGCAGGGTAGTTCATTCAACTGCTCATTGCTTTCCCTAGTGATTGCTGTCTGAATGGATGAGGGGTTCAAAATCTTACTGGTTGGTTGGTTGCTGAGTTCGTATGTTGATGGTTAGTTGGTTGACTTGTTTGTTGTACTGTTGGTATGTGTGACTGTTGTTTGTTGTACTGTTGGTATGTGTGACTGTTGTTTGTTGTACTGTTGGTATGTGTGACTGTTGTTTGTTGTACTGTTGGTATGTGTGACTGTTGTTTGTTGTACTGTTGGTATGTGTGACTGTTGTTTGTTGTACTGTTGGTATGTGTGACTGTTGTTTGTTGTACTGTTGGTATGTGTGACTGTTGTTTGTTGTACTGTTGGTATGTGTGACTGTTGTTTGTTGTACTGTTGGTATGTGTGACTGTTGTTTGTTGTACTGTTGGTATGTGTGACTGTTGTTTGTTGTACTGTTGGTATGTGTGACTTGTTTGTTGTACTGTTGGTATGTGTGACTTGTTTGTTGTACTGTTGGTATGTGTGCCTTTTGTTTGTTGTACTGTTGGTATGTGTGACTGTTGTTTGTTGTACTGTTGGTATGTGTGACTGTTGTTTGTTGTACTGTTGGTATATGTGACTGTTGTTTGTTGTACTGTTGGTATGTGTGACTTGTTTGTTGTACTGTTGGTATGTGTGACTTGTTTGTTGTACTGTTGGTATGTGTGACTTGTTTGTTGTACTGTTGGTATGTGTGACTGTTGTTTGTTGTACTGTTGGTATGTGTGACTGTTGTTTGTTGTACTGTTGGTATGTGTGACTGTTGTTTGTTGTACTGTTGGTATGTGTGACTGTTGTTTGTTGTACTGTTGGTATGTGTGACTGTTGTTTGTTGTACTGTTGGTATGTATGACTGTTGTTTGTTGTACTGTTGGTATGTGTGACTGTTGTTTGTTGTACTGTTGGTATGTGTGACTTGTTTGTTGTACTGTTGGTATGTGTGACTGTTGTTTGTTGTACTGTTGGTATGTGTGACTGTTGTTTGTTGTACTGTTGGTATGTGTGACTGTTGTTTGTTGTACTGTTGGTATGTGTGACTCTTGTTTGTTGTACTGTTGGTATGTGTGACTTTGTTTGTTGTACTGTTGGTATGTGTGACTCTTGTTTGTTGTACTGTTGGTATGTGTGACTGTTGTTTGTTGTACTGTTGGTGTGTGTGACTCTTGTTTGTTGTACTGTTGGTATGTGTGACTGTTGTTTGTTGTACTGTTGGTATGTGTGACTTGTTTGTTGTACTGTTGGTATGTGTGACTTGTTTGTTGTACTGTTGGTATGTGTGACTTGTTTGTTGTACTGTTGGTATGTGTGACTTGTTTGTTGTACTGTTGGTATGTGTGACTCTTGTTTGTTGTACTGTTGGTGTGTGTGACTCTTGTTTGTTGTACTGTTGGTGTGTGTGACTATCTCTCTGCCTCCCTATCTCTCTCCCTCCCTCTTTTTCTCCCTCTCTCTCACAATCTGACATCTATGACGAGTCTGTATGCAATTGCATGAGAAGAAGAGGAAGAGGACAGGCAGCCAAAACTTGAAACAGATAAAATAACCATTGCCTGAGGACCCACATCACTTCATTTCCACAGATTCACACCTCCCTACCGCAGCCTCCGCTCTCGTCACGAGACCTGTCTGGGGCAAAGACCGGGGTCTGTTTCTTTCACGCAAACACGCTTGTGCGCTAGCGGAGAGATGACGAGTGGCGAGGAGAGAGAATATTTCATAGCGTGCTATGAAACGGACGCGAGGCGGAAGTAGATTTCAGTCAATGTACAGCGCTTATTTCACAACAGAAGACGGAGTCGTCCTCAAACAGAAAGACGACTTGCACGACCGCCATCTTTACTTCGCTGGCTAGATCCTCTCGACGCCACGTAGCCTTACCTAGTGAATACCTAGCCACGCTTGCCGTTAGGTGGAAGAAAGAAACGCTCATACCTAACGTAACCTCGCGAAAATCTTGCCTAGGTAACCTATAAGAAACAGACCTCTGGTGACAATGCCGATTCCTTGAAGTGTCAGTAGTGTTATTACTGGCAGTCTTCTGTGGAGTCAGTAAAACCCGAAAATAGATTCAGAACGCGTATTTAATACAACCACAGAACGCGTATTTAATACAACCACAGAACGCGTATTTAATACAACTACAAAACGCGTATTTAATACAACCACAGAACGCGTATTTAATACAACTACAAAACGCGTATTTAATACAACCACAGAACGCGTATTTAATACAACCACAGAACGCGTATTTAATACAACCACAAAACGCGTATTGAATACAACCACAAAACGCGTATTTAATACAACCACAGAACGCGTATTGAATACAACCACAAAACGCGTATTTAATACAACCACAGAACGCGTATTGAATACAACCACAAAACGCGTATTTAATACAACCACAGAACGCGTATTGAATACAACCACAAAACGCGTATTTAATACAACCACAAAACGCGTATTTAATACAACCACAGAATGCGTATTTAATACAACCACAAAACGCGTATTTAATACAACCACAGAACGCGTATTGAATACAACCACAAAACGCGTATTTAATACAACCACAAAACGCGTATTTAATACAACCACAGAATGCGTATTTAATACAACCAGACAAGACAGACGCAAAGTTTTGGCCAAATGGCTTTTGTCAAGCGTAAACGTAAGATCACAAACGAACAAACGACAAAGACGAAAATTAGAAGAAAAAGACTGAAACTTCCCTGCTGCTTCGTCCAAGTTTATACAATTCTATCCTTTCACAACGCTTAAAATACATGTACACTCATCAGTGATGTCAATCACAGGATTTTAAGAACCCAGTCAGAGAAAACAACTAATTAGCATAGGTCAAAAGAATGGAAGGACGAAATATCACTTTAGTCTTAACTGGCATCATTGACCAGATTAAGCTGACCACACACAATGACTAACAGATACACACCACGTTCTGTTCTTCACCGTCTAAAAGGGAACCAGTGCATTTGTCACTTCCATGAAGAGACTTGATAAGCAAAGCAGATACAGTGATGGACAGTCACACAGCCCTCTCACGTCTGTGGTAGCTAAAAGGATCCACAGGTTCTGAATGCAACATTATCTCAGGCTGTCCGTTGTGAATGGTTGTTACAGTGGTTGAATGACCGATCGCCTGGCCCAAGAACGTTAATTAGCGTGACACAGACGAGTTATTTCCCTTCACACATTCATCTTTGTAAGGAGATCCACAAAGATCCTGAAAGTAATCAATTCTATCGGCCAGGAGTACTGGTATCTTTTAAAGGATAACGTTTGAAAGGTTGGCGTTGGGCCAAAGATGATAGGAATTACACCGATATAGATCTGGGAAGCCTATGAAAGTGATACAGAGCTTACCGCAGTACACATGATGCAAACGCAAGAGTAAGCTTAAACAACCAATTCTGCAGTTTCATTTCCTTTTTTCTCCTTTTGTACGTCTTTTACAAGGATAATTCAGACACAATCAATTCATTCTGCTTAAAGCGTATGAACAGTTTTGCACATACCTGGCTCATCGTCAAGTTTTCATCATTCAGTTGGTGTCAGCTTAGTGTTCCACATGTTCTACATCCCCTCTTCCCACTTCAAGACATTGCCAATGCCTAGTATTTTACACAGGGTCAGGAAGACTGTCAGATAACTGCTGGCAGATATGGGTGGAGCGCATTATACGGTCTTCTTCACTTGTTGGAGGTCTTTCTGGATAGTTTGTTGTCAGATGGCCGTGAGCCAACCTCTCTGTTGGTTTCTTTACCATAAGTCCATAATCCATAATCGCCAACGCTATGCGGCAAGGCACCTGATGATGATGAGTGGACCAGAGGGAGACAGGGCAGAAAAACAGACTGGATTTAGGACCCTCGAAACGTCACACACAGGTTAACGCTTTCAAACACAGACAACACAGAATCAGTTTTGAAGACGACCTTTTTCTTCTTCTGTTTTGTTTTGCAGGCAGACAGCTGGGTAGCTGTAACACGAGACATGATTGACCTTGAAGATGACGTGCATTGTGTTTAACACGAGACATGATTGACCTTGAAGATGACGTGCATTGTGTTTAACACGAGACATGATTGACCTTGAAGATGACGTGCATTGTGTTTAACACGAGACATGATTGACCTTGAAGATGACGTGCTTTGTGTGCTGTCAAAGGAAACAAGAGACGAAGCATTCAAATATGTTGTAACTCCAGTTTCATGGCTTGACCCAGAGTTTTGGCGCAGTGTGAAACCTTTTCAGGTTTTCAGAGAAAAAACCCCACACCAAAAAACAAAACAAAACAAAACAACCCCCCCAACCCCCCCCCCCCCCCCACAAAAAACACATACCAAAAAACCCCAAAACAGAAACAACAACAACAACAGCAGCAGGAGCAGCAAAACAGACAAAAAAGACAGAATATTTATTCTTGATAAAGTAAACAAATGTATATGTAGAGGGTAGGGCTCCACTGTAATCTTCCTACGCAGGGTCACGGACATCAGGGAATCCGGCCGGTGCCAGCCAGCTGCGTGTCATTTCAAAAGGTGTTCAACACCAGATCTGTGAACGCCAAAAGGCACACAGAATGGATGTGTCAGTGTGGGCTGTATGCATTTCAACCGGCGGTTCATGGAAGAGATGGTCAGTGGGACATCGCGCCGGGAGCTGGAATCGGTGCCAAAGACTTTATGAATAACATTTAGTGTCATCCAAAACAAGCGTGACTGCCCGCGTTCAAGCAAGCAGGAATCAGAAAAAAAAACACGAAAAAAGAATCAGAACTCGTATTTAATACAACCAGACAAGACAGGCACAAATTTTCGGAGAACTGGCCTTTTTCAAGCGTAAGATCATCACAAACGAACAAACACCAAATACAAAAATTGGGAGAAAAAGACTGAAACTTCCCTGCTGCTGTGTCCAGTGTGAGAAAAGGAATGCCATGTGTGGCATTTAGTGTCATTTTGGGAGGAAGGAACAGGACTGTGATCCTGTGAACAGGTATGACAACAAATGCCTTGATTCTGCTACCTGTGGCATCTGCGTTTTGATGCAGTTAGTTTACATCAGCATCTCTGGTGATTCAAGGCACCGTAACATTTATCGCTCTTGTATGGGACATCCTGCAGGGTAACATTTTGTACACTATCAAGGCTCTAAATATCCTGGACACCATGTTGTGGTTGCTTGGATACTGTTTTCCTTTCATTTCTTTTGACTTCTCTTGTCTCTTTTTATCATGGAGACTATAACCATTACAAAAATAACCAAACGTTGTGTCTGGTCAAAACAACTGTGGCACTCTATGTTTCTTTTATTTTAATTTATGTAAATAGCGAACCACTTAAGGAAAGAGATTATTTTAGGAAAACAAAATTATCATAATTTGTAGTTGTATACATAAACAGACAGTGACATTCTCAAATTAAACACATAAACAGATAAGAACATTGTAAAATAAAACACGAATTCCTGTGAAAAGTATGACTACATATATGAAAAGATCCCCCCCAAAAACAAAAACAAAAACAAAACAAAAACAAAACAACAACAAACAAACAAAAAACCCAACTACAAAAAAAAACAAAAACAAAAAACACAACAAACAAAAAACAAAACAAAAACAAAACAACAACCAACCACCAAACAAAACAAAAACAAAACCCAAAAACCCAAAAAGACAAATAAACAAAAACAAAAACACAAAAAAAACAACAACCAAAAACAAACCAAACCAACCAAACCAAACCAAACAAAAACAAAAAATCAACAAACCAGAAGGTTTCTAAAAGAAAAGAAATCAAAAAGCCCCAAACAAAACAGAACACAAAACTAAGAACATCATAAAATATATCCAGCTGCAACACAGAAAAAGGAACAAGTATCTATGATACCGACAAGTCTTTGTCTGGAAGAATCATTTCGTGAATGAAAGAGGGTCAGCCGTTTTAAAACAAGAGGATTGAACACTCACAGCATTCTCTGTGAAGTATCACTAACAAGAACAAGTATCGGAGAATGTGTAAAAAACATCACTAACAGAAAGGACACAAAATGACGTATGCCTGTGCACCAACAAGGACATCAAAGTCTCGTGGATCCACATCACTATATAGGTGTTGTCACTATGTTCAGCCTAATGACGACATAAACAAGAATACAGCATACAACTGAAGTATTCAGAGATAAAACTACCCACGGAGGAAAAAGAAAATCATCTTCCCCGTCCCAAACAAGCTAGCCAGCCAACCAGCCAGCCAGCCAGCAGCAGGGCAGCAAGCAAGCAAGCAAGCAAGCAAGCAAGCAAGCAAGCAAGCAAGCAAGCAAAAACATCAAGCAAGCAAGCAAGCAAGCAAGCAAATGAAAACCGCAAACAAACCACACATACACAATAATTTATTTCAAAGGGGAAATTGGAAAAGAAAAAGAACACACGAAAACATTCCCCTGAAAAGAAAAAGAGAAAAGAATATTATCTTTGGAACACTTCACTCAAAAGACAGACTAATAAAGAGCAACAACCAAAAACGTTACAAGGGAAATTGGACACAAAAACAAACACGAAAATGTTCATTTAAAAGGGAGATTGGTAATCAAAGGGAACACGCATGCACACAGTTCTAGCAGCACACACAGACAAGCTGTCAAAAGGAAAGATACAGACAGACCAATCACGCCGTGACCCTAATAAACCTGTGAATTTATTTTTGTGCACAATAACACTTCCTTTATTCGTTTTATTCCCCTTGTAAATTTTATAAGAGCACAACCACTCTGAGATCTCTCTTTCCAATTATCCAGATGTTATAGTCAACTTTTTTTTAAAAAACAAATCAAACTTTAGAAAAACCAAGACCCGTATTGCACGATCCCACCTTTTAAAAAGCCAGCCAGACATAAACATTCACGGTACTATCTGGAATACACAAACTGAAACCCCATGAGACCCTCTCTTGAATGTGACGACATCCAAAACCGTATCAAACTTTATTTCGTATTGTAAAAAAAGAATTTTCAAAGGCACTTATATTCAATAAAACCTTAAATTTTCACATTTGTGATTAAACATTTCCTGCAGAAGAGTATTAAATCTAGTACAGAATGTGTGTGTAATGTTAATCAGTGCTAGATAATACACTTTCAGATAACATACTGTTTGTGTCTGTAACATACTCTGACATTTGGACGTGAATAATGATATCAATTCTTTATCCAGAGTCTTCTGAAGTGCAAACGTTTCAATAGTACATGGTCAATGATTTCCTTCGATTCCAAACACTATCAAAACAAGAGTTATTTAGGATCCTTCTTTCCTTTAGATTGACACGAGTTCTGAAAATTCTGTATACACCTTTAGACATTCTAATAGCATTTCCAGTATCTAATGAATCTGAATGACTACTTGTTTACCAAGAAATATTAACTCATCTGTTCTAAATTACCAGGTACAAGACAGATGACAAAACATTATGTTCGAGGGGTCATTGTGGATACTCAACAAACTGCCTATGCAACTAATTTTGGTTTTCATCGATATCTCCTCTTCACAGAAGATATACATATGCAAAAATCTGATGACAGATCAATAGAGACACCGAAGAAATAAAAACTAAGGGAACAGAGATTTTTGGTGACAATTCAAGTACAGTCTGTTACCTTTTGTCACTCACGATTCTATTCTTGGCACAAAACAAAACAAAACAAAACAAATTTAACGGTGTAACAATTCATCAGCGACAACACTTGGCAGCCCAGTCAACGTAAACAACCAATCAGCATCCTTCCAAAGGACAGGACTAAGAACCCTCACTTCGATCCTGACTGACATTACTAACCGACCTCAGTTGACACCCCTCCCCCCCCCCCCACCTACCGGTGACTAATGAACACATGACACTTTCTGAACTCCCCGGAGACAAAGGGTACCAGTGTGTATCCACATCTCTGTGTGGACGTGGCAAGTACAGCAGATACACTGACGGCTTATCTGGCAGGCCTCTCACGTCTGGTGCTAACTAGAAAGGTCCACAGATTCCCACAGTAACCCATCTTGGATTGTCCGATGTGAATAGATGTCACGGCCGTCAATGACTGATGCGCTAGGCCCAGAAGACTAATGGGCCTGACGCAGATCATTTATCTCCCTTCACATTCTCGCGTGTGTGAGGTCCGCAAAGACCCTGGGAAAAAAGGACTTTCTGGATGACGTAGGAGAAAGATAGTCAAAAGAGGGATAGAAACATAAAGTACTAGATTTGGGCAAACGTTGAAACGTGATAATGCAGTGCCAGCCACGTGTACGGAAAAGTAAAGATACAACCAATTTCGTACCTGTTGTCCCCCTCCTCCCCTCTCTCTTTCGCATCTGTACGATTTTAAAAAGTCAACCAAAACAAAACAAACAAAACAAAACAAAACGATGTTATGGACATGTTCATGGTGACGATAACCCTTACAAAACTGACCTCAGATTGTGTCCCACGAAGAAATTGTAAAACTACATATCTTGTTTCAGTATGTAATCACTAGAGAATGGTTTTAGACAAACACGTTATTAGACATACACACACACACACACACACACACACACACACACACACACACACACACACACACACACACACACACACACACACACACACACACACACACACACAGACAACACACACGCACAGAGAGAAACAGAGATACACACACACCACAAACAATCCAGCCAACCCAACAATCTTGCTTGTCATACAAGATTACAGAAAATCCAGAGTTTGTACTTCTTTAGGACACTGTGACCTTGAGTAAGATTCAGACAATTTGAAGTTTGACATGAAGCGAGGACAATGGTAGTTTGACAACAGTGTAAATACAGATCCCCAAATCATTGACACCGCCAGCAGTCAGTCTAACAGAAACCAGAGGCACAGGAAAATAGAATGAGAACGCGTATTTAACCCTTTGATTCCCGTACCCAAACGACCAGCAGCAAAACTTAACCATTTGATTCCCTAATCCTATCCATCAGCTTCCTGCAGGAAGGTAGGGGATAGGTTGAAGGAGTCAAAAGATTAAGTATTTGCTTTGCTAGCATGGCTGACACTGCAGGATGCTGGTGGACATGGTGCAGGAGTCGAAGGGTTAATACATACAATAAGACAGGTGTAAATCTTTAGCTCAAGGAACATCAGGGAAGTTCTGTTGTTTTTCCGCAAGTTTTATGCATTTGTTCCTTTGTTGTCTTGTATGTGAGCTTGACAAAAGCCAACTGTGACGTGAAAACAAAATTAGACTACTGTCAGAGGTTCCCAAGAAAGTGCTGTTTACGCATCTTTCTCATGAAGTCCTGATTTCAGGCTTTTTTTTTTAAACTCCCGTTTGACATTGCTTTGGCGTCATGACTTCTTAATTTGTGCAAATATAATTTTGCAACTGTCCATACCTTTAACCAAGTTTGGTATAGATCCAAATAGAAACAGCTGGAAAAAAATCTTGCTAACACTTTTTTGTCACAGATTCACAGACACAGACACAGACGCACAGACACTCAGATAGACAGATAGACAGACAGACAGACAGATATACAGACAGACAATCAGATAGACACACAGACACACACACACACATGTACACATACATTACACATACACACTCGCACACTCCTGTATGGCCGATATGAAACAATGCCCCATTAAAACAGAGGAAGATAAAAAAAAAAAAAAAAAAAAAATAGCGACAGCAAAGAACTGTCAGCAGAGAAAACAATCTTAAAACAATTTGTACCAGTTGCCAAACAGCGTTCTTCCTTCCATACATCGTTGTTAAGATAAAACCTCTAGCGTTGTTAAACAGGCCCAGATGCTGTGTGTGTTATAGAATCATACTCTTCATTCTGTCCACTACTTTTACCGTTTATTTATTATTCAATTGACTGCAGACCCTCGGGGCGGCAGGGGAAAGGGGTGGGGTTGGGGGGGGGGGGAGGCATGACAGATCCCAGCCATGTCGGAACTAAAGCCCAGAAGCTAGTAACATATTCATGTTGCTTTATTTGTTAGACGACCTGTTGTTTTATTCGCCATGACCTGTTGCTTTATGCACCAGATGACATGTTGCTTTATCCACCATGACCTGTGTTTCCATGACTGTTGTTTATCCACCATGACCTGTTGTTTTATCCACCAGATGACCTGTTGTTTTATCCACCATAGACCTGTTGTTTTATCCACCATGACCTGTTTTCCGACCTGTTTTTATCCACCAATGACCTGTTGTTTTATCCACCATGACCTGTTGTTTTATCACCAGATGACCTGTTGTTTTATCCACCAGATGACCTGTTGTTTATCCACCAGACTTTGTTATCACCATGACTGTTGTTTTATCACCAGATGACCTGTTGTTTTATCCACCAGATGACCTGTTGCTTTATAATGCACCTGCTTACCCTGTGTTGCTTTATCCCCCAGATGACCTGTTGTTTATCCACCAGATGACCTGTTGCTTTATCCACCAGATGACCTGTTGTTTTATCCACCAGATGACCTGTTGCTTTATCACCAGATGACCTGTTGCTTTATCCACCAGATGACCTGTTGCTTTATCCACCAATGACCTGTTGTTTTATCCACCAGATGACCTGTTGCTTTATCCACCAGATGACCTGTTGCTTTATCCACCAGATGACCTGTTGTTTTATCCACCAGATGACCTGTTGTTTTATCCACCAGATGACCTGTTGCTTTATCCACCAGATGACCTGTTGTTTTATCCACCAGATGACCTGTTTGTTATCACATGACCTTTTTTTACCACCAGATGACCTGTTGTTTATAATCCACCACATGACCTGTTGTTTTATCCACCAGATGACCTGTTGTTTTATCCACCAGATGACCTGTTGTTTTATCCACCAGATGACCTGTTGTTTTATCCACCAGATGACCTGTTGTTTTATCCACCAATGACCTGTTGTTTATCCACCAATGACCTGTTGTTTTATCCACCAGATGACCTGTTGTTTTATCCACCAGATGACCTGTTGTTTATCCACCGATGACCTGTTGCTTTATCCACCAGATGACCTGTTGTTTATCCACCAGATGACCTGTTGCTTTTAATCTCACCAGATGACCTGTTGTTTTATCCACCAATGACCTTTTTTTTACAGACCGTTGCTTTATCCCAGATGACCTGTTGTTTTATGCACCAATGACCTGTTTATTCCATGACCTTTGTTTTCCAGATGACCTGTTGCTTTATCCCCCAGATGACCTGTTGTTTATCCACCATGACCTGTTGTTTTATCCACCAGATGACCTGTTGCTTTATCCACCAATGACCTGTTGTTTATCCACCATGACCTGTTGTTTTATCCACCAGATGACCTGTTGCTTTTATCCACCAGATGACCTGTTGCTTTATCCACCATGACCTGTTGTTTTATCCACCAGATGACCTGTTGCTTTATCACCAGATGACCTGTTGTCTTTATCCACCATGACCTGTTGTTTTATCCACCAGATGACCTGTTGCTTTATGCACCAGATGACCTGTTGCTTTATCCACCATGACCTGTTGTTTTATCCACCAGATGACCTGTTGCTTTATGCACCAGATGACTGTTGCTTTATCCACCAATGACCTGTTGCTTTATCCACAGATGACCTGTTGCTTTATCCACCAGATGACCTGTTGCTTTATCACCATGACCTGTTGTTTTATCCACCAGATGACCTGTTGCTTTACCACCAGATGACCTGTTGCTTTTATCACCAGATGACCTGTTGTTTTATCCACCAGATGACCTGTTGCTTTATGCACCAATGACCTGTTGCTTTATCACCATGACCTGTTGCTTTATTCGCCAAGATGACCTGTTGCTTTATCCACCAGATGACCTGTTGCTTTATGCACCATGACCTGTTGTTTTATCCACCAATGAGCCTGTTTGTTTTATCCACCAGATGACCTGTTGCTTTTATCACCAATGACCTGTTGCTTTATTCGCCAGACTGTGTTTTATCACCATGACCTGTTGTTTTATCCACCAGATGACCTGTTGCTTTATCCACCATGACCTGTTGCTTTATCCACCAGATGACCTGTTGCTTTTATGCACCAATGACCTGTTGTTTTATCCACCATGACCTGTTGTTTTATCCCCAGATGACCTGTTGCTTTATGCACCAATGACCTGTTGTTTTATCCACCAATGACCTGTTGCTTTATTCGCACCCGATGACCTGTTGTTTATACCACCCAGATGACCTGTTGCTTTATTCCACAGATGACCTGTTGTTTATCCACCATGACCTGTTGTTTTATCCACCATGACCTGTTGCTTTTATCCACCAGATGACCTGTTGCTTTATCCACCAGATGACCTGTTGCTTTATCCACCAGATGACCTGTTGCTTTATCCACCAGATGACCTGTTGCTTTATGCACCAATGACCTGTTGCTTTATTCCACCATGACCTGTTGTTTTATCCACCAGATGACCTGTTGCTTTATCACCAATGACCTTGTTTTTTATCCAGCACATGACCTGTTGTTTTTATCTCACCAGATGACCTGTTGCTTTATGCACCAGATGACTGTTGCTTTATCACCAATGACCTGTTGTTTTATCCCCAATGACCTGTTGCTTTATCCACCAGATGACCTGTTGCTTTATCACCATGACCTGTTGTTTATCCACCATGACCTGTTGTTTATCCACCATGACCTGTTGCTTTATCCCAACCTGTATGAGCCTGTTGTTTTATCCACCAGATGACCTGTTGCTTTATGCACCATGACCTGTTGTTTTATCCCAGTGTTTTACCATGACTTTTTATCCATCTGTTGCTTTATCCACCAGATGACCTGTTGCTTTATCACCAATGACCTGTTGTTTTATCCACCAGATGACCTGTTGTTTATGCACCATGACCTGTTGTTTTTATCCACCAATGACCTGTTGCTTTTATCCCAGATGACCTGTTGCTTTATGCACCATGACCTGTTGTTTTATCCACCATGACCTGTTGTTTTATCCACCAGATGACCTGTTGTTTATCCACCATGACCTGTTGTTTTATCCACCAGATGACCTGTTGTTTTATCCACCGATGACCTGTTGTTTATCCCAATGACCTGTTGTTTATCCACCAGTGACCTGTTTTTTATCCACCAGATGACCTGTTGTTTTATCCACCAATGACCTGTTGTTTTATCCACCAATGACCTGTTGTTTTATCCACCATGACCTGTTGTTTATCCACCAGATGACCTGTTGTTTTATCCACCAATGACCTGTTGTTTTATCCACCATGACCTGTTGTTTTATCCACCAATGACCTGTTGTTTTATCCACCAGATGACCTGTTGCTTTATCCACCATGACCTGTTGCTTTTATCCACCATGACCTGTTGTTTTATCCACCAATGACCTGTTGTTTTATCCACCAATGACCTGTTGTTTATCCATGACTTTGTTTTATCCACCATGACCTGTTGTTTTATCCACCAATGACCTGTTGTTTTATCCACCTGAAGTTGTTACCACCATGACTTTGTTTTATCCACCAATGACCTGTTGTTTTATCCACCAATGACCTGTTGTTTTATCCACCAGATGACCTGTTGTTTATCCACCATGACCTGTTGTTTTATCACCATGACCTGTTGTTTTATCCACCAGATGACCTGTTGTTTTATCCACCAATGACCTGTTGTTTTATCACCAGATGACCTGTTGTTTTATCCACCAATGACCTGTTGTTTTATCCACCATGAACTGTTGTTTTATCACCAGAGACCTGTTGTTTTATCCCATGACCTGTTTTTATGCACCAGATGACCTGTTGTTTTATCCACCAATGACCTGTTGCTTTTATCCACCAGATGACCTGTTGTTTTATCACCAATGACCTGTTGCTTTATCACCAGATGACTGTTGTTTATCCCAGACTGTTGTTTTATGCACCAGATGACCTGTTGTTTATCCACCATGACCTGTTGCTTTATCACCAATGACCTGTTGTTTATCACAATGACCTGTTGTTTTATCACCAGATGACCTGTTGTTTATCGCCATGACCTGTTGTCTTTATCACCAGATGACCTGTTGTTTTATCCACCATGACCTGTTGCTTTATCCACCAATGACCTGTTGTTTATCCACCAATGACCTGTTGTTTTATTCCACCATGTACCTGTTGTTTATCCACCAATGACCTGTTGTTTATCCACCAGATGACCTGTTGTTTTATCACCAGATGACCTGTTGTTTTATCCACCAGATGACCTGTTGCTTTATCCACCAGATGACCTGTTGTTTTATCCACATGACCTGTTGTTTATCCACCAATGACCTGTTGCTTTATCCCACCAATGACCTGTTGTTTATCACCAGATGACCTGTTGTCTTTATCACCAATGACCTGTTGTTTTACACACAATGACCTGTTGTTTTATCACCATGTACCTGTTGTTTTATCCACCAGATGACCTGTTGTTTTATCCACCAGATGACCTGTTGTTTATCCACCAATGACCTGTTGTTTTATCCCATGACCTGTTGTTTATCCACCATGACCTGTTGTTTTATCCACCAGATGACCTGTTGTTTATCCACCAGATGACCTGTTGTTTTATCCACCAGATGACCTGTTGTTTTATCCACCAGATGACCTGTTGCTTTATACGCCATGACCTGTTGCTTTATGCACCAGATGACCTGTTGCTTTATCCACCAGATGATCTGTTGCTTTATACGCCATGACCTGTTGCTTTATGCACCAGATGACCTGTTGCTTTATCCACCAGATGATCTGTTGCTTTATACGCCATGACCTGTTGCTTTATGCACCAGATGACCTGTTGCTTTATCCACCAGATGACCTGTTGCTTTATACGCCATGACCTGTTGCTTTATGCACCAGATGACCTGTTGGTTTATCCACAAGATGACCTGTTGCTTTATCCACCAGATGACCTGTTGCTTTATCCACCAGATGACCTGTTGCTTTATCTGCCAGCTGACCCGTAGCTCTGGTAGGACCAATCCGGTGTTGTCCTTCCTATGAGATGACTGCAGTCCTTGCGGCATCCCAGTCTGTGAGGGCGTTCTGTACCACTGGTAGCTGCTGGCCAAGAGAGTGATTGTGTCGGTGTGCAACAACAGTTCACTATAACATGTTCCAGGGGTCCAGCAAGCAACCGTATGCGAGAGGGCTGTCAGAAGTCTTCCTCGTATGGAAGGTCATGCACAACTTATCATTTAAGTAGTCCCGACTGATCAATATAAAACAACACACTGAGAAAATAAGATGTATCATTGGTGCTAATTGTTTTCATTCTAAATTTATATGAATTTCTACCTGCTTTTTGTTTTCTACTTGTTTGACAAAAGCATTTAGCCAACAAAGCTCGACTGTCGTGTTTCTCTAGCTTGGGTATGGAAATTGTATCTAAACTGGCTCTGCAAGGTTTCAGTCGACCGTTTTGGAATGTTGTGGGAAAAAACCCCAACACGTTAGTTTGCAGTTTCAAATAATTAGAAGAAAAACCAAAAGCTTAACATTTGAAGTGTCGCCGACTGGCTCTAAATTTACATTTATGTAGCCGACACGAACAATTCATGGCTTACAGAGCATCGATCACAAGGCATCTTCAAACATGAGAGAACATATTAGCATAACGTGGCTCATGATGCAGCATTCGGTTGTTTGGAAAGAAGGTTGAACTGTCAAGGCACAGCGTTCCATCAAAGCAATAAGAGACCCCCCCCCCCACCGCCGTCGTGGGAATGCTGGGGGCTCTTTCAGAATAAGTAGTATCCCCACCTTCTGGAAATTCTGGGCAAGAAATTTCCTCTAATCTTTCATTTTCTTTGTTTCTGCCTTGTTTCTTTGCTTTCTGTCATTTCTTCTTATCATTTCTGCCTAGCTGGTTCATTCACCTGTGTGTGTTCGATAAAGTCTTATGTTTTCTCTTAGGATTAATTGGATACATGTATTAAGTGCATTTTTGGCTCTAGGGAAATAAGATATTCAGGAGTGAATGCATTGGTATGTGTACTTAATTTCTTTTCTTTTTTTTTCCTGTTGAAGTATTGTGTATGTTTTGAAACAGTTATAGCTCTGATATGGCTCTACGCAGTCGGCTGGACTTTAAACAAAAATAACAATCAGGGTCAGAGTATACATATCACGACAATTTTTTTCACCCAAATAAAAGAATTTAACAAACTGCACTTACACTGACGAGAAGAATGGTCTACGACCTGTTTGACTTAGCCATGTGTGCCCAGTGTAAGTCGTTGCTCTCATGTACTTGCAAAAGAGCTTGCTGTTGTTGGAATGGTTGTGTTTTGAGACATTGAAGTTTAGGTCGAATGTTGAGTCTGCCCGATTTTCTGTGATAATTCTAAGAAACCCTTGATGGGTGTAAGTCACGAATGTTTAAAGGTTTGATTGTATTGTTTTATTATTTATTTTGTTTTGTGGCATTCCGCATGTTTTTCCTGGATGCGTGTATGCACATCGTTTTGCCTACATTGTGGAGGAGGTATATTGTTGCACAGTCTGCACTCTCCACCTTTCGTGGGCGTGCATACCGGGTATTTGCACGTTTCCATAGACAGCTACCAAGACGACTTACAGGCCCTTTAGCGGGTATACTTGATGTTCTACGGTCACATACGCACGAAGGGGTTTAGGCACTAACAGGCGTACACACATGTTGACTGGGGGCCCAGAAAAACCTCCACCAGGTCAGACGTACCCAAGCAGCAGTAAACTCAGACCTTCCGACTGAAAGTCCACTGTCTTATGCAGTTGATTATCACGCCCGTCATGGTTCTGTGGCGGTTCACAGTTTGAAAGAAAACAGTCCTTTCTGAAGGAATAAATCTTATACAAGTGCACAACAACTATAACAGTTACAGCCGCACTAGCAGCAAACAACACTGACAACAGCAGCACTATCAGCAACAACACTGACAACAGCAGCACTATCAGCAACAACCACTGACAACAGCAGCACTATCAGCAACAACACTGACAACAGCAGCACTATCAGCAACAACCACTGACAACAGCAGCACTATCAGCAACAACACTGACAACAGCAGCACTATCAGCAACAACCACTGACAACAGCAGCACTATCAGCAACAACACTGACAACAGCAGCACTGTCAGCAACAACATTGACAACAGCAGCACTATCAGCAACAACACTGACAACAGCAGCACTGTCAGCAACAACACTGACAACAGCAGCACTATCAGCAACAACACTGACAACAGCAGCACTGTCAGCAACAACACTGACAACAGCAGCACTATCAGCAACAACACTGACAACAGCAGCACTATCAGCAACAACACTGACAACAGCAGCACTGATCAGCAACAACAACTGACAACAGCAGCACTGTCAGCAACAACACTGACAACAGCAGCACTATCAGCAACAACACTGACAACAGCAGCACTATCAGCAACAACACTGACAACAGCAGCACTATCAGCAACAACCACTGACAACAGCAGCACTATCAGCAACAACACTGACAACAGCAGCACTATCAGCAACAACCACTGACAACAGCAGCACTATCAGCAACAACACTGACAACAGCAGCACTGTCAGCAACAACATTGACAACAGCAGCACTATCAGCAACAACACTGACAACAGCAGCACTGTCAGCAACAACACTGACAACAGCAGCACTATCAGCAACAACACTGACAACAGCAGCACTGTCAGCAACAACACTGACAACAGCAGCACTATCAGCAACAACACTGACAACAGCAGCACTGTCAGCAACAACACTGACAACAGCAGCACTGTCAGCAACAACACTGACAACAACAGCACTATCAGCAACAACACTGACAACAGCAGCACTATCAGCAACAACACTGACAACAGCAGCACTATCAGCAACAACACTGACAACAGCAGCACTGTCAGCAACAACACTGACAACAGCAGCACTATCAGCAACAACACTGACAACAGCAGCACTATCAGCAACAACACTGACAACAGCAGCACTGTCAGCAACAACACTGACAACAGCAGCACTGTCAGCAACAACACTGACAACAGCAGCACTGTCAGCAACAACACTGACAACAACAGCACTATCAGCAACAACACTGACAACAAAATCATCATAAAAGAAAAACAAAAAGAAATCAGAAAAAGAAAAAAAAAGAATATTTTCAAACATCCAACAGGAAAATAGAAAAATGAATAAATGAATACCTTTCTAAAAGATGTGTTTTGTCGAGGTGTATCGTTGTTACATAGTGGAAGAAAGTGGTTTCGATAAGAAGAACAATTGCATTGAAGTTGATCGTTATATGGATTTTGTAACATACAAAAGAAGCAGTGGAGTGATAATTATTCGCGCTGACCGATTGCTTTGTGAATACTAGAAAACCGTATAAGAGAGAGTGTCCAACTGTCTGCTGTAAAAAGTGGTTTAAGATAAACTGTTGACGTTTTCCACTGAAGTCTTCACACTGTCTACAATTGAGGGCAGTGGAGGATGAAAGCAGAAATGTGCTTGTGCTTGTGTACACGTTTCTGTCACAGAGAGAGACAGAGAGAGAGAGAGAGAGAGAGAGAGAGAGAGACAGACAGAGACAGACAGACAGACAGACAGACAGACAGACAGATAGAGAGGTGGAAACAGTACAAGCCATCACAGACAGGATCACTATTTGTTGGTTAGACAATTACTTCTTGATTTCCAAAGTCTGTACCATCTCCCTACCACCCAGCCTCCCACGTGAACCAAGACACGTCCTGACCCACACTCACTGACCTTCTCACACGTTTCCCTGTTCCTGACGTGACGCCTTGCCCACAGACCTCATCAACAGCATAATGTCTTCGAAACCGTCAATGTTCACCTTTCTTTACAAATGGCACGTTCGTCTCACATTCACGATTAGCGGGCTTATTGTGGACGACTATGGTGAGCACATGTACTTCTCAGCAGCACAGTCATTTTCAGGAGGCACGTTGCTGTCAGAGTACGCCTTACTGACAATTTCTCTCACCACGCTTTCACCCAGTATTCTCCTTCCGCTGTTGTGACGTGTCTTGATAAAGATGCCCTTGGAAGTGTCACTAAGTTTTGCTTTTTCGTTCCTGGGCTGCAACTCTTACGTGTAGTTCAGTGTACACGTGGGCTTCTACTTGTATGGATGTTTTTTAATGTTGCCATTAAAGCAGCCACACTCCGTTTTCAGGGATGTGTATGCCAAGTGTTTTCGTATTTCAATAAGCCACAGAACACTGACATGGCTCACAGGATGTTTAACGTGCATCTTTGCTGTTTCGCGTGTGCATGTATCACAGAACAATGGCAAGGCTTATAGGGTCTTTAACGTGCGCATTTGTTACTCTGCGTGTGTCTAAAATCAAAGAGGGTTCAGCCACTAGTATGTCTGCGTTTCTTTTCTCATGGGAGATTGGAGAAATGTCCATCTTGTATTCACCAGACCGTACCCAAGAAAGTTCGAGCACAGACACTAATACTAACACTAATGCGGATACTAATACTACTAATGATGCGCCGAATCTTGCTTCAAGAATCAAACGAAGGCGCGCGCTCTTACCAAAGCAATCACTGACAACGACCAACTCTCCAGGGCACACATATCACACGCAAATTAGGAGGGCGAAGACAGGAGGGGAGTAGGGTGTGTGACTCCTGACCCAAGCCATCCTCCTCTCTCTCTCTTTCTCCCCTTCCTCCCTCCCTCTCTCTTTCTCTCTCTCTCTCTCACACACACAAGATGCTGAGCTAGGGTACACTCAAGCCTGTTCAACAAATGACCCTCGACCCAAGTTGTTTCATCGCTGTCACACACACATATTCTTTATTTTTCTCTTTCTGGTTCTTTTCTTCCTATCGACAGGAAGACCAGAATCCAAACCAATCACTGGCAGTCAAAGTGTCAATAGTGCGGTATCTGTAGTTATCTATTGAGTCAGCACACACACACACACACACACACACACACACACACACACACACACACACACACACACACACACACACACACACACACACACACACACACACACACACACACACACACATTCATATACACACATCTCTTCACTGTCTACATGAACCATATGACGGACACTATTCCCGAGTTACTGCTTATCGAAATCGTTCCAACTTGCTAATGAATCAGAAAATACATCAAATTATGTTGACGTGAGAAAGCCACTCGCCAGAGATAAAAATGCATCGTTAGCAAAAAACAAACAAACAAACAAACAAACAAACAAACAAACAAACAAACAAACAAACAAACTAACAAACAAACAAACAAACAACAAACAAAAAAACAAACAAACAAACAAAAAAAACCCCAAACAAAAGTAATTCAGAATGAGAAACTGAATCGTCTGATCCTGTTCTTGAGATGGCCATGCTCAAATCAATTGTCTTTTATTCATTTTTTTACAATAATTCCAACACCAACACATTTATATTATAAAATACGCACAGAAAAGTGAAAAAAATCCATTGAAACATAGTCCATCGTTAGACCTAAATGTCACCTCGAACTGAAGTGATATTATGTGTTACAAGAACCAAGTAATATTAAACTTCATTCACATTTAACTGTAACTATGGTTACCTTTTTCTTTTTTTTAAATGTGCCTATGTTCCACATCGAGTTTGCAACATATATTTTGTATTGTGTATTAACTTCTCAGAGGCAGTTATATTCAACGACACTCTTCCTTAAAACTGAAAACTACAAATACACATCTTCTGACAAGGATTACTGAATCAACTATGGAATGTATGCTTCAATCAATGCCACGTAATACATTTTCACAGAATTTGACGCTCGTGTATATACGATATTTTGAAATAAATAACTGTCACTTCTTTCTCAGAATCTTAGGGAATACACTCTTACAAAATATATGATAACGATTTTCTTCCATTTCAAAGAACATCATAGGGTTATTCATGATCAGTCCTCCATTTCTTTCAAAATTACAAAAGTTTCGAAACTTCTGTGTATAGTATGCACTTGTATCCATTTTAATTTCATCTTGTGTACCTCATCAACCCGAATAAATATTTTCTATGATACACATATTTTCAACTGCTCTGACCAAATATTTGGATGTTTACACTCTTATGGGAAAATACTGAACGACCATGTCCTTTCTGGTACAGAATAACTTGCCATTATTAATCCGTTCATTGTAGTTTGCATTTCATCATGACAAGTCTGTGGACAAAAGGCATAGGTGAACACAATATTGATGACAGACTGGTGGAGCCCACAAGCACCATACTGATAGCCTTAGATATATAGCAAACGTCTGACCTGAAAGAGTTTGAGACGGATAAACAAAGGTCTGGTCGATAATAGTCTATGATAGGAGCCAGAAAAAAAAAACACGAAAAAAGAATAAGAACGCGTATATAATACAACCAGTCAAGACAGGCGCAATTTTCGGCCAACTGGCCTTTATCAAGTGTAAGATCATAAACAAACAAACACCAGATACAAAAATTAGGAGAAAAAGACTGAAACTTCCCTGCTGCACCGTCCATTGTTTTTTCTGGTTCCCATTTGCTTGAAAGCGAGCAGTCACACTTATTTTGGATTTCGTATTAGTCTATGATAGGCTCAGATCGATAGCAACCTTTTGGCTTATGATAGCCTCAGACTGATAACAAAGGCCTATGATAGCCTGCCATAGCCTGAGACTGATAACAAAGGCCTATGATAGCCTGCCATAGCCTGAGACTGATAACAAAGGCCTATGATAGCCTGCCATAGCCTGAGACTGATAACAAAGGCCTATGATAGCCTGCCATAGCCTGAGACTGATAACAAAGGCCTATGATAGCCTGCCATAGCCTGAGACTGATAACAAAGCCCTATGATAGCCTGCCATAGCCTGAGACTGATAACAAAGGCCTATGATAGCCTGCCATAGCCTGAGACTGATAACAAAGCCCTATGATAGCCTGCCATAGCCTGAGACTGATAACAAAGGCCTATGATAGCCTGCAATAGCCTCAGACTGATAACAAAGGCCTATGATAGC
This sequence comes from Monoplex corrugatus, assembly GCA_030674185.1. Classification (NCBI taxonomy): domain Eukaryota; kingdom Metazoa; phylum Mollusca; class Gastropoda; order Littorinimorpha; family Ranellidae; genus Monoplex; species Monoplex corrugatus. The sequence goes on from CM060310.1 coordinate 39,195,275, forward strand.
CTGAGACAGATAACAAAGGCCTATGATAGCCTGAGACAGATAACAAAGGCCTATGATAGCCTGCAATAGCCTCAGACAGATAACAAAGGCCTATGATAGCCTCAGACTGATAACAAAGGCCTATGATAGCCTGAGACAGATAACAAAGGCCTATGATAGCCTGCAATAGCCTCAGACAGATAACAAAGGCCTATGATAGCCTGAGACAGATAACAAAGGCCTATGATAGCCTATGGTAGCCTGAGACAGGTAACACAGGCCTATGATAGCCTCAGACTGATAACAAAGGCATACGATAGCCTATGATAGCCTGAGACAGATAACAAAGGCCTATGATAGCCTATGGTAGCCTGAGACAGATAACACAGGCTATGATAGCCTCAAACTGATAACAAAGGCCTATTATAGCCTCAGACAGATAACAAAGGCCTATGATAGCCTCAGACAGATAACAAGGCCTATGACAGTACGCTATGATAGCCTCAGACAGATAACAAGGCTATGATAGCCTCAGACAGATAACAAAGCTATGATAGCTAGACGATAACAAAGGCTATATAGCATGATATCCAGAAGATACAAAGTATGATGCCAGAAGAAACAAAGCTATGATAGCCCGATAACAAAGGCCTATGATAGCTCAGACGATAACAAAGGCCTATGATAGCCTAGCAGATAACAAAGGCTAAGAAAAGTATGATAGCTCAGACGATAACAAAGCCTATGATAGCCTCAGACGATACAAAGGCCTATGATAGCCTCAGACAGATAACAAAGGCTATGATAGCTCAGACAGTACAAGGCTATGATAGCTCAGACGATAACAAAGGCTTGTAGCCTCAGACGATAACAAAGGCCTATGATAGCCTCAGACAGATAACAAAGCTATGATAGCTCAGACGATAACAAAGGCTATATAGCGAGATACAAAGCTATATAGCTCAGACGAAACAAAGGCTAGAGCTAGATAACAAAGGCTATGATAGCCTCAGACGATACAAAGGCTATGTAGCCAAGTAACAAAGCTGATAGCCTGACGATAACAAAGTATGATGCCTATGATCTCAGATACAAGGCTATGCTAGAGAACAAAGGCTAGACCTCAACGATAACAAAGTATGATAGCTAGAATAACAAAGGCTATATAGCTCGAAATAACAAAGGCCTATGATAGCTAACGAAACAAGCTTGATGCCTCACGATAACAAGGCTATGTGCTGACGATAACAAAGGCTATGAAGCAGAGATAACAAGGCTTGATAGCTCAACGATAACAAAGGCTATGATAGCTCGAGAAAGGAAGATGCCTCGCGTAACAAAGGCCAGAAAAAAAGGCTATGTAGCCTCGAAGATAACAGGTATGATAGCCGACGAAACAAGGTGATAGCCAGAGATAACAAGCTATGATAGCCTAACATAACAAAGGCATGATAGCTCGACGAACAAAGGCCTATGATAGCCTCAGACGATACAAAGGCCTTGATACTCAAATAAAGGCTGATAGCCTCAGACGATAACAAAGATTAG
>CM060310.1:39216801-39224301 GCA_030674185.1 Monoplex corrugatus
AATCGTATCAAGATGTTCATTATCATATTCATAACTTTCGGTCTGGGACTCCAAGATAATGGTTTCAGGGCAGAGAGAGGGTGAGGAAGGTGGTGGTAAGAGATGGGGATAAGAGGGAGAAATAATTGTGTGTTACACGAAGACAAGGCGTCTCTCTCTCTCTCTCTCTCTCTGTACGTGTATATGTATGTATGTATGAATGTATGCATGTAAGTACGTGTGTAAGTACGTGTGTAAGTACGTGTATATGTATGTATATATATATGTATGTATGTATGTATGTATGTATGTATGTATGTTATATGTATGTACGTATGTATGTATGTATGTATGTATGTATGTATGTATGTATGTATATATGTATATTGTATGTATGTATGCACACACACACACACACACACACACACACACACACACACACACACACACACACACACACACACACACACACCACCACACACACGCGCACAGCAACGCACACACATGCACACACACACACACTACACACACACACGCACTTGTACGCACACACACACGTATGCACGCACACACACGCAGCAATATACATGTATAAACACAATATGCCTCTTTATTCATATGAAAACTCTGTTAATTTTTCATTACATAAGTCAGTGTTTAAATTTTAATATTCTGTGGTTTCTTATGTGTTTTCTCACTTGTATAGCTTTAATGTTTGTTGTTATCTTATTGTGTATGTAATTGTGAACATTTTTTATCACCATTTGCCTTTTTCTGCAAAATGTAAAGCGCTGTTGAGCATGTTTTTATATATATATGGAATATGCGCTATACAAATAATTATTATTATTATCATTATTATTATTATGTATTGCTGACTGGCTGAGTGTAATGAGTAAATTTGTAAAATACACGATACCTTTACAGGGAGTCTTTCATTTTGGCAACCAAGAAATCCTCGCTAATACATTTTTTTCTACAATGTACAGAGACAGGCACGCATAAATATGCCATTTGTCAAACTGTATAAATCTGATCTTTTTTGTATTTTTCATTAGGAATCAGTCACAGCACACAGAACAGATGCACTGGCTTAAGGCATCTGTGCAGACACTTAGACAAGATGGAGTATATACAGAATTATCCGTAGGCAGTAACGTCGTCTTCATTACTCCCACACTCAAATGCAAAAGCAAATCCATTTTGTTCTCAGAGTAGAGTAGTCTTATTGACAGCGTCATAACAAACTAATCAGACAGAGAGAGAGAGAGAGAGAGAGAGAGAGAGAGAGACAGACAGACAGACAGACAGAGAGAGAGAAGACAGACAGACAGACAGAGAGAGAGAGAGAGAGAGACAGACAGACACAGAGAGAGAGACAGACAGACAGAGAGAGAAAGAGAGAGAGACAGACAGACAGAGAGAGAGAGACAGACAGACAGAGAGAGAAAGAGAGAGAGAGAGAGAGAAAGAGAGAGAGAGACAGACAGACAGAGAGAGAAAGAGAGAGAGAGAGAAAGAAAGAGAGAGAGAGAGAGACAGACAGAGATAGACAGACAGACAGACAGACAGACAGACACACACACACACACACACACACACACACATTCACACACACACATACACACACACATACCACACACACACACACATACCACACACACACCACACACACACACATACACACACACACCCATCCACACACCCACACCCATCCATACCCACCCACCACACACCCCCACACACACACCCACACGTCGATTACAAAGAGCTAAGATCACCGATAAAAAGAAGGGGAAGGCAGGGGGAACAACAAAAGGGGATGAAGGGAGGGGTCCATTATTGAGACGTTGAGTGCAAGGTGTTGGTTGGTGTTGGTTGGTGTTGGTTGCCAAACTGTTTTACCACCACACACCTTACAGATGTCACACAACGAAGATCTAACATTCACCGACAGACACACATACCAACAGTGTTTCACCTTAGCTGCTAATAATACCACTGGCGATAACAAATGTCCCACGTTAGATGTAATGACGATATTGTAAGACATGCCTAATGTAAGATAATATTGAATATAGACCAGTGTTGTTACAACAATGTCCAATGATGACAAATTTCCCAAAAGATCAGCATTAACTGTAGCTGTCTCTGCATGTCTCAGAGGAACAGTATCCCCGTACGCAAGATTTGTCCCACATGAAAAGAAAACAAAAAAACGAAAACAACAACAAAAACAACAACAACAACAACAGAAAAACCCAACCCAGACTGGGGGCAGGTTTGACATACACAACATGTGTGGACATCTATCTACTGTGCAGGGAAAATGTCCAGGACACATCTAGACCCATCACAGATGGGTGGATGGGCGTGGGATGCAGACGTGGAGATGAGGGACATGAGATGGAGATGTAGAGATGGGGGATATGAGATGGGGATGGAGAGATGGGGGACATGGGATAGAGATGTAGAGATGGGGACATGGGATGGAGATGTAGAGATGGGGGACATAGGATGGAATTGTAGAGATGGGGGACATAGGATGGAGATGAAGGGATGGGGGACATAGGATGGAATTGTAGAGATGGGGGACATAGGATGGAATTGTAGAGATGGGGGACATAGGATGGAATTGTAGAGATGGGGGACATAGGATGGAGATGTAGAGATGGGGGAATAGGATGGAATTGTAGAGATGGGGGACATAGGATGGAATTGTAGAGATGGGGGACATAGGATGGAGATGTAGAGATGGGGGACATAGGATGGAATTGTAGAGATGGGGGACATAGGATGGAATTGTAGAGATGGGGGACATAGGATGGAGATGTAGAGATGGGGGACATAGGATGGAATTGTAGAAATGGGGGACATAGGATGGAATTGTAGAGATGGGGGACATAGGATGGAGATGTAGAGATGGGGGACATAGGATGGAATTGTAGAGATGGGGGACAAAGGATGGAGATGTAAGGATGGGGGACATAGGATGGAGATGTAGAGATGGGGGACATAGGATGGAGATGTAGAGATGGGGGACATAGGATGGAGATGTAGAGATGGGGGACATAGGATGGAATTGTAGAGATGGGGGACATAGGATGGAGATGTAGGGATGGGGGACATAGGATAGAATTGTAGAGATGGGGGACATAGGATGGAATTGTAGAGATGGGGGACATAGGATGGAGATGTAGGGATGGGGGACATAGGATGGAGATGTAGGGATGGGGGACATAGGATGGAGATGTAAGGATGGGGGGGGGGACATAGGATGGAATTGTAGAGATGGGGGACATAGGATGGAGATGTAAGGATGGGGGACATAGGATAGAGATGTAGGGATGGGGGGGACATAGGATGGAGATGTAGAGATGGGGGACATAGGATGGAATTGTAGAGATGGGAGACATAGGATGGAATTGTAGAGATGGGGGACATATTATGGAGATGTAGGGATGGGGGACATGGGATGGAGATGTAGAGATGGGGGACATAGGATGGAATTGTAGAGATGGGGGACATAGGATGGAGATGTAGAGATGGGGGACATAGGATGGAGATGTAGAGATGGGGGGACATAGGATGGAATTGTAGAGATGGGAGACATAGGATGGAATTGTAGAGATGGGGGACATATTATGGAGATGTAGGGATGGGGGACATGGGATGGAGATGTAGAGATGGGGGACATAGGATGGAATTGTAGAGATGGGGGACATAGGATGGAGATGTAGAGATGGGGGACATAGGATGGAGATGTAGAGATGGGGGGACATAGGATGGAGATGTAGAGATGGGGGACATAGGATGGAATTGTAGAGATGGGGGACATAGGATGGAATTGTAGAGATGGGGGACATAGGATGGAGATGTAGAGATGGGGGACATAGGATGGAGATGTAAGGATGGGGGACATAGGATGGAGATGTAGAGATGGGGGACATAGGATGGAATTGTAGAGATGGGGGACATAGGATGGAGATGCAGGGATGGGGGACATAGGATGGAGATGTAGAGATGGGGGACATAGGATGGAGATGTAGCGATGGGGGACATAGGATGGAGATGTAGAGATGGGGGACATAGGATGGAGATGTAGGGATGGGGGACATAGGATGGAGATGTAGAGATGGGGGACATAGGATGGAATTGTAGAGATGGGGGACATAGGATGGAGATGTAGAGATGGGGGACATAGGATGGAGATGTAGGGATGGGGGACATAGGATGGAGATGTAGAGATGGGGGACGTAGGATGGAGATGTAGAGATGGGGGACATAGGATGGAGATGTAGGGATGGGGGACATAGGATGGAGATGTAGGGATGGGGGACATAGGATGGAATTGTAGAGATGGGGGACATAGGATGGAGATGTAGGGATGGGGGACATAGGATGGAGATGTAGAGATGGGGGACATAGGATGGAGATGTAGAGATGGGGGACATAGGATGGAATTGTAGAGATGGGGGACATAGGATGGAATTGTAGAGATGGGGGACATAGGATGGAATTGTAGAGATGGGGGACATAGGATGGAGATGTAGGGATGGGGGACATAGGATGGAATTGTAGAGATGGGGGACATAGGATGGAATTGTAGAGATGGGGGACATAGGATGGAGATGTAGGGATGGGGGACATAGGATGGAGATGTAGGGATGGGGGACATAGGATGGAGATGTAAGGATGGGGGGGGACATAGGATGGAATTGTAGAGATGGGGGACATAGGATGGAGATGTAAGGATGGGGGACATAGGATAGAGATGTAGGGATGGGGGGGACATAGGATGGAGATGTAGGGATGGGGGGGGGGACATAAGATGGAGATGTAGAGATGGGGACATAGGATGAAGATGTAGAGATGGGGGGGGACATAGGATGGAATTGTAGAGATAGGGGACATAGGATGGAGATGTAGGGATGGGGGACATAGGATGGAGATGTAGGGATTGGGGACATAGGATGGAATTGTAGAGATGGGGGACATAGAATGGAGATGTAGAGATGGGGGACATAGAATGGAGATGTAGGGATGGGGGACATACAATGGAGATGTAGAGATGGGAGACAAAGGCTGAAATATAGAGATGGGGGATATGGGATGGAGATGCATAGATGGGCGGTGGGCATAAAATAGAGATGTAGAGATGGGGGATATGAGATGGAGATGGAGAAATGAGGGACATTGGATGCAGATGTAGAGATGGATGACATGAGATGAAGATGTAGAGATTGGGGACACAAGATGGAGGTGAAGAGATGGGGGATAAAGAATGGAGATTAGAGATACAACCTCCCCCATCCCCATTCTTCCTGTGTGCAAGTGTACTGTTTCATCATTGATTTCTCCACTGTGCACACACACAGTGCACAAATCTTCACTACACTGAGCAACACTGCCTCTTTCAACACACAACGTGTACACTACACTGAGCAACACTGCCTCTTTCAACACACAACGTGTACACTACACCGAGCAACACTGCCTCTTTCAAACACACAACGTGTACACTACACTGAGCAACACTGCCTCTTTCAACACACAATGTGTACACTACACTGAGCAACACTGCCTCTTTCAACACACAACATGTACACTACACCGAGCAACACTGCCTCTTTCAACACACAATGTGTACACTACACTGAGGAACACTGCCTCTTTCAACACACAATGTGTACACTACACTGAGCAACACTGCCTCTTTCAACACACAATGTGTACACTACACTGAGCAACACTGCCTCTTTCAACACACACATGTGTACACTACACTGAGCAACACTGCCTCTTTCAACACACAACGTGTACACTACACTGAGCAACACTGCCTCTTTCAACACACAACGTGTACACTACACCGAGCAACACTGCCTCTTTCAACACACAATGTGTACACTACACTGAGCAACACTGCCTCTTTCAACACACAACGTGTACACTGCACTGAGCAACACTGCCTCTTTCAACACACAACGTGTACACTACACTGAGCAACACTGCCTCTTTCAACACACAATGTGTACACTACACTGAGCAACACTGCCTCTTTCAACACACAATGTGTACACTACACTGAGCAACACTGCCTCTTTCAACACACAACGTGTACACTACACCGAGCAACACTGCCTCTTTCAACACACAACGTGTACACTACACCGAGCAACACTGCCTCTTTCAACACACAACGTGTACACTACACTGAGCAACACTGCCTCTTTCAACACACAATGTGTACACTACACTGAGCAACACTGCCTCTTTCAACACACAACGTGTACACTACACTGAGCAACACTGCCTCTTTCAACACACAATGTGTACACTACACTGAGCAACACTGCCTCTTTCAACACACAATGTGTACACTACACTGAGCAACACTGCCTCTTTCAACACACAATGTGTACACTACACTGAGCAACACTGCCTCTTTCAACACACAAGTGTACACTACACTGAGCAACACTGCCTCTTTCAACACACAAGTGTACACTACACTGAGCAACACTGCCTCTTTCAACACACAATGTGTACACTACACTGAGCAACACTGCCTCTTTCAACACACAACGTGTACACTACACTGAGCAACACTGCCTCTTTCAACACACAATGTGTACACCTAACACTGCAACACTGCCTCTTTCAACACACAACCTGTGTTTACACTCACACCTGAGCAACACTGCCTCTTTCAACACACAACGTGTACACTACACTGAGCAACACTGCCTCTTTCAACACAAACGTGTACACTACACTGAGCAACACTGCCTCTTTCAACACACAATGTGTACACTACACTGAGCAACACTGCCTCTTTCAACACACAATGTACACTACACGAGCAACACTGCCTCTTTCAACACACAACGTGTACACTACACTGAGCAACACTGCCTCTTTCAACACACAATGTGTACACTACACTGAGCAACACTGCCTCTTTCAACACACAATTTACACTACACTGAGCAGACACTGCCTCTTTCAACACACAATGTGTACACTACACTGAGCAACACTGCCTCTTTCAACACACAATGTGTACACTACACTGAGCAACACTGCCTCTTTCAAACACACAAGTGTACACTACACTGAGCACACTGCCTCTTTCAACACACAAGTTCACCACATGAGCAACACTCCCTTTTTCAACACACATGTGTTCTATACCCTCTCCTTTTAACACACAATGTATCACTACGGTGAGCAACACGCTCTTCCAACACACAACGTGTAACAATGAGCAATACTCTCTCTCCAGTATAACCTAACACAGTCCACACTACACTGAGCAACGCTGCCTCTGGAACACACAGGGGAAATAACAGTGGTAAAAGAAAGGGGAAGGCAAGAGATGGGGATAGAGGGAAACGTAATTTACATGTATACAGTTTCAGAGAGAAACGTAATTTACATGTATACAGTTTCAGTTTCAATTTTCGCGAGACAGCGTTTTCGTGTCCGTGATAAATTCCACGTGCAACAACAGCACAT
>CM060310.1:39231801-39254301 GCA_030674185.1 Monoplex corrugatus
GCGAACGTAGTACCACACGCAAACTTTACAAAAATCAAGCCATTCTATAATCTCCCTTTTTGTACAAATGTAAACAAATATTCGTTTCTAACACACACTCTTCTTATCGCAAATCTCCATGCAGCTGAGAAACTAAAACAACAGCTCTTAAAATCACCAGTACTATAATATCACCTAGACATCAGTACGATTTGCCACATTTCACACATAAGAAAAAAAAAACAGGAATAAAAAAGAGAGAAAATCACAGGGGGGGGGGGGGGGGGGTTAGATATGTGTGACAGTCACTGTTGCCGATTTCAGGCAGAAAGTCGATCATTATGACTTAATCATGAATCATAACGCTCAAAGTTTCTAAACAAAGCTTATGTCTGCTGTTACACAGAAATGGTGTAATAATGAAAGCATGGAATATATTTCTGGAAAATCGAAAATGCAAATTTAGATACATGTATGCAAACAAACAGTCTGTGCTTGTCTTATGTAAACTTTTTTTCAGCATAGCCTGTATACGTACATTTTAAGGCCACTGAATTATATGTAAAAGTAATTGTACGTAAAATAATAAGAAATTCATCACAATTGTAGATTTCATTTTTTTAAAATATGTAAGCATATGTTCACACAGGTGTATTTACACAGGTTGTATGGAAAAATGTAACTTGTAAAATCAGTTTGTGATATAATGTAGACCTGTTTCTGCAACAAACACAGTGATAAGCATGCACAGTTACACTTATCGTCTCATGCTTGTGGAAACAAACCAACAAGCAAAGGAACACACACACCACACACACACACACACACACACACACACACACACACACACACACACACACACACACAAGCGCGCGCGCGTGTGCAACGCACGACACGCACGCACGCACGCACGCACGCACGCGGCGCACGCACACAGAGCTTCTCTCGGGGTGGACATGTTAAAACCCACCCTTTTGTTATACTGCGGTGATAGTCTCTTCGCCCCTGTGGCCAAACCGTTGCAAATCAATAGACACATACAGAAGGAGAAAATCAGATATTAGGATAGAAAACGACGTTTGTTTTGAAGTTCATCTAGAGAGTCGATTCCTTGAATTTTTGACAAATTTTGTTTCAGACAGTGTAATCATGAATATACAGATGGTCTAGAATATCAGTCACTGTGACTCTGAAAAAAGCTTTTAAACGAAAAAAAGCTTGACGTGCATCGAGGAAAATGGCACTCCCTCACAACAGCGAAAAGAGATGTTAAAAACTGACAAAAATTCCTGAGAAAATGCTGTTTACACACCTTCCTCAAAAAATTGCTGATTTGAGCACTGTTTTGGTCCGTGTCACCTTGGCGCCTTACCTTCTCAACTTCCCCTTTTGTAACTTCTTAACGATCCACATCTCTGACCAAACTTTGGTACATATCCATTGATAAAGAGCTGAGAAACTCATGTCCACACAGACAATCTGGCAGATTGACACAGACACACACACGTACACCTTTCTTTGATCTATATGAACTAATCTCCCATTTTAAAGAGATTAAAAAACACAACAGAGCCATTTCAAGCATCTGGAGACGCTGGCTATATTATTTAGGTCTGCTCTTCCTAATCCTCTGATATCTATCACATTCATAACGTTTGGTCCGGGACATCAAGATGACGGTTTCAGGACAGACAGAATGAAGGAAAGAGACAGCTGGTGATTACGGTGAAAAACCAAGTAGTAGACGTGATCTCTCACTCTTCCTCACATACACACGAGAATACAAAATTGATCAAACAATTTTCGTATAAATTTCATGTTCTCTCTCTCTCTCTGTCTCTCTCTGTCTGTCTATCTCTCTCTCTCTATCTAAGTTCCTTTCTTAGACTATAAGACAGCCTTTGACGTCACTGACCATAACATCCTTATTTTAAAATTTAATGTCTTTCTAAACAACCTACATATCCCAGTATGAAAAAAATTCTATACATGGTGGATGGAGCGGGCAAAAAGGCTGGCCTAAACTTGAACGCCAAGAAAACAAAAGTGCTACATATTAAAGGCAAAGACAGTAAAAACAATCATTATTAAAGTTCCTTAAGAAAACGTTAAAGATTTTAAATATCTTGGCTCTGTAAAAACTGATGATGGAACCCGCTCTAAAGACATCAAAATAAGAATTGGAGTAGCAACCAAAATGGTCTAGGTCAACAATATCTGGAAAGACAGAGGCATACCAGATATCTAGCCTGAAAATTAAACTTTTAAAACGTCTGATCTGCCCAACATGAATTATGGCTGCGAAGCCTGAACTCTCAGAAAAGCTGATTGCAAAAGATATGAGGCAGCAGAGATGTGGTTTTATCGGAGACTACTACGTGTCAAATGTGCAGACAGAAGAACTAATGAAAGAGTCCTGGGAGAACTTGATACCACCAGAAAATTACTAGCGGACATCAGCAAGAGAAGACTAAAATACATTGCCCATGTGTCACGTGGCAGGAACACGGACCTCATGGCAGTCATTTTTCAAGGAAAAACAGGCAAAAAGGAAGAAAGGCAGACCTCCAATCTCATACATCGAGAACATAACCAACATCAGTGGCCTAAATGTTCAAGAAGATGTCCACAAAAGTCAACACAGAGCTATTTGAAGGGGAGTGACGGTGTCAAAGAGTGCAGCGGCCAACACTGAACCCGATGACACCGACGGGTGAGATGGTTCAAGCGTTAAGGAAAGAATACAATATGAGCATGCTCATGGTATATTCTATTCTGAAAGATGGATATGGGTGTATCACAAGGTTCAATTCTACGTCCTATCTATTTTGTATTTACATCAGTGGCGCACCCTTACACAAACACCCAACTCAAGTGACGGTGACATGCCTGCTGACAACACTACTCTTAACAGATGTCCGAAATTCAGGGGACATTACAACTCTGCATAAAGCAATTGTCAGAATAATGTAATGCAAACCATAAGCAGGCCAGCCGTACAAAATGCATGTATGTGTTTTGTGTGCGCGCGTGTACGTGTGTGTGTGGTTTGTGTGTGTGTGTATTGTGTTGTGTGTGTGTATATATATATATATATATATATTGTGTTTATGTGTGTGTTTGTGTGTGTTTGCGTGTTTTGGTGTGTTGTTGTGTTGTACTGTGTTGTGTTGTGGTGGTGTGTGTGTGTGTTGTGTGTGTGTGTGTGTGTGTGTGTGTGTGTTGTGTGCGTGGTGTGTGTGTGTGTGTGTGTGTGTGTGTGTGTGTGTGTTTGTGTGTGTGAGTGAGTGTGTGTGTGTGTGAGAGTGTGTGTGTGAGTGTGTGTTCGTTCGTTCTTTAATTTAACGTCTTTTCACTATAAGTGATATTAGACGGGGGAGGGGGGGAAGGGGAAATTTAAAAAAAAAAAAAAAAAAAAATTGAACAAAATAAAATGTAGAACGATAGTTGGACGGGTTGGATTTGGGCAGAGGGAAGACAGAGGAAAAAGACATTAGCAGGTGGGGGAATAGTAAAATGGAACGAGAACTTAACACTAACAATTAACTTCAACAACGTGAAGGGAAATTGTAACACTAAAATACAAACCGAATAAAGTTAAAGTAATGCATTAACAGGACTGTGAACTAATGATTCTGAAATTCTAACTAACAACGTTTGATCTGATGTAATTTTCTGGAAATGATTTTCAGAATACTTTTCTTGAGTAAACATTTTCGGTAAAAAAGAACGTAGCATTTTGCAGTAGAATAAACAGTGAAACAGTGTGAACTGTTCGCCGCAAATACACTTGACATTTTTACAATATTTTGTTTTCAATGCGTTTAGCTGAATACGAAAACAAACAGCAACAATCGATCTCAAATGATACATGGAAGAATACTGCAATTTTTTACATACATTTTGAACGGTAAGTTTTATCATTTGTTGTGACACAAACTGTTCATCTGAATGTTCATGAAATCGAGTCCATGAGGCTGATTCGAGCAAGTTGCAAGCTTCTTTTACGGAGGTATGAACATGTAATTCTATAGCATTATCAGCATTCTGGGCGCCTTGCTTAGCTGCTCTATCAACTACTTCGTTGCCGTGAAGACCAACATGAGAAGGCACCCAGCATAAACTGATATCTGTACCTTTGACCCTTAAACGATGTATAAGATGATTTGCCTCAGTAATTAAATCAGGTCTTGTGTCGGCATTAAAAGACCGTAAGGCATATAATACAGATTTTGAGTCAACAAAGAGAACTACTTTGAAAGACATGGGTTTAAGATTTACTAGATAATGCAATACTTGATTAATAGCGACTAATTCCGCTGTAAAGATCGATAAGTTTGCCCCAACGAGAAATGACTTTTTTATCTTAAATTTTGGAACATAAAATGCTGCTCCAGCACATTTATTTTCTAAGACTGATCCATCGGTAAAAATGTGAAGGTGGGTACGGTATTTTTCATCGATGTGTTCTCTTGCTGTGGATATCGAAATGTTGACGTTTTCAGATTTCTTAACGTCTGTATAATCAATATCAAAAGAGGCTTTTTGCATTTCCCATGTAGGGATAGGCGTTGTTGATGGTGTCTCAGCTATTTCATCCATATTTATGTTAGACTGTTTGACCAAGTCAGATATGTAAGTTGTAACAGTCATATGTGATGAAATGCTTTTTGCTCGCTTTGGAAAGTCAACATCAGACCTGATTTTAATTTCCTTACTCACAAAATTGTCCTTTGTGAAGTAGTTCTAACTGCAAATTTTGCTGTCGCTAGCTCACGATAGTTGTTCAGAGGCAGAATTCCAGCAACTTTGTACGTTTCCAGATTAGAGGCATGAGTAGGGACACCTAGAGCAATTTTAATACTTTTGCAGTCTAAGCTTTGTATCTTCTTTAATAAATATTTTGGTGCACTGAAGAACACTTCTTGCGCATAGGATAATTTAGATCGTACAAGTGCTGTTGATAGATGAATTAGTATGTTCGTATCCATTCCCCAAGGTAATCGGCTTATTATCTTTAGAAAATTTAGGGCTTTTCTTGCTTTTGTTGAAATATAATCAAAATGGACATTCCAGTTTAATTTCGATGTCATAAAGACTCCCAGAAATTTTACAACCTGTTTGTAATGTAACACTTCACCAAGCAATCTGAAAGTAGGCAAGTTACTTAAAGTACCACCAGAATTAAATAGCATCATGTTAGTTTTTTTCCGCTGACAACGACAGACCATTTTCTAACATATAGTTTCCAAGATTATCAAGATCAGATTGATACAATTTCCTAATGTAATTCTGTGCTCTCTGTGGAGTTGTCTTTTTTAAAGTAATATTCATCCAAATACATATATCATCAGCATACTGTGCCAAAACCACACGATTTGAGAGTGCTTTAGGAAGATCCTGTATAAGGATATTAAATAAAAGCGGTGCTATCACTGAACCTTGTGGAATTCCCATATCAAGATGTCGTGAAGTAGAATAACTAGTTCCCACTCTTGCCTGAATAGTTCTATTGGCTAAAAAAGACTTAATATAATCATACATATTGCCAGATAAACCAATAGATTTCAGCTTGTACAATAAACGCGTATGCCAAACTTGATCGTAAGCTTTTTTCACATCAAAAAATGTAGCTAAAAGACTTTTTCTGCGGGCAAACTGTTTCTTGATGTGAGTGGTAAGTTTAACCAGGTGCTCAACTGTAGATCTCCCTTTTCTAAAACCAGCCTGATTTACTGGAATAACGTTATTTTTATCACAGTAATGTACAAGTCTGTTTAATACCAATTTTTCCAATAGTTTGCTCGTATGGGACGTTAAAGCAATAGGTCTGTAACTGTTTTTATTGTTTTTAGGCTTTCCTGCTTTTAATACTGGTATAACAACAGACGTTTGCCATAATTGTGGTATAATTCCACCAACCCAGCATTTCTGAAAAATTTTGTGTAAAAAAGTAATATAGTTTTCTGGAAGATGTTTAATCATTTCAGTTGAAACTGCATCGACACCTACCGAACTCCTTTTGTTGCGTAGAGACAAGATAGTGTTTTTTAACTCTTCTAAGGTGATTGGAGAATTAAACCAGAGATCATTCTGAGGTATTGGATCAGTGTAGATAGGGTTGTTAGCTGCCATTTCCCTGTAGTGTTTGCAGGTAGGAGTCAAACCATCTACTTTACTATTTTGGGCAAAAAGTTCCACAAAAGTTTCAGCTTTGTCCATGTCGGAAAGAAATTTGTGACTTGTATCAATCATTATTGGACACCTAGGTAAGTTGGCTCCATTTTTCATTTGATTCATTTTTGTCCAGACTTTATGGAAATCCTTGAAATCTGAAATTTCTTTTGTGCAGTATGATGCCCAATAATTTTTCTTTGCTTCAGCGATGATTTTATTACACTGGGTGTTAGC
This sequence comes from Monoplex corrugatus, assembly GCA_030674185.1. Lineage (NCBI taxonomy): Eukaryota > Metazoa > Mollusca > Gastropoda > Littorinimorpha > Ranellidae > Monoplex > Monoplex corrugatus. The sequence goes on from CM060310.1 coordinate 39,238,192, forward strand.
TTTTTTCATTTCCATATGATCTTCAGGTTTCCTGCTTTTGATGTAGATTTTGTATTTCTCTTTTTTATACTGAACTGCTTGCTCACATGCCTCCGTCCACCAAACATTACCCAAACGGTTATTAGACTTAAAAGTTTTGAGTTTCGAGATGGAAAGGTCTGCAGCAGCTAGAACTGACTCCTGGAATTTAGAAAACATAACGTCTACATTTCCACTTTCATAATGTGTGAAATCTCGATTAGAAAGAACAGTCTGAAACAAGGACCAATCAGCGCGTGTATAATTATATTTTGGTATAATATCAGGAATGCTGTCTTTCATCCTGATGTTTTCGTTAGTTAGTGTTATGAGGATAGGTAAGTGATCACTTCCTAAAGTATCTCTGTGAGTGTCCCAGGTACAGCAGGGTACTAATTCTGGTGAGATTAAAGACAGATCGATGGCTGTTGCCCGATGTTTGGAAATATCAGGAATTCTAGTGACACTCCCATCATTCAAAAGGTAAAGCGAACTGTCAACTATATTTTCTACTAAACGATTGCTTGTCACAGTACAGCAATCTTTTTCCCAAAACGGGGAGTGGAATTAAAGTCTCCACCTATTAGCCATTTACCGTGCAGCAGATCCGGAATCGTGCGCAGCCATTCTGTGTTGTGGTCATTTGGACCTGTTGGCAGGTAGACTGACAAAACGTTCAGGATAAAAGAATTACTGAATTGTACTGTAGCGGCACAAGCTGTAAGTCTTCAGTTGACGTTAAAACTGGGGAAGTAAATATGTGATATTGTAACTCTTTAAGTATGTATATCGCAGTGGCTACTTTCTTCCCGGGATTCCCATAGGCATACACTGGTGGATAATAGTAATTTTGGAAATTGGGAAGTTTGGTTGGTATAACATTAAGCGACTACAGAATCAAGACTTCACACTGATTTGAGGCGAGGAAATGTTCCAGGTATGCTGAATTGGTGGAAATAGACCTACAATTCCACTGTAAAAAATTGATTTTCATTGTCGGCTAATCCCTTATTTTCAATTAACGGTGATTTGTTTGAAAATCACGTATATTTGGTTTTCTGTGTACAAGGAAAATGGGGAGGGGGAGAATGATTACTTTTACTACAATGTAAAGGTAGAAAAAAAAAAGAGTAAAACTATGGAGAAAAGAAGTCCTATTAATCAAGATAAGACTTTGATCTAGAACAGAAATAAATTATAAATAAATTAAATAATAGTATACACGCCTTCAAATGTACAGAGATTATAGTCTGAGTCCTGACTGACTAATTCCGAGCGTTTATACACTTTCAACAAGAGAACTGTCAGAGAAGACGAGGAAAAAGTCCTGTGACATGAAACGTTGGTCACTGTAGATCTACTACGATTCATTCAAAACATGTTGTATGATAGCCACCACGGTTCATAGCTGTCAAAATAGGGGAACGGTCCTCGGGAGAATCTAGAGGCGTGTGGCCGTGAAGGTCGTGATCCTCCTGGTCTCCTAGGCGTCTCCCAAAATAGATCCCGAATGTGTCTTCCCAGGTTCCCCGCTATCACGCTGCTTCCTCTGGCGGTGGGGTGAATATTGTCGTGTAGAAACTGCTGGTTAGTTCGAAGGTTGTCATGGGAGACAAATGATAGGTTTTTTATGTTAACTAGCTCAGCAGATAAAAAGGCGTTAAACAAATTCCGCCGAACTTCCATATGTGAATGTCGTACAGGGGCGACCTTGCTGATGACTATCTTTGTGTTTGGATATTTTTGTGTTATATGTTTGATGCATGAAGCTAAATTTTGTGTTGTTGCTTTGAGATCTTTGCTATTCAGTTCGTGGACACCACAGTGTAAAACAATACAGTCTGCAGGACTGTCAAAGTTGGAAAGTGACTTGTCTAAAGATTTTTGTATGTCATGAATGTTATTCACAGTACTTGAGTCTCCTTCAAAACCATAAGATCGTCCCAGTCGTCTCGAGTTGACACCTTTCAACACCGAATCATGGATAGTCAGAACATAGGGAAGGTCGTGGTTTGTTTTACGTTGTTCTGAAATCTTTTTGGTGTGTGACGTTGCGTCCTTGAGCTGTGTGTTTGTGTGTGTGTGTGTGTGTGTGTGTGTGTGTGTGTGTGTGTGTGTGTGTGTGTGGGGTGTGTGTGTGGTGTGTGTGTGGCGCCGCGTGTGTGTGTTTACGTAAATATCATGCAAAAGAAACAGATAATACCTTTAAAGAAGGGTCCTAGACCTCTGAAAACACACACTGGCCACCACCCAGACTGATCCTAGTGAAATTGTAATGTGAGGTTGTTTAGTATCAACAGAAAAACAGAAAATCAAACACAAACAAACAAACAAAACAACAACAAACAAACAAACAAACAAACAAACAAACAAACAAAAAAAACAACAAAAAACAACACAAACAAACAAACAAACAAACAAACAAACAAACAAACAAACAAACGAAAACCCAAAGATGGAATAAGGCATCATGGCATGTGACATTAGCATCTCAAAGATCGAACTTGCTCTTACCTCCAGGCTTCCATTCTCGCCACCAGTTTGCAATATCCATTTCTTTCATTCAGTCATTCATTCACTTTCTTTTCCTCCTTTCGTTCTTGCTCATTTTAAAGTCTACTTACTAAGGCCAAGTCGTGATGTCTGCCAGCCGTAGACATCTAAGCGACCAACGGTTATTATTCATGATTGGATTTTGATCAGAAATTGATCATAGATCTTACCTATTACGTAGTCATTAGAGCCACCCGAGTCTGCATGAAACTGGACACGAGATGTCTTAAGACTTGCTGATCGCTACTTTTCAAGGACCCCCGAAAGAGGACACGAGATCTTCACAAGAGGTATGGGTAGGAAGGAAACACACTGTAATAAACCAATGAGTGAACAGGGTTTTGTGAAAGCAGATGTGTTAGTCTGTGAGTGTTGACAGACGAGAGGAATGAGTGAAAAAAGAGTAAAGTAAATGAGCGAGTATTCGACACTGATCTAATAATAAAAGAGAGAGAGAGAGAGAGAGAGAGAGAGAGAGGAGAGAGAGAGAGAGAGAGAGAGAGAGAGAGAGAGAGAGAGAGAGAGGGACATGAAGACAATCCTATAATGCATGCACAAACACTTTTCCTACGATAGTTTTATCGTAATTCTTAAACAGTTTGCATTAGGACTCATCCAGAAATAAGGATCTTGAAAAAAAAAAAGAAAAAAAAGAAAAGATTCTTCTTTTGAATAGTAAATCGTAATTATTATGGTAGAACCATAGTAATAGCGTATACGTTCCTGATGATGACTGACACGCACCACACATTGTCTAGTTAATGTACTAACTTCCGTCCCCTCCCTATCACCAAAACATCATTTTCTTCAAACCAAGTGGAAATATATGAACAAAACACTGCCTCTCAAACAACGTCATTATTATAATGAGCAACACTGTCTGTCCAACACACTTCTCACTAGAATGACCAACACAATCATCACTACACTGAACAACACTGTTTCTCCAACACATATAATCATCACTACACTTAGTAACACTGTCTGTCCAACACACAATCATCACTACACTGAACAACATGTCTGTCCAACACACATAATCATCACTACACTGAACAACACTGTCTGTCCAACACACATAATCATCACTACACTGAACAACACTGTCTGTCCAAACACCATAATCATCACTACACTGAACAACACTGTCTGTCCAACACACATAATCATCACTACACGAACAACACTGTCTGTCCAACACACATAATCATCACTACACTGAACAACACTGTCTGTCCAACACACATAATCATCACTACACTGAACAACACTGTCTGTCCAACACACATAATCATCACTACACTGAACAACACTGTCTGTCCAACACACATAATCATCACTACACAGAACAACACTGTCTGTCCAACACAACATAATCATCACTACACAGAACAACACTGTCCAACACACATAATCATCACTACACAGAACAACACTGTCTGTCCAACACACATAATCATCACTACACTGAACAACACTGTCCAACACACACACATCACACTACACAGAACAACACTGTCTGTCCAACACACAAATCATCAATACACTGAACAACACTGTCTGTCCAACACACATAATCATCACTACACTGAACAACACTGTCCAACCACATAATCATCACTACACAGAACAACACTGTCCAACACACACACATCATCACTACACAGAACAACACTGTCTGTCCAACACACATAATCATCACTACACAGAACAACACTGTCTGTCCAACACACACAATCATCACTACACAGAACAACACTGTCTGTCCAACACACACAATCATCACTACACAGAACAACACTGTCTGTCCAACACACATAATCATCACTACACAGAACAACACTGTCTGTCCAACACCACACAATCATCACTACACAGAACAACACTGTCTGTCCAACACACACAATCATCACTACACAGAACAACACTGTCTGTCCAACACACACAATCATCACTACACGAACAACACTGTCTGTCCAACACACACATATATCATCACTACACAACTAAACAACACTGTCTGTCCAACACACACAATCATCACTACACAGAACAACATGTCTGTCCAACACACATAATCACACTACACAGAACAACACTGTCTGTCCAACACACATAATCATCACTACACAGAACAACACTGTCTGTCCAACACACATAATCATCACTACACAGAACAACACTGTCCAACACACATAATCATCACTACACAGAACAACACTGTCCAACACACATAATCATCACTACACTGAACAACACTGTCTGTCCAACACACACAATCATCACTACACTGAACAACATGTCTGTCCAACACACATAATCATCACTACACAGAACAACACTGTCCAACACACACAATCAATCAACTACACAGAACAACACTGTCTGTCCAACACACATAATCATCACTACACAGAACAACACTGTCCAACACACACAATCATCACTACACAGAACAACACTGTCTGTCCAAACACAAATCACCACACACAGAAAACATCCAACCACAATCATCATAACAAAACACTGTCCAAACACACATAATCATCACTACACAGAAACACACTGTCCAACACACATAATCATCACAACAACATGAACAACACTGTCCAACACACATATATCATCACTACACCAGAACAACACTGTCTGTCCAACACACAAATCATCACTACACAGAACAACACTGTCTGTCCAACACACAACAAAAAACAATCAATCACTACACTGAACAACACTGTCTGTCCAACACACATAATCATCACTATACACTGAACAACACTGTCGTCCAAACACACACAATCATCACTACACAGAACAACACTGTCTGTCCAACACACACGATCATCACTACACTGAACAACAAATTTCCAACACACTAACACAACAATCATCACTACACAGAACAACACTGTCTGTCCAACACACACAGATCATCACTACACTGAACAACACTGTCCAACACACATAATCATCACTACACTGAACAACACTGTCTGTCCAACACACACAATCATCACTACACAGAACAACATGTCTGTCCAACACACACATCATCACTACACTGAACAACAGTCTGTCCAAACACACATAATCATCACTAACACTGAACAACACTGTCTGACCAACACACAACAATCATCACTACACATGAACAACACTGTCTGTCCAACACACATAATCATCACTACACAGAACAACACTGTCTGTCCAACACACACAATCATCACTACACTGAACAACACTGTCTGTCCAAACACACAAATCATCACTACACTGAACACACTGAACAACAAACTGTCCTCCATGTCCAACACACATAATCATCACTACACAGAACAACACTGTGTCCAACACACACAATCATCACTACACAGAACAACACTGTCCAACACACACAATCATCACTACACTGAACAACACTGTCCAACACACACAATCATCACTACACGAACAACACTGTCCAACCACACATAATCATCACTACACTGAACAAACTCTGTCCAACACACATAATCATCACTACACAGAACAACACTGTCCAACACACACAATCATCACTACACTGAACAACACTGTCCAACACACACAATCATCACTACACAGAACAACACTGTCCAACACACAAATCATCACTACACTGAACAACACTGTCCAACACACACAATCATCACTACACTGAACAACACTGTCCAAACACACACAATCATCACTACACAGAACAACACTGTCCAACACACACAATCATCACTACACAGAACAACACTGTCCAACACACATAATCATCACTACACAGAACAACACTGTCCAACACACATAATCATCACTACACTGAACAACACTGTCCAACACACACAATCATCACTACACAGAACAACACTGTCCAACACACACAATCATCACTACACTGAACAACACTGTCCAACACACACATATCATCACTACACGAAACAACACTGTCCCAACACACATAATCATACACTACACATGAACAACACTGTCCCAAACACCACACTACAAATCATCACTACACATAGAACAACACTGTTCCAACACACACAATCTATCACTACACTGAACAACACTCTGTCCAACACACAATCATCACTACACAGAACAACACTGTCCAACACACATAATCATCACTACACAGAACAACACTGTCTGTCCAACACACAAATCATCACTACACAGAACAACACTGTCCAACACACATAATCATCACTACACTGAACAACACTGTCTGTCCAACACACAAATCATCACTACACTGAACAACACTGTCTGTCCAACACACAATCATCACTACACTGAACAACACTGTCCAACACCACATAATCATCACTACACAGAAACAACAAACTGTCTGTCCAACACACATAATCATCACTACACGAACAACACTGTCCAACACACATAATCATCACTACACAGAACAACACTGTCTGTCCAACACACATAATCATCACTACACTGAACAACACTGTCCAACACACAACATCATCACTACACGAAACAACACTGTCTGTCCAACACACATAATCATCACTACACAGAACAACACGCTGTCCAACACACATAATCATCACTACACAGAACAAACACTGTCTGTCCAACACACACAATCATCACTACACAGAACAACACTGTCTGTCCAACACACACAATCATCACTACACTGAACAACACTGTCTGTCCAACACACAAAATCATCACTACACAGAACAACACTGTCCAACCACTATCACACTACACGAATAACACTGTCCATACACACACATCATCACTACAGAACAACACTGTCTGTCCAACACACATAATCATCACTACACAGAACAACACTGTCCAACACACATAATCATCACTACACTGAACAACACTGTCTGTCCAACACAACACAATCACTCACATACACTGAACACAACACACTCAGCCATCTGTCCAACACACATATCATCACTACACAGAACAACACTGCTTCCAACAACACGACAAATCATCACTACACAGAAACAACACTGTCTGTCCAACACACATAATCACACTACACTGAACAACACTGTCCAACACACACTAATCATCACTACACAGAACAACACTGTCTGTCCAACCACACACAATCATCACTACACAGAACAACACTGTCTGTCCAACACACATAATCATCACTACACAGAACAACACTGTCGTCCAACACACATAATCATCACTACACAGAACAACACTGTCTGTCCAACACACACTATCATCACTACACGAAACAACACTTGTCCAACACACATAATCATCACTACACGAACAACACTGTCTGTCCAAACACACAACATACAGAACATACACTTCAACACACTAATCATCCTATGAACAACACTGTCTTCCAACACACATAATCATCACTACACATGAACAACATGTCTGTCCAACACACACAATCATCACTACACGAAAATGCAACACACAATTCACACCCCTGTCCAAACACAAATCATCACTACACTGAACAACACTGTCCAACACACAAATCATCACTACACAGAACAACACTGTCTGTCCAACACACACATCATCACTACACTGAACAACACTGTCCAACCACACATAATCATCACTACACAGAACAACACTGTTTCCAACACACACAATCATCACTACACAGAACAACATGTCTGTCCAACACACATAATCATCACTACACTGAACAACACTGTCCAACACACATAACATCATACAGACAACACGTAAAACAATAAACATAAAATTACAAATTAAAAGAAACATTCAAACCATTAAACACTTTGTCACAAATATCTACAGAAAGTCGTACAAAATACAAAAGAAAATAAAATCTAGAACACATGACACAATTATTAAAAACACGGTACATAATCGAATGCAACCACAAATAACCGAACACACACACTAACTCATACAAGAACACGCGCAACACAGAATATCATACATAACAAATGTGCAAAACATAATCATATACACAGACAAATGTCTGTCACACACACACATCACTAACAAACAACAGTTGTCAAACAAACACAACTGAACAACAGTCAACAAAAATATCACTAAGAACAATCTGTCCAAACAAGAACACCGAACAAATTACAAACAATAATCATCACTAAAATAAATCATCACTACACAGAACAACACTGTTGTCCAACACACACAATCATCACTACACAGAACAACATGCTGTCCAACACACAAATCATCACTACACAGAACAACATGTCTGTCAACACACAATCATCACTACACTGAAAACACTGTCCAACACACTAATCATCACTACACGAACAACATGTCCAAAACACCACAATATCACACAGAACACAGCTGTCCAACACACACTAAATCATCACTACACTGAACAACAGTCCAACACACAATCATCACTACACAGAACAACACTGTTCAACACACACAATCATCACTACACTGAACAACACTGTCCAACACACAAATCATCAGTACACTGAACAACACTGTCCAACACACACAATCATCATGACAGTAACGTAACCACCACAGTGCTATGAAGGTCATTGTAATGGCGATTTATGGTCCATGGGAAGGGAGACAATTAACGTATTCTTTTCGGCACCCTGATTTAGGTAGAAGGTCAACGTCTCTTGTCCACTGCACTGGTGATACCAGGGAAAGACACATGGATACACGCTTTTAGTGTAATAGTAAAAGTAGAAAAAGTAAAAACGTGAAAAAATTTACACAGACAGTTAAACTGAATCCATTACAAGAAATTCAATAAATAAAAACAGTTGATTATGTACACAGAAATGAGAGGGTCGGGGGCAGTAAAGGAATGCTTTTCAAACAAGAAACTGAACACAGAAGAATAACAGTGAAAGCAGATCTGAGATACACATGCACACATGTACTTTGTACATGAACACGGTCACATAGTGAATGCACACACGCACACATATACAGACACACACGCGTAGGACCGTCTAATATCACTTATAGTGAAAAGACGTTAAATCAAAGAACGAACGAAAGAACACGCGTAGGAATATGCATACATATACACAGAGTGGAAATGTGATTTTTGCAAAATTTATGCTGCATTGGAATGGCTAAATGTATTAACATTATTGATGTGTGCATGTTTTCACAATAGTGTTACATGTTATCATAAAACAAGCACAAACACACACCTACGCCTGCACCGGGTTATATAAAAACCCAAATAACAAATCAAGTTGTAAAAGACTAAAGAAAACACCAAACTGTATATCAACAGACAGACGTACAGACAATAAATTATGCACAGTAATTAGAGTGTTACCAATTTCGTGTCTTCAAAACGAAGAGAGACACCCCGCACACACAAATTATAACAAAAGGACCAATGAATAACATATTTAGCACTAAGAAAATTTAAAAAGAAAGGGAGAGGGAAAGTGATGCTCTATGCAGCTGCATGCAACCGAGGTCTGTTAAAAAATGAAGAACAAAAAAACTAATGAAAGTGTTACAGCAGCAGAAGTGGAAGAAGTAGTGGCTGTAGCAGTACTTATTGTTTTGTTTTATTTTTGTTTTTGTTTGATTTAGTATCTTTTTTAAGTTGGTTTAATACCGCGTGCTGTAAACATACTTAAAAATCGACGGTTATAAACCGCTCTTGAAGAAACTCCATTGGCTGCCTGTTTCTGAAAGGATCAACTTCAAAACTGCATGCACATGTTTCAGTATAACCACTGGTAAAGCACCCACTAGTCTTTCATTTTATTTCTACTCTGTACATACCATATCGCATCTTCCCTCTTCTTCTGACTCTCGTCTTCCTTGCCTAGGACCCTACAAAAGTAAATGCATGGCTTCCGTTCTTTCTCCTACTGTGCCCCACAATTCTGGAACACAACTCGGAACCCTTCTCTTTCAGCAATTGATAGCTAGCAACTTTTCCAAATTTCTTTTATATGAATAAAGTATCTTATGTTGATGAGCGCACGTGTGTGTGCGTCTGTACATATATATATACATATATATATATATATATATATATATATATATATATATATATATATATATATATATATATATATTGTGTGTGTGTGTGTGTGTAAGTGTGTGTTGTGTTTGTGTATGAGTGTGTGTGGTGTGTGTGTGTGTGTGTGTGTGAGTGTGTGTGTGTGTGTGTTGTGTGTGTGTGTGTGTGTGTGTAGTGTGTGTGTGTGTGTGTGTGTGTGTGTGTGTGTGTGTGTGGTGTGTGTGTTGTGTGTGTGTGTGTGTGTGTGTGTGTGTGTGTGTGTGTGTGTGTGTGTATGGTTAGCTGCGAGTAGTTTATTTACTTGTTTGTTTAGTTGTTGTGAGCGCCTAGAACCCTAGTCATGGCGCATTATAAACCCTGCTATTATACTATGATGATGATGATTACTATGATGATGATGACGATGTTGATGACGATGATAATTATGATGACATGGCACAAACTGCCACCCTTTCTTGAAAAAGAACAGTAATGTGAGAGGGATCACTCCTGCACTCAGACAGAACGTCTAGAGACTGCCATCCTCACAGGGCCAAGCCATAGTAAAGGCAGTCATTGAGTCCTCTTTCCGGACAGCCACCCCATCATAATATTGTAATTATTATTATTATCATAAACACTCTTCTCGAAATTTGACTCTTTTGTTACCCTTCCTTCCCTCGTCCACCTTACATCTCCACCCTCCACTCTCTCTCGCTTAATCTAAAACCAGAATGATAATCTGAAGACCTGTGTGGCGGGTCCAGTGTACTCTACATTAATGTTCTGTCTACTGCCACAGACTGTTTTTTTTAAGAACAAATAATACAACTATCATACATGAAGAAAGTCATGTAGTAGTTTAATTAAAAGGGAACAATTTGTGTCAAGTTGGAAACACTATTTTCTTTTCTTGGTTTCAATTGTTATTGCTTTGTTGAAACCCAGCCGACTGCGTAGAGCCATATCAGGGCTATATCATCATCATCATCATCAGGTGCCTTGCCGCATGGCGTTGGCGATTATGGACTTCCATCTGTCTTTATCTCTTGTTGCCTCAAGCATCTCTTCCACCCTCCCTGTCTTCAGCCACTCTGCAAGTCCGTCTAGTATCTTCTCCCTGGATCTATCCGGTGCTCTCCTTCCCTCCAGTTTTCCCGTTGTGACCACGTGTTCCAATTCCACTTTCCTCATAAAATGGCCATGAATGTTGACTGCCTTTTCCTAATCTTCCTTATGAATGATCATCGAAAAAGGAATCACAGGATCATGTGATACTGTAGACCGGGATCAAGGTCATGCGAATCATCAAGAATGTTCCACTGATTCAAACAAACACCAGGAAAAAAGGACTTAAAGCTGATGTTCACAAACTGATGCGAACACTATGAATAACCACCGACACAGAACAGGACTAAGAATAATAAGCTCATTAAAGACGGTCTAAAGAGCCATTGCATTCTTCCCCACCTCCCCAACCTCCCAACAACAACAACAACAACAACAACAACAACAACAACAACAACAACAACAACAACAACAACAACAACAGAAAAAAACCACCGATGAAATCATCAAACAAACCAAACTCCTTAACAATATTCAAGTCCGCCACTAATCATTTAGTGAAATGGTCATGAGATTCACGTGGACAATATGAATAGTACATTATTCAGATCAGACCCAAGGAGGCATAAGCTCGTTAAGGACAGTCAACAGAGTTTATGTTGTTGTGCCCAGCTGACCCCGCACGCCACATAAAACTCATCATTAGGGACGTCCTCAATGTTGTCATTACAGCTCGTTTGCTTCCTCTTGACAACACTAACATCCGGCAAACGAAGAAACAGATTTACAATCTGTGTGAATAGACAGCGTGAGCACGAGAGTTCTAAGGAGGACAGATGTGGTGGTGGTGATGATGCTTGGTGATGATGGTGGTGGTGGTTGTAGTTGAGGAACGTGTTTCTTTGTTAGTTTGTTTGTTGTATGTACATGTATGTGTGTGTGTGTGTGTGTGTGTGTGTGTGTGTGTGTGTGTGTGTGTGTGTGGTGTGTGTGTGTGTGGTGTGTGGGTGGTGTGGTGTGTGTGTATGTGTGTGCATGTACATGTGTGTGTGTGTGTGTGTGTGTCTTTTAGTTGGTGTGGTGTCGTGTGGTGTGTGTGTATGTATGTATGTATGTGTGTGTGTGTGTGTGTGTGTGTGTGTGTGTGTGTGTGTGTGTGTGTGTGTGTTTGTGTGTGTGCGTGTGTGTGTGTTTTCTGAATAAGTATGTGTTTGTGTTTGTTGTGTTGTGTTGTGTGTTGTGTGTTTGTGTGTGTGTGTGTGTGTGTGTTTGTGTGTGTGTGTGTTTTGTGTGTGTGTGTGTGTGTGTTGTGTGTGTGTGTGTGTGTGTGGTGATGTGTGTGTGTGGATGTGTGTTATGAATAAAAACAAAGGAGACAGACACAAATCGAGTGGGTGGGAGAAAAATAAATTGGGTAAGATGTACGGATATACAGAGATGCGTATTTTACTCCAAAGCACAGACAACTGTACTCCAATGTCACCAATGCAAGTTTATTGTAACTTACTGATACATGTGATTATCTGGTATTATGTGTGTGTAACCTACGCACTGTCGAATGAATCCATTGTCTGTAAAAGAGACAAACTATACACACACGTTTTTGACTTGACGGTTGGGGAGGGAGAGAGAGAGAAAGACAGAGAGAGAGAGAGAGAGGGAGACAGAGAGACAGACAGACAGACAGACAAACAGACAAACAGAGAGAACAGAGAGAGACAGACAGACAGACAGACAGACAGACAGGCAGACAGAAAGACAGACAGACAGACACAGAGACAGAGAGACAGAGAGGTGGGGGAGAGCGGGGCTGTGAAGAGCTATGCACAGGTCACAAGTGTCTTCTTACACGGATTGACTGACATCCTAGCACTGCACTTTCCTGGTTTTCACACGGCAAACTACGCACTTTTAACAATATCACGTCTTACACACACACACACACACACACACACACACACACACACACACACACACACACACACACACACACACACACACACACACACACACACACACACACACACACATACACACACAACAAATGGGAAAGATATATTTGACAGTACAACAGTAGAGTGCTGCAAAACGTGGATTCAAAGTCTATATACTTAAGAGAGAGAGAGAGAAAGAGAGACAGAGACACAGACAGACAGACAGACAGGACAGAGAGACAGACAGACAGAGAGAGAGACAGACAGACAAAGACAGAGAGACAGAGAGAGAGAGAGAGAGAGAGAGAGAGACAGACAGACAGACAGAAAGAGAGAGAGACAGAGGGAGGGGCTAACGTGAATGTGAAGCCTATATACTAACAAAACAAAAACAGAAACAAAAACAAAAATCAAAAACAAAACAAAACAAAACAAACAAACCACAAAACGAAGGACAAGGAGTGTTAAGAGTTTAGTATTCAGAGTAGAATTCATTCAACAGGGACTCATCGTACTCGGACTCGGACAACAGCACATGCGCTCCACCCAATGTGCCAGATGTTGTCTGGCAGACTCCCCGAGCCCGCGCAAAACCCCATGAGCCGGCAGTGTCCTGAAATAGAAGGGAAAGGAAAGGAACAGGGGGGGGGGGGTTGAGAAGGGGGTAACAGGATTTATGAAACAGTAAGCCGACACCACCACAATGACAGGAGCACTAAGACAGGCAGCGAACAGGTCAATTTTTATGTTGCGGGTCGGGACCGGAATCCGGTATCAGATCTTCAGTCCACAGCTCTAGTATAATACCCAAGCAGTCTGGCCATTTACTATGGTCAACCCTGCTAACTATGGTCCACCCCAGAGTTGAGCCCACAAGAACAAAGATGAGTACGAAGAGGCGGAGGAGGAAGAGAAAGAAAAGATAATACATAAGAAAAAAATCAGATGATGATGAAGATGAGAAAACAGGGGGAGGGAAAGGAGAAGACCGAAAAAAAAGACAAAAAGAAGAGATCAGGGAGCGGAAGAAGAGCGAAGAAACAGAAGAGGACGGGGAAAGGGAGAACAGGGAGAGGATGCAGAAGAAGGAAATAGATGATGTGATGATATAAATATAATAAGGAGGGTGAGGAGAAGAAGGAAGAAAAAAAAAGAGAAAGAGATAAAGGAGAAAAAGAAGAGGACATAGAAAGAAGAGAAGGAAGAAGAGAAACGGGACAAGGAAGAAAAGGAAGAATAAAATAATGCAGGAAAAGACCCATGACGATAGAGATGAAAAAGGAAAAAGGATGAAGAGGAGAAAAGAAGAAGAAGAAGAAGAAGAAAAAGAAGGACAAGGAGAAGAAAAAGAAGGAGAAGGAGAGGAAGAAGAATAGGACGAGAAACAAGAAGAGGACGAAGCGAGGTAGTCGGGGAAAAGAAGGGAAAGAAAATGAAAAAGGAAATAAATGATAATGTCGACGAAGGAGGATGGAGACGAAAAGACAAAAATAAAAAAAGAAAAGACAAAAAGTAAAAGAAATAAAAAAGAAAAAAAAAAGAAAAAGAAGAAGATGAAGATGGAAATATAGAAAAAGAGAAAGAAGAGAACGACGAAGAGGAAGAGGAAGAGGAAGAAGAATAAGACAAGGAAAAGAACAATTCAACTCCACAACAATTTATTGTCAGATTAACTAATGTCCTGACTAAAAAGGAACAGCAGGAAGAGAAGAAGAAGGTTTACTACAAATAAACAAACATGCCTCTGTACAGATGTGGCCATGACAGTGTGTAAAAAAAGATGATTCAAGGATATTTTTGGTATCGAATTTCGCAGCAAAACCCATATTCAAGGCAGTGGCGATGACACTGGTGTCTTATTTTCAAATTATATAAGTAATTGGCTAGAGGTCGTTTTTCAAACTCGCCGTGCACACAAGTGTATTTTAATGTTGATAAGAAGAAAAAGGCACATGTCATTTTTCAAACTGGCCGTGCACACAAGCGTATTTTAATGTTGATAAGAAGAAAAAGACACATAGGACAAAAGAAAGAAGAAGAGGATAGACTAGAAGATCGAATAGATGGAACAGAAGATCGATTCAGAAAGGCAGTTTTTAAAGTTTTTTTTAAAAATTCACAAAGGTGAAGATTGCTCGTGCTGTTTTACAATTAGTCTCGGTAATTTCAGTTACACTTTTGGCGACCAAAAACTGATATATGTGTGCAGGAACATACACTGTTCCAGCGTGCATGAGTTTTTGTGCTTGTGAGTGCACATACACACACTACACACACAAACACACACACACACACACACACACACACACACACACACACACACACATACACACACACACACACACACACATACACACACACACATACACACACGTTAAATCAAGCAACGAACGAACACACACACACACACACATACACACACACACACACAAACACACACACACACACACACACACACACACACACACACACACACACACACACACACACACACACCTCTCTCTCTCTGTGACAGAATGTGTGGTGTAT
>CM060310.1:39259301-39261801 GCA_030674185.1 Monoplex corrugatus
AGATCAAAACTCAGTAAAGATAAGACAAGTATAAGAAAAGATGAGAAGAGTGTGGTGAAGCCAGTGGAGGTGGTAGAGGTGGTGCCGGTGACCGTGTCTGTATTGTGAGACATTCCGGATACAGCGCTGTACACATAGCATCATCAAAAAGTGCCAATTTAAGGAACTTTTCTTTTTGGCCCTTGTGACCTTAACCTTGAAGCGATTTCCAAAGTTATGCATTTTCGACTCTTCAACAGTTCCCACTTTTGCTCCAGATTTGGTAAAGATCTACTGGGAAACAGAAAGATCTTCCTAAAACGTACGCACTTTTGTCACAGACACAGACATACAGACAGGCAGACAGGCAGACAGGCAGACAGGCAGACAGACAGACAGACAGACAGACAGACAACACAACATATTAACACACACACACACACTCACACACACATTAACACACACACACACAACACCACACACACACACACACACACACACACACACACACACACACACACACACACACACACACACACACACACACACACCTTCCTCTCCGGCCAATATGAAATAAGACAAAGAGAGATTATTAAAAAAAAAGTAAAACAAAACAAAACAAAACACCCCAAAGAAAGAAAGAAAGAAAGAAAGAAACAAAAACCAATGGAGAAAAAGAAGACCAATCCTTAAAAGCATTGTTAAATATGATAGCCAGCACCTGATGTCACTGTAAAGATAAAAACAGTTCAGTTTTTGAAATTCTAAGCATTTTCAGTGTTGATTCCACCGCATCTTTGACAAACAGTTTAAACACCGATATTACTGTTCATGCAGACATTCTGGCAGCATGGTAATGGCAATAAACGTAATTGTTTGTGACATATCTGTGAAACGGCTATGTTTAATTGCGTATATGTACTTTGTGTGTGTATGCATAAACGTTTGTGTTTTATATGTGCGAGCATGCACGCGTATGCAGGTACTTATGTGTGTGGTGCGGTGTGTGTGTGTGTATGTGTGTGTGTGTGTGTGTGTGTGTGTGTGTGTGTGTGTGTGTGTGTGTGTGTGTGTTGTATGTGGTGTGTGTGTGTGTGTGTGTTGTGTGTGGTGTGTGTGTGTGTGGTGTGTGTGTGTTGTGTGTTGTGTGTGTGTGTGTGTGTGTTGTGTGTGTGTGTGTGTGTGTGCATCTATGCTCGCGCACACGCGCGCAAATACAAATACACACACACACACACACACACACACACACACACACACACACACACAACACACACACATCCGTCTAATATCACTTATAGTGAAAAGACGTTAAATCAAGAACGAACGAACACACACACACACACACACACACACACCACACACACACACACACACACAACACACACACACTCACACAACACACACACACACAGAGGAAATAGGGAACCAGAAATGGTAAGAAATAGAACGAAATTCGATGCAGCTGCAATGGATAATTGCACAGGAGGAGTTTCACGAAGTTAATACGCCAGCCCTGTGCATCTGCATGCATCCATGTGTGTGTTCCTGACTGGCCTGTTACTCTGTGTTTACCCTTCACTGGCGGGAGCCGGCCACGGCTTCTCTGTGTTTACTCTTCATCTTGTATGAAAGAACAAGTCTACAACATCACTGATGTAAAGAACTTGTGTTTTTCCAGGCGAACATTTGATACTGATGGTGGTGATGGTATGGTGGTGTGTGTGCATGTGTGTGTATGTTTGTACGTGTGTGTGTTTGTGTGCTCAGAAAGTGCATCTATCTACCTATCTGTTTGTCTGTTTGTCTGTTTGTCTGTCTATCTACTTATCTATCTACTTATCTATCTATCTATCTATCTATCTATCTATCTATCTATCTATCAATCTATCTATCTATCTATCTATCTATCTATCTATCTATCTATCTATCTATCTATCTATCTATCTATCTTTTCTATGTATGTATGTATGTATGTATGTATGTATGTATGTATGTATCTCTCTATATATACATACATATATGTGCATACATATGTGTATATATCTAATATATATATATATACATCTATATCTACATCTATCTATCTATCTTGGAAAAACGTTTGATCCAGTGCAGCTGCTATCGACAGTGCAGATACTGGCAGAATATTACGCAGATAATTTGCCAGCCCTGTGCAGTTGCACGCATCATGCATGTGTGTGTTCCGAATTAACCCCTTAACCTATTTTACCGTCCACTTGGATACCAGCAACCATTGGAATTTCTCTGTTTGGTCTTCACAGTCTGTGAAAGTACGGGCTTGAGGACATCACTATTTCTGATTTTCAAGACAATAACGTGGCTTTTGCGCTTGTTCCTTACCCATTCAAGACGCATACCAACACTTCGCCGAAGCAGCGGCACAATTTAGTGAGAAAACACAAGACTAACGACGTACTAAAACTATGACCCATGAAGACGACAAGCGATTAAAGCGATAACCCAGCACCCCAGGTGACTGTATCTCTCAGGCTTCGTT
>CM060310.1:39264301-39266801 GCA_030674185.1 Monoplex corrugatus
CTTTATTTTTTCTCTCTTCTTTTTGTTTCTTTATTCGGTCTTCTGCTTGTCTTTCTTTCTTCCTTTCATCACTTTTTACTGTTTCTTACTTTTTACTGTTTCTTCACTTTTTACTGTTTCTTTACTTTTTACTGTTTCATCACTTTTTACTGTTTCATTCACTTTTTACTGTTTCTTTACTTTTTACTGTTTCTTTACTTTTTACTGTTTCTTTACTTTTTACTGTTTCTTTACTTTTTACTGTTTCTTTACTTTTTACTGTTTCTTCACTTTTTACTGTTTCTTCTACTTTTTACTGTTTCTTTACTTTTTACTGTTTCTTTACTTTTTACTGTTTCTTTACTTTTTACTGTTTCTTCACTTTTTACTGTTTCTTCACTTTTTACTGTTTCTTTACTTTTTACTGTTTCTTTACTTTTTACTGTTTCTTTACGTTTTACTGTTTCTTTACTTTTTACTGTTTCTTTACGTTTTTACTGTTTCTTCACTTTTTACTGTTTCTTACTTTTTACTGTTTCTTTACTTTTTACTGTTTCTTTACTTTTTACTGTTTCTTTACTTTTTACTGTTTCTTCACTTTTTACTGTTTCTTACTTTTTACTGTTTCTTTACTTTTTACTGTTTCTTCACTTTACTGTTTGTTCACTTTTTACTGTTTCTTTACTTTTTACTGTTTCTTTACTTTTACTGTTTCTTTACTTTTTACTGTTTCTTTACTTTTTACTGTTTCTTTACTTTTACTGTTTCTCACTTTACTGTTTCTTCACTTTTTACTGTTTCTTTACTTTTTACTGTTTCTTTACTTTTTACTGTTTCTTTACTTTTACTGTTTCATCACTTTTACTGTTTCTTTACTTTTTACTGTTTCTTTACTTTTGACTGTTTCTTTATTTTTGACTGTTTCTTTACTTTTTACTGTTTCTTTACTTTTTACTGTTTCATCACTTTTTACTGTTTCATCACTTTTGACTGTTTCTTCACTTTTTACTGTTTCTTTACTTTTTACTGTTTCATTCACTTTTTACTGTTTCATCACTTTTTACTGTTTCTTTACTTTTTACTGTTTCTTTACTTTTTACTGTTTCTTTACTTTTTACTGTTTCTTTACTTTTTACTGTTTCTTTACTTTTTACTGTTTCTCCACTTTTTTACTGTTTCTTTACTTTTTACTGTTTCTTTACTTTTTACTGTTTCTTTACTTTTACTGTTTCTTTACTTTTTACTGTTTCTTTACTTTTTACTGTTTCTTTACTTTTTACTAAGACACGTGTCTCTTTAATCTTGAAGAACACTCCATTTAATTTCACCTTTTGTTACCTGAGTTTGGTTATAGTTCTTGTAAGCCTGACAAAGGCCAGTGAGCCACACACTTACCTTCGTCTTTTCTTTTACCTGATTAAACAGATGTTTTATTCTGCTCATCTGCACTCTTGGTTTTGACAAAAATGAACACCAAAGTCGTTTCGCTTTACATTAAAAATTAAAATGAACAAACAGGTAACCGCTAGTTCAGTTTAATTCAGATCGTGTTATTTATAGCCTGGCAGATCCGCAAAGGGCCATAGCAGGGCTATCACCATGCCTCTAGCAATGGTCAAAGACTAAATTTGTTCCCACGTTAAAAATGAAACGACAGTCACTATATCACAAATTAAAATTATGCAATTCATGTAAAGATCTAACTTTAACACACACACACACACACACACACACACACACACACACACACACACACACCACACCACACAACACACACACACACACACAACACACACACACACACACACACACACACACACACACACACACACACACACACACACACACACACACATACACACACACAAAATCTACATTGAAATCTTATCAAATGACAAAAACTTATTTCGTTTAAGAAAGCAAAGAATATTTTCGGAAGAAACATTACGAAATAAAGTCTTCAGTGTGTCTGTTGTAAACTATTTCTGTCTGGTGGCAAGCCACTCCAAGCGATCTAGTAACAGGTGTTTGATATTGCCATTCTCTTTAAATGGCAAGCACCAGGGAATTTCTCCTTTTAGCAGAAAGGAGCGAATAAGGAAGCTGTGATGTGTATGTAGCCTGGTTAACACTGCTTCCTTTTGGTTTCGCATGAAACCAGGAATAATCGCTGAGGGAGATGGACAGATGTGGTAACGTTTGTTAACCGTTTGCGTATCTCATTCTTCTTGTTGGACACTTTTTTATGTAAGATTTCAAGTCTGTGTGTGGAATATCAGTATGAGAGAACTTGTCTTTGATGGCATTTTAATCAGTTGGTCAACGATTTCGTTGCCTCGAATGCATGACCGGCAATCCCAGATAACATGGTGTTTTAACGGTTTCTGCTTGGAGTGTTGAATACTTAACAGAATTTTAGAAGCACAGGGTGATTGATGCTCAGACCAGAAGTAACATGCAAGTGAGGACAGTGAGTCCGAGAAAATAAGTTTTTTCCGTTCCAGGACATGGAGATCGTTTT
>CM060310.1:39269301-39281801 GCA_030674185.1 Monoplex corrugatus
TGCGAAGAAGAAGAAGAAGAAGAATTGCGAAGAAGAAGAATTGCGAAGAAGAAGAAGAAGAATTGCGAAGAAGAAGAAGAAGAAGAATTGCGAAGAAGAAGAATTGCGAAGAAGAAGAATTGCGAAGAAGAAGAAGAATTGCGAAGAAGAAGAAGAATTGCGAAGAAGAATTGCGAAGAAGAAAGAATTGCGAAGAAGAATTGCGAAGAAGAATTGCGAAGAAGAAGAATTGCGAAGAAGAAGAAGAATTGCGAAGAAGAAGAATTGCGAAGAAGAAGAAGAATTGCGAAGAGAAAGAATTGCGAAGAAGAAGAAGAATTGCGAAGAATTGCGAAGAAGAAGAATTGCGAAGAAGAATGCGAAGAAGAAGAATTGCGAAGAAGAATTGCGAAGAAGAATTGCGAAGAAGAATTGCAAAGAAGAAGAAGAAGAAGAATTGCGAAGAAGAAGAAGAATTGCGAAGAAGAAGAAGAATTGCGAAGAAGAAGAAGAATGCGAAGAAGAAGAAGAAGAAGAAAAAGAGGAAGAAGAAGAAGAAAAAGAGAAGACGAAGAAGAAGAAGAAGAAGAAGAGGAGAAGGAGGAGGAGGAGGAAGAAGAAGAAGAATGCGAAGAAGAAGAAGAAGAATGCGAAAGAAGAAGAAGAAGAAGAATGCGAAGAAGAAGAAGAATTGCGAAGAAGAA
Organism: Monoplex corrugatus; assembly: GCA_030674185.1. Classification (NCBI taxonomy): domain Eukaryota; kingdom Metazoa; phylum Mollusca; class Gastropoda; order Littorinimorpha; family Ranellidae; genus Monoplex; species Monoplex corrugatus. Next base: position 39,269,985 of record CM060310.1, read on the forward strand.
GAAGAATTGCGAAGAAGAAGAAGAATTGCGAAGAAGAAGAAGAAAAACAAGAAGAAGAGCAAGAAGGGGAAGAAGAAGAAAAGGAGGAGAAGAAGAGAAAGAAGAAGAAGAAGATGAAGATGAAGAAGAAGAAGAAGAAGAAAGAAGAAGAAGAAGAAGAAATAGAAGAAGAAAAAGAAGAAGAAGAAGTGCATGCGTTTGTTTGCGTGTGTCTGTGTCAGTGTGCAAGTTTATTTTTACACGTATATATGTATGTAGAAAGGTGGAAGATAGGAGGATCACACGCAGTTTTGTGTTTGCATACGTACCTTTGTTTTCATAGGAAGAAGGGAGAGTATTAGGTAGTAGTAGAAGCTATTCCTGCTTTGGGCCTAATCCATCTGCAGTGTGGACAGTCAGAATGATAAAAAGTATATATTCTTATTGCATTTTCCTCGATAGTAGAAGATGTTCTGAGCTTACCACTTTATGCTTTGTGGCTGCGTCTATGCTAGCTGAATGGGTAGCGCAAACTGTGTGGGGTTTGAGAAATTCTACATGGGAGATAACTCCGTGACTCTCAAGAGTCATGTTACTTAGTTGATATTTAAAATTCTCCCTGCTTCCCTCTTATTTCCTTTGGTACTCGATGGTAGACCCTAGAACAATCAAAGAATAATTATGTTGTTTGTTGTTGTGGTCGCTTTTTTTGCGTAAGTTCCTGGGTTTATTACTTAAAACAACTAAAAAGCTTAAGACAGGCGTAACTGTTTCATTTTAGTTAGTTTATTTGTTCTTGACAGTAGGAGAAAGTGCCATTTTCTGAAATCAACCATGTGTATTTGTAATACTAGGCGATGACTAAAGTTTTTTTCTACATCAGCGAAGATTATAGTAAAAAAAAAAACGAACCGCCCTACTGAGAAATAAAAAAAAACAAAACAAAACAAATAAAAACAAACAAAAAACAACAACTGTGTTTGATTGGTTTGAACATAAAGAAACTGGATGGTCCAGTCATACTGGTATTCTTTTGTATGGTTTAGATGAACCAAAATCCCAATTCAAATTTTCACTGATCACAAGGCATTCCAGATTTTGTGTTTTTCAAGGCCACTGTGACCTTAAAGAAACATCAAGAGAAATAAAGCGTTACGTGAATTGAGGACAACGGTAGACTGTCACAACAGTGAACACTCAACTAAAATAATCTGACAAGTTCCTGGGATAATGCTGTTCAAACACATCATGGTTCATAAAAAGCTCATTTTAGGCACTTTTGGGGTCCGTGTGACCTTGACCTTAGTGTCATCACTTTCAAACCTATACGTTCACGACTCCGTGGCAGTGCACACTGCTGACCCAGATTTTGTGAAGATCCGTCACTAAACAGCCAAGAAAATCATGCTAACACATTTCGGTGACAGACAGACAGACAGATAGATAGACAGACAGACAGAAAGACAGACAGACAGACAGACAGAAGACCTTCTTCTCTGGTCAATTTGAAATAATTTCCATTATCTAAAGATGTTTTTGTCCAAAATGTATTAAAAAAAGAAAACGATCCACAACACTTTAAAGAGTTTTAGGTATATTCTAAGTTATCTGGGTGATTTTCACATTACACTGTGTGTATAACGTCACCAAGAAAGAGAAATTAGAAGTATGGCTTGATAGTTTATTTTTGTTCCATTTGTTGACATGTTCGTATTTTGCACTCACGCATGTGGTAATTAGACAGACATACAGACATCCCTCACACGCTTAAAAAATGTGTGTGTGTATGAACCAGAGGGAGGGAAGAACGGGAAGAGAGACTAAAAATGTGTTAGTGTGCAACGGCCTAAGGCCACAATACATATAATGCCAGTGTCATATGGATTTTGGAAGAAACACGTATTTTCACCACAATTCATAATCTTCATTCACATTATCGAAGCTTACATTGCACAATATGAACACACACAAATCACGAGAGAGACAAAACGAGAGACACTGACACTTAGACATGGCTTATTGTGACAGGCATCAACCCACACACAAACCAGGAACGGGGGCGAATGAGAGAGAGGGGGGAAAGGAAGAAGAAGAAGAAGAAGAGAGAGAGAAGAGAGAGAGAGAGAGAGAGAGAGAGAGAGAGAGAGAGAGAGAGAGAGAAAACAAAGAGAGAGAGGGAAGAGAAAGAAGAGAGGGGAGAGAGATAGAGATATAGAGAGATAGAGAGAGAGGGAAGGCAGACCAAGAGACAGGCAGCAGAGACAAAGAGACAGACACATAGAGACAGAGACAGAGACAGAGAGAGAACCCCAATAACAAGGAAAATCAATCTGAAATCACGATAAAACCAGCTTTTAAAGTCATCAGTTTACGCGCAGACATTTGCATGTTTATGAACGGAACTTCTCTGCTTTTAACTTGCTTTGCTGCTCTTCAGTTGCACCAGGGACAGCTTGGACGGTGGAAACACGGAGGGAGGTGGTTGTTTTCCATTCTCCCTCCTCCCTATCCTCATGGCCTAGTGACAACAGGGAATGCTCAGTACACACAGAAAATGGGGTTTGATTCCTGATTGGAAAAGGAAACACTATCCCCATCTTTTTCCACTAGAACTTTGCTGGTGGCTTTTGATTGTAAATCTTTCAGTAAAAACACAAACATTCCCATGACCTCAGCAGTCACTGGGAAGGGTGCTATTCACAAGTTCAAGTTCTCTCGTGACCAGCATTAGGAAGGTAGTGCTCAGCTCTACTACCTCGATGCTCTACCTTACCCATAACTAAAGAGAGACAATGACCCATTTGCAATTGGGTGGACGGTAACGGTGTGCTTAAGGCAGGGCATGAAGGTGATTATCCATGCTCTTTGGCAATCATGCTCGGTCTTACTTTACCGTGGATTGTTTGAGTGAGAGTTCCCTGTGCATTATGCCGTCTGTCTTCAGAGACAATGAACAGTGTGTCCTTTCTACTCTTCTACTACCATTCCTTGTCCATTTGCAGCCAGCCTAAAACGGTTTCTATGTTATGATAGGGGATCATCAAACAAACCAGTTTCAAAGAGATTATGTACATTTTAACCGGTTTACTGTGTTTGCAAATAGTGTAATACGAATTGATTCAGTGATGAAGAGAAACATCACGTGAAATCATACAGCCTGAAAGACAGACAGACAGACAGACAGACAGACGAAGAGAGAAGGAAAGACATTTGTTTTAAAGATAGACAAATATTTCACATACCTCCATCCTGTTCTCACAAATCCCCTTCTTTTCAAAGGAGATTATTTCACAGCGACTAGACTGGAGAGAGAGAGAGAGAGAGAGAGAGAGAGAGAGAGAGAGAGAGAGTTTTGTGTGTGTGTGTGTGTGTGTGTGTGTGTGTGTGTGTGTGTGTGTGTGTGTGTGTGTGTGTGTGTGTGTGTGTGTGTGTGTTTCTGTGCAGTGTAGGTAAGAAATATGAAAAAAGAAACATTTTTCTTATGTCTTTATGACTGGATCTTTATCAAATTTCGGTCAATATTGCGGACAATTCAGGACACGAAAAAGCGTAATTCGGGAAGTTAAGGTAAGATGCCAAGTTCAAGGTCACATGGTCAAAAAACGTGTACATCAGAACATGAGTACCAGACATAGCGTCTGATCAAGCCCCTAGAAGAGAAAATTACTAGCTGGGAAATGCGCTGTTTGAGAACAGCTGTCAAGAAGACCAGACGTGACATGATAACAAACACAAAGATCAGAAAAAAAGTTAGTGTGAGCAACACAGTCCACGATCATATTCATCATCAGCGAATGACATGGTTTTGTCATCTGACTACACTGCAACCCGATCAAGCGCACAACGAAAGGTATTTGATTTAACGTGAGAGGCAAACCAGGAAACTGGGCTGAGGTGTGAAGGAGATAGTAATGCCACATGTTACTTTTCCCTTTTGGCTTTCCAGATCCGATGGTGACCGTCAACTTTGTCTCCCCGAAACACCCAACATGGTACAAATGGACAGATAGAAAGAAAAGACCTTTACAAGGAAGGTGTGTCGACAGTACTATCACAAACTTCTAACAACAAAAACTTCTGACAATATGTAAGATCCCTTTCCATTATTGTGACAGTCTACCGTTGTCCTCGAATGCTCATCAAGTTTATTATCTTTTATTTCAACAAAAGCCTTTTAAATATCACAGTGACTGTGAGAAGTATAACATCTGGATAAAAATATAAACCAAACAACAAATTCTCTTCTCTACTAGTTAAATCAAATGTAAATACCAACTCGTATCTTATGCACAGTCATCATTTTTGTCAAGCCAGCAATAGCGAAAGAGAAAGGAGGCAACTGAAAGATGTGGTAAGGAGGCTATGTACATGTACAGTATTGCTGGCTTGACACTATTGTTTGGAAAGGTTTCTTCCCCTGTGTCTTCCCACTTGGAGTTATCCTCGTTGTCCTGTTCCACCTCTCCTGTCCCTCCTGTCCACAAGTCTGACCTAGAAATGCCACAAGCATCTACATCCTGTCAATACCAGAACATCCGTGTAAGGACTAGACTTTCCCTCTCTGGAGTTCCCTTCACTTTCATCCATTTCTCTGAAATATGTCCCAGTGGGGCTGGACATAACACGAGGAACAAGATGCTGAGAAAACGAGTAATTCCCTCTTCTTGTTTACACTTAAGAAACACAGCCATTCCCCAGTCACTGACAAAAAGCAGAGTCTCAATTGTTCAGAAAGAATACAAGAACCACCTCAGCTCTTGCAATAAAAACCAGTTCCTTAACAACAGTGTGGGTCCACACCTCTGTAGTGTGCAGAACATTTCTCTGTGAAAAACTGGTCTGCACTGTAAAAACAATGGCCTGTTGGCGTTTTTCTTGTGCTCTGATGTTTCATCTTTACAGTAACACAGATGAACTGAGGCCACGTTTCTATTACCAAAACAGAATACAGCACAGAAACAAGATTTCGCCTTGTTATGCATCCCTCCTAGCTTTTACTCTATTGCCTTTTCTCCTTACCAGGTCAGCTCTCACCCGTGGATACTGTCCTGCACAAATCTCCTTTCTGTACAAATGGCCGTCTTTATCATACTTTACTCACAGATCTAGCTAATACTGCATTCATAATGCATAAGTCTGAATGCATATACTGACTAACAACGACTTTATAAAACAACAACACACAACCACACAACACACACACACACACACACACACACAACACACATCACTCACACACAACAAAAACAAACACAACACCACCACAACACACACACACACACACACACACAACACACAACCACACATCCACACACCACACACACACACACAAACAAACACACACACAGATACACACACAGACACATAGAAAGACATAGACAGTAAGTCCATTACACATAAATTGTTATTTTATTTGCCCTTAAACAAACAAAGAGAATCAGTCTGAAATGAAAGTAGAATCGGTGTTCAAAACCATCGGAATCAGTTTACACGTGGGCATTTGCATTTATATTGATGGATTTTCTTTCCCTTTGATGCTGTGATGAACTTAGGCTTTACAGCTGGAGAGGGGGATTTCTCTTCATTGCAATCCCTTCTGCTTTCCTGAAGAACATTCAAATGCTGTAATTAACTGACGTAAAAAAATAATAAAAGAAAAAATAAAGAAAAAAAAATGAGAGAGCGATCCAGCAATTACCAAAGTGCAAGCATGGAAGCATACAAGCATCAATCAAAGCATACAAGCATCAATCAAAGCATACAGCATCAATCAACAACCACCAATCAACCGCCAACCAACCAACCAACCAACCAAATCATCCAACTAACCAACCATCCATCCATCCAACCAACCAACCAACCAACCAACCAACCAACCAACCAACCAACCAACCAACCAACCAACCAACCGACACCAACCAACCAACCAACCAACCAAACCAAGCAAGCGAGAGAGCAAGCAAGCAAGAGAGCAAGCAAATAAGCAAGCAAGCAACTAATCAATAAATCAATCAACTAACCAACTGAATCCTATCCATATCCTTTGTCTTATTGTCTTCAATATGTTGTGTAAACACACAGCCACTCTAGTTCGCGCGTAACAAATGTTCATTTTCACTTTGAGTTTGGCCTTGGAATCTTTCCAGCTGGTCTTCAAAAGAAAAGGATGCAAATATCACAGTTCTTAAAGACTTGTAGTTTCCAGCACTAACTGTTGTGAAGTGCGGCAAGTGGCACAGACGCAGTACAAAGCGAGGAAGGCTATTCAAGCGCAAAGAGGAAAGGAAACGATGTGGAGGCAATATTATGTTGGTATGGATTTGCACCATGAAAGGGGCGACTGAACAAATTCAACACACGAGAGAGAGAGAGAGAGAGAGAGAGAGAGAGAGAGAGAGAGAGAGAGAGTGAGAGAGAGAGAGAGAGAGAGAGAGAGAGAAGAGAGAGAGAGAGAAGAGAGAGAAGAGAGTGAGAGAGAGAGTGAGAGAGAGAGAGAGAGAGAGGAGAGAGAGAGAGAGAGAGAGAGAGAGAGAGAGAAAGAGAAAGAGAGAGAAAGAGAGAAAGAGAGGAGGAAGAGAGAGAAGAGAGAGAGGAAAGAGAAGAGAGAGAGAGAGAAGAGAGAGAGAGAGAGAGAGAGAGAGAGAGAGAGAGAGAAGAGAGAGAGAATCTTAGAAGAACAACATGAACTGCGCAGTGGGCATCCCTCGTCCTATAATAAAACTGATCTGGAGCTGTTTTGGATTGACATTTTGCCTTATGCATTTCCTGTTCACCTTTTCTACAATGTTTTACCTATCAGGTTCCGCATGAATCTGTGAGAAAGGGAAATATAAGGAGAAAGATTAAAAAATCTAATTTATTTGTCATTTGTGTTGACGTATGTAGGAGTCTACGTATACATAAGCACTTACAAGTAAGGCAACATGGAACTAAGGAAAATAGTGACGTTTCGAAAGGCGAAATGGATAATGCGAAACGGGAAAAGGCAAAATGAGATAACGTGAAATGAGAAAAGGCGAAACGGGATGTTCTCTGTTTATTATAACCACATAACTTGTCACACTTTATTCATCGCTTGTTCTTCAGACCAGCACAACAAAAACAATGACCAAGGACATTTCCTAGCCACTGAGCGTGTCACTCCAACCTGTCTCTACCTAACACGACACCAAGACATGTCCTAGCCACTGAGCGTGTCACTCCAACATGTCTCTACCTAACACGGAACACCAAGACATGTTCCATAGCCACTGAGCGTTCACTCCAACCTGTCTCTACCTAACACGGACACCAAGACATGTCCTAGCCACTTGAGCGTGTCACTACCAACATGTCCTCTACCTAACACGGACACCAAGACAGAAGAGAAAAACAGCAGCTGTAGAACGAAGTAGGGGACAGTGTGAGGTATCGCTGGATTCTACACTGAAAGTGTCCCTACACTCTCCACCCTACCTAAATACCACTAAATTATCTTTCCTCACTATCTTTCCCCACCCCCCTCACCAACTATCTTTATTCAATCCCTTACCTCCATCTTTTTCTGTTCCCCACTCTATCAGTACCTTAAACTAATTCTCTAACACGTGTACAAGGTCTGTGGAAGACGGGAGGAACAGCACACAGACAGATCTAGTTAGCCTTCTCCTTGCTTACAGAAACAAAACCAGCTTCCAATTGCAGACGAAACAGTCGTCACTGTCCCAGCTAATACTACAGGAACAGTGCACATTTTTTCCAGACAGGCCCAGTCCTTTAGGAACATGGCAAATCAACACATTCTCTGTGTGCAGTAAATTGAATACATTTCCCCTGTGAGTGGTATGTCTGGGTTATTTAAAAATATGACTTGTTCTTTCCTTCTGTCTGCTTTAGATGTTTGGCTAAAGTTCAACGGTTGTCTGCAACAGATTAAGCGTTTGTGTTGTGCAAACGAGTATACTTAAAAAACAAAACAAAAACAAACAAAAAATAGTAGGACTGTCTCCCTCCTTTCCTTCCCTGTCTCTCTAGCTGCCAATCCTCTTCTATTTGCAATCAGGATCAAAATGACATCTTGGTGTCTCTCTTATTAATGTGTATCCTTACTGAATGTTATTCATGGGTCGACTGATAAAAGAAATATGAATGAATACCAGGAGGTCAGCTAAAGGTTCGGGAGTCAGGCTCACACCCATGTGGTTATACCACAGGTGGGACTTCTACCTGCACACAAACCATGTCTCTAAACTCTTCCAATGGAAAGCAGCTCAAATGACACATATGGACAATTACATAGATGAAACGCTCCAGGCCTCAAAGACGTTTTCAAAGACGTTTTTTCTCCATAAATTATCATACTGGACATTAAGCTCCCAGCCGTAATTGTGGCTCCCCGTTGACACAGCCCCTCAACCAGCCTACGGTCATATCAATAACGGATAAAACATCAGGTTCAAAATCCAAAACAAGTGTGACTGCCCGCGTCCAATCAAACAGGAACCAGAAAAAACACGAAAAGAATAAGAACGCGTATTTAATACAATTTGTCTTGTCTTGTATTAAATACGCGTTCTTGTTCTTTTTTTCTCGTGTTTTTTTCTGGTTTCTTATCTGGTTCAAAAAGCGAGAAGTTCTGAATTCTTTGGTTGAATATCTGACCGATAGGAATTTTAACCCCCCCCCCCCCCATGACTATAGGATAGACTGGATGCACGTTTTACAGCAATCGTTATCAAGTTTACTGTAAAATACCTGTTGAAAGGACACAAGGCACGGAATTCAAAGAGACAACACAATTCTTATATATTCAACCTCATTGCTGCCTAAAGTATGTCTCCGTTTGTTCTTTATCAATGTCATGGACATGGGCGATGAACTTGTAATAACAGCTTAAGATAAGCAGCTAAGGAGAAATAGTTGTGTTATGTATTTATCTTGTTGTATGGTAAATCGCCATTTGATGACTTTTACAACACCATGCCTGCAGCAGTTTTGTCCTATCACTATTGAGAACCATTCACATATTGTCTACAATATGTCCCACCGTCCCCTTCCCCCTCTCATGTTCCTTTTATTGTTATAACTTCCATTGTATGTTAGGGAGGAAGTTTCGCTCAGCGTAGTGTTCTGTGGGTGTTACACACCCACAGAACACTACGCTGAGCGAAACTTACACGTAAGTAGATGGCTTTGACCAAAAAAAAAAAAAAAAAAAAAAAAAAAAAAAGGAGACATACTTTAGGCAGCAATAAAGTTGCACAAATAATAATTATTGTCGTCTGCTTTTAATACAAAGAAATTATCGATTTTCTTGTGTACGTTATGTTACATTTGTTGCTTAAGGGATTATAGTAATGTGTCTTCAGACACTGGGTGAATATGGATCTGGTTAACCAACAAGGTCTGGTTAACCAACAAGGTCTGGTTAACCAACAAAGGTCTGGTTAACCAACAAAGGTCTGGTTAACCGACAAATGTCTGGTTAACCGACAAAGGTCAGAGTCATGAAAACCAATATTTCTTGAGATGTTTGTCCAGGGTCCGGTAAAAACACAGCAAACATTTAAGACAATTTCACTTGTGTGATCATCATGACCTGCTGGTCATGTCCTTTCAGATTAAGACAAATATTTGTAGAACGTGAGCTATTATTTGAGCCCAAATCTTTCAGATTCTCCCCCCTCAAAAACATTTAATCAAGATATGCCTTAAATGACAGAGCAACAGAGCAACTACGCCGACAATGTCAAAACATATGGACAGACAGACAGACAGGCAGACAGACAGACAGACAGACAGACAAACAGACAGAGAGACAAACAGACAGGCAGACAGACAAAGAAAACACACACACACACACACACTGATACAGACACAGACAGACAGAGACAGACACACTGATACACACAGATACAGACAGACAGACAGACAGACAGACAGACACAACCACACACACGCACACACACACACACATACACACACACACACACACACATTTGATACGGCAAAACTTGAATCATCCTTGTGCTAACCAAACGGGCATTGTGATGTCAAACTGTAACAATGCTGCACTCACAGAGCGTCTGGAGATTACAGACCTCAGCGGGTCTAAGCTATAGCAACGGCGGCCATTGAGCGCACTTTCTATAGAGCCAGACTTCTAAAAAACCAACGCCATATACACACGTCTCAACACTTGACTCTTTCGTTTCCCTGTCCAAACTACCACCCTCTTACCTCCCTTGATCCACAGGCAGACACATCATCTGAAGTAGGTCTGTGAAGTCGAACCGCTCAGTTGGTTGAGCATCAAACTGATACATCAGTGATTGTGAGATGGAATCCAGGGTTTTTACTACATTCATCTGGCTATCTCACTGACCATCGTGATGTGGTGGCACATGGTAGCATATTGTGGATGGTTGGTCTGCTCCTCTTCTTTTAGAAGCAGATGTTATAAATATTCAGTCAGTTACTCAAACGATATATCAAATAATGATCAATGAATGAATGAATGAATGAATGAGTCAAACGACTTTACGTAGATTGAGACATATTTAAAAGAACAAATGCAAATCCATCATCTGTTGCAATCTGCTTATTGAAATCTGATAAAACTGATACCGACTTAGTAAAGAGACTATGACCGTCTTTATTTTAATGACTGTAGTTCAGCAGAATGCAGACAGGATCAATGACTGATGAAGATGCGCCTCGCGAAACTAGTTATCACTTCTATTAGAGTACTGCATTTCCACCACCAAAATACCTCACAAGACTTCCAAAACGTGTCCTAGACCATAATACTGAAGTAGTAGAAGACTGAGCGGCACACACCTTGACCTTTCTCATGGCCAGTATTATGATGGCGGTGCCCATTGCCTTCCCCTTGCTGCTTTATTTTCCCCGGCCCTGAAGAGGGTTAGTTAGCCATTACCAGCTTGGCGAGCTAGAGGCCATTTGCGCAAAGGTATCTCAGGTACAATTCAAACCTGTGCAGACTTACAGTCAGACTGGAATGTGGAAGGTCCACCTCTACGCCACTCCGGTCAAAGTCCTAAAAAAAGAGCTTTATTACCTTACGAAAAAAATTAGCAAGTCCTTGGAAACAAGTGCATATCAAATCATTCTTTAAATAGGTCGCAGTGCAGCAATACAGTAACTGCTCTAGATCAGATTTTGGCCACCTGGCCTGCTGATCACAACGCAGTCATAGAATGTGTATCTCACTTTCAGACCGTCAAACTTGTGTACTGGTCTTCACAACTCATCATCATCATCATCAGGTGCCTTGCCTCATGGCGTTGGCGATCATGGACTTAAAAAATAGTTCTATACATGAAAACATACCGGGCCAAATACTGAATAAACAATGGTCACTGCAGTCATGTGGTCCAGCAAGGCTGAAGGCCATCACCAAGGTCCACAGTAAATAAAGCTGGTTTGTAGATATCAAAGAATGGAACAACCTCAGCATACCTGACTTGCTTGCTGCCACACACAATAGACAGCGATGGAAGATACTGTTGTTACATTAGATCGATCTTCCCTTCACACTAACGACCCAGGACTAGTTAGTGACGATACAACAAAACAGGATCAAGGTCACGCCAGCCATTAAGAAAATTCAGCGGATTCAGACAAACATCAAGTAAGTAACTGTAAACCAAGGTCGAGACCGACATCCATACAGCGGTGTTAACAAGGCAGGTCCTTTACATACGGTGGGACCAAGGTCAAGTCAGCTCATTACAGACAGTCAATTCAGCCCATGTTTTTCATCGCCTTATGAGTCGTGCAGGCCGTACCAGGGCTCATTAATGCCCCTCCTTCCATGGAGTCATTGTAAATAGCACC
>CM060310.1:39286801-39294301 GCA_030674185.1 Monoplex corrugatus
GAACTGCGAAGAAGAATTGCGAAGAAGAATTGCGAAGAAGAATTGCGAAGAAGAAGAATTGCGAAGAAGAAGAAGAATAAGAATTGCGAAGAATGCGAAGAAGAAGAAGAAGAAGAAGAATTGCGAAGAAGAAGAAGAATTGCGAAGAAGAAAGAAGAATTGCGAAGAAGAAGAAGAAGAAGAAGAAGAATTTATACGAAGAAGAAGAAGAAGAAGAAGAAAGAATGCGAAGAAGAAGAAGAAGAAGAATGCGAAGAAGAAGAAGAAGAAGAAGAAGAAGAATTGCGAAGAAGAAGAAGAAGAATTGCGAAGAAGAAGAAGAAGAAGAAGAAGAAGAAGAAGAAGAAGAATTGCGAAGAAGAAGAAGAAGAATTGCGAAGAAGAAGAAGAAGAATTGCGAAGAAGATGAAGAAGAAGAAGAAGAAGAAGAAGAATTGCGAAGAAGAAGAAGAAGAATTGCGAAGAAGAAGAAGAAGAAGAAGACGAAGAAGAAGAAGAAGAAGAAGAAGAAGAAGAAGAAGAAGAAGAAGAAGAAGAAGAAGAAGAAGAAGAATTGCGAAGAAGAAGAAGAAGAAGAAGAAGAAGAATTGCGAAGAAGAAGAAGAAGAAGAATTGCGAAGAAGAAGAAGAAGAAGAAGAATTGCGAAGAAGAATTGCGAAGAAGAATTGCGAAGAAGAAGAAGAAGAAGAAGAAGAAGAAGAAGAAGAAGAAGAAGAAGAGAAGAAGAAGAAGAAGAAGAAGGAGAAGAAGGAGAAGAAGAAGGAGAAGAAAGAAGAAGAAGAAGAAGAAGAAGAAGAAGAAGAAGAAGAAGAAGAAGAAGAAGAAGAAGAAGAAAGAAGAAGAAGAAGAAGAAGAAGAAGAAGAAGAAGAAGAAGAAGAAGAAGAAGAAGAAGAAGAAGAAGAAGAAGACAAAATAGAACAAGAAGTATAACGAAAAAAAGGAAAAGTTAAAAAAAAAAAAAAAAAAGGAGAAAGTTTATGTTTATATGATTTCTTTTGCCATTTACTAATCTCTGTGAACTGAAGAAAATGTGAGGACGTTTTGTGCAAACCTTGTCAGAAAACTAGCTTACGCATGACTCCAAAGCTTTTTAGCACTATTTCAAGTTTTCACGTCTAGTGTGTGTATATTTCGTTCGCTAAATACAGCTCATTAGTATGGCTTGGATATATTGGGTTGTTTTTTTTTATCACCAGGCCGACCTGTTAGCATTCTGCACGCACGCCCATGGTAATCAGGCACACACACACGTGCACTTAACCACACACGCGTATGACATCCTATAATGAGTGCGTAGAGAATATACTCGATTTGTAAAAGAAAAGAGAGAGAGAGAGAGAAAAAGAAGAAGAAGAAAGAAGAAGAAAGAAAGAAAGAAAGAAAGAAGAGAGAGAGAGAGAGAGAGAGAGAGAGAGAGAGAGAGAGAGAGAGAGAGAGGAGAGAGAGAGAGAGAGGAGACCCATTAGCAAAGAAAATCAATCTGAAATCAGAATAAACCAGCTTTCAAAGTCATCAGTTTACGTGCAGACATTTGCATGTTTATGAACGGAACTTCTCTGCTTTTAATTGTTTTGTTGCTCTTCAGTTGCACCAGGGAAAGCTTGGTAAGTGGAAAGAAGGGGAGCTAGAGGGCCTGTTTTCATTCCTAGTTTTCATTCCTACTGCTGCCTAACCTCATGGCCTAGTGGTTAAGTGCAGCGTTCAAGAAGCACAAGGGTTTGGGCTTATTTCCTTTGACTGTCCAAACATAATTCATTTGATTCATTCTTCATCAATTTAAGAATGGTGCTCTCTCTCTCTCTCTCTCTCTCTTTCTTCTTCTTCTTCTTCTTCGCAATTCTTCTTCTTCTTCGCAATTCTTCTTCTTCTTCTTCTTCTTCTTCATTCTTTCTTCTTCTCTTCTTTCATTCTTCGCAATTCTTCGCAATTCTTCCTTCGCAATTCTTCTTCTTCGCTTCTTCTTCGGACCTTTTGTATGAAATACTCTACCCTTTGATCTGAGAATTTTGCGTTTTTATTTTAAGACTCAATTTGAAGTCCATCTTTTCCGTGAGTCCTGTTTAGATCAACATTGTTACACTGACTGTGTCCCACCCTGTTTTGGTACGTTCTTGTAGTATGTTGTATGTAGATGCTATCGACAGTGTGTGTGCATAGTGGGGTAAAAATAGTGAATATGTTACATGTACAGTTCATTTCGTTTTGTATTGTAGAATTGTAAGCGCCTACAACACTGTCAAAATGTCAACATACTTGATTATTATTATTATTATTATATTATTATCATTGCATTATCATCATCATCATCATCATTATTATAACTGGATGAGTCACAAGACTTCGATGGTTTTTCACCAGTGGCTGAGTGGTAAGGTTTACATGTAGCAACCTGTCCTGTCACAGACTTGTAATCTTATTTTGCAAGTGACGCTGCATGAGACTTTATTATTTTATCATAAGTCACTTCAAGCTGTTGGCAGAACTAGAGATTCTGTCAATCTGAGAGCACGATTTTGACTCGAGCTGGGGAACTTGTAAACAGTCACCAGTACACCCAGCTATCATGAGTACCTACCCTGTTGGGGGTTGGGGAAGGTAATGCTGAAAATAAGAGGAGTGGGACCCGCCTTCCAACAGCTGACCCAGAGTAGTGATTCTCTTCAACCTCACTCTTCTGTGACCTAGTTTAGCTCTGAGGGACTACTTCACCTTTTACCCTTTTGAGTTCCCTCTCTAGCTGAACAAACTCAATCAGTCCTTCAATATTTAGGTAAGTCACCATCTTTATCGAGTGCAGATGATTGCTTCTGTTTTCAGCGAAATTTCGTCTGATTTGCAAATCAAAGGCATACTGATGTATTTTTGTAATTTTCCTTGAGTGATTTGTTACGAGGAACTGCCAACAAACAGATCCGATTTGTGTTTCGTCTCAGACAGTAACACAAATGAATTAATGAAATCAATTCTCCGTCTGTCCTGAAAACAAAGAGAAATGAATAAAAATTCATCTTCTTTGCCTATTCGTTTTGTTTTCCTCTCTCTCTTTGATCTTCCACTTTTTTGATTTTTAAATTTTTAAAGAAATAGAACACACTGCTAATTAATCTGGTTATTGCCTTTTCCACACTGGCATAACGAGATGCCGTCTTCTGTTATGGATAACAAAATCCACACTGGCATAAAACGAAGCAGTCACTTGTCACTGATGAGAAAATCCACACGTTTTTACATTTCCATTTCCACTCCATAAAAAATCCTCATTTTTTTGTAGACAACATCAATTCCATATGAGAACTGGTAAGTATGTCAACACCTATCTTAAAGATTTGGTATTCAGAAGGACTAATTGCCTTTTCTCAGTGAAAAGTTGGTCTTGACTAAAAACAAGGGCTGATTGTTGTGTTCTGCTTGTGTCTGGTCTGGGTGATTCGTCACCTGCTGGTTTGCTGCTGTCAGCAACAGACGTGTGCTTTGTCTGTGACGTAACACAAAATGAATTACCTTCACTCTAGCACTCCTGTTTATTCAAAACAGAAGGGAAAATGACATGACATATCGTCTCTTTTGTTTTGTGGTTGGTGTGTGTTGGTGTGTGTGTGTGTGTGTGTGTGTGTGTGTGTGTGTGTGGTGTGTTGTGAGTGAATGAGTGAGTGTGTGTGTATGTGTGTGTGCGCGCGCGCGCGTGTGTGTGTTGTGGTGTGGTTCGTTTTTACGAAATGGTGCTGGCAGCTATGCGAGCTAGCGGGTGTGCGGGCTGCTCAATACAGAGATGAAGGCAGGCCCAGAATACGGCAAGAGAAGGCTCTTTCATTCTCCCTTGGTCCGGTAGCTGTGCTGGACCTGGTTGGTGTGCGTTGTGTGGCTATGTCCCGGGCTTTGTCATCTGCCCACCTTGCCACTGGGTTTGTTAACAAGGTCAAAATATGCAGTGCATGGACAGCCACTCTTACTCTTACTTATCGCGTGGCGTCGGGAGCTTGGGAGGTGGTTGTCCGGATAGTGGTGAGCATTAGGGCTCTGGGTCCCGTCCAGCACCCGTGGGTGTTTCTTGTTCACGTTGTCACGATATATTGCTTTGAATGAATTAAATGTGATGGTTACAATGAACACGTTTATTCCAGATCTATGAGGTACTCAGCAATAATCTGTGAACGCCTAGGTTTTCATGGGCCTGATCATGATTTTCATAATAATGAAAATGAACGTCCAGAGAGAAAAGAGAGAGAGAGAGAGACAGAGAGACAGACAGACAGACAGACAGAGAGAGAAAAGAGAGAGAAAGAGAAGAGATAGAGAAGAGAGAGAAGAGAGAGAGACAGACAGACAAGACAGAGAAGAGAGAGAGACAGAAACGACGAGAGAAACAGAGATAGAGAAGAGAGAGAGAGAGAGACAGACAGACAGAAACAGAGAGAAGAGAATAAGTAGAGATTATTAACAGACAGAGAGAAACAGACAGAGAAAAGGACAGAAGACAGAAGAAGAGACAGAGAGAGAGGAGAGAGATACAGACAGAGAGAGAAGAGAGAGAAAGAGACAGAAAGAGAGAAGAGAGAGAGACAGACAGACAGACAGGAGAGACAGAGAGACAGAGAGGAGAGAGAAGAGAGACAGAGACAAGAGAAAACAGAAAGAGAGAGAGGAGAGAGAGAGAGACAGACAGACAGACAGAGAGACAGAGAGAGAGAGAGAGAGAGAGAGCAGAGAGAGCAGGGAGAGAGAGAGAGAGAAGAGAGAGCAGAGAGCAGAGAGAAGAGAGAGAGAGAGAGAGAGAGAGAGAGAGAGAGAGAGAGAAGAGAGAGAGAGAGAGATTCACGCAGACCTGATTCGTTATCTCTTCTTGTCGTAAAGAAATGACATGAATCAGTTTGAAATAAGAATAAAATTCAGTTTCAGTCGCATCAGATCAGATGTGGGCATTTTCAATGAAGTTTTTTTGTTCTGTCGCATTTGAACTTCTTTGCTTGTGAAATAGGAAGGAAGAGAAATGGATTCATCTTCATTGCTTCTTTTCTCCACAAAGCATATTCAAATGCAGCAACTTATTGATGTGATGGAAAACTCCGTCCACTGCCCCACACTCTATCCCCACCACCACCACCACCACCACCAGCAACAACACTCAACAACAACAACAACAACAACAACAACACAACAACAACACAAAAACCACAACAACAGCACACACAACCAAAACCAAACAAAACAAATAAAAGAAAATAAAGCGAGGGAGAACGATTCACCAAGCCTGCATGCAAGCAAGTAAGTGGGCAAACAAGCACGAAAACAAGATGAGCAACAATCAGCCATCCACCCCAGTTTTCTCCTCTTTTCAACCCTTCAGTTAACTGTTTAGCCCCAACAGCATATGGTTCACGCAGTAACAACTATCTAGAGTTCATTATATAGTTCATCTTAAGCTTCTCCCATACGATCCTGTAAAGAAAAGAAGTGAAATTACACTCGTTAAATAACTCATAACTTTCCGTTCGGAATACCAGCTATTCTGACTTTGACTAAAAACAACAAGGTACATTACAACTGTAAAATACCTCTCTAGGAATACCAACTGTTCTGACTTTGACGAAAAACAACAGGAAACATTACAACTGTAAAATACCTCTCTAGGAATACCAACTGTTCTGACTTTGACGAAAAACAACAGGAAACATTACAACTGTAGAATACCTCTCTAGGAATACCAACTGTTCTGACTTTGACGAAAAACACAAACACAGGAAACCTCTTTAAACTAAGTCTCTGTAATAGGTTACTAGCTGCACTGATTCTGATGCAAACCAATGAATGTAGAACTAACTTGGTCTGCCTTGCAAGGACAGCCAATGATAAGAAACAGACAGGCATGCACACAAAAAGGAACCAGAAAAAACACGAAAAAAGAATCAGAACGCGTATCTAATGCAAGCAGACGAGACAGGCGCAACACTGGACGAAGCAGCAGGGAAGTTTCAGTCTATTTTTCCTAATTTTCGTAAATGGTGTGTGTTTGTGATCTTACGCTTGACAAAGACCAGTTGGCCGAAAATTTCCGCCTGTCTTGTCTGCTTGTATTAAATATGCGTTCTGATTCTTTCTTTCGTGTTTTGTTCTGATTCCTGCTTGCTTGAACGCGGGCAGTCACATTTGGTTTGAATTATGCAAACAAAAGGGACAAAATTTTGAAGTGAAAACGAGACATGCATGAAGGAGTCTGGCGTTTGTCTAAATAGATTCATCACACTCCACCAATTCACACACGCTCCAATGTATGGTCCAGTAATTGTCTGAAGGACTCCCCAACCCTCGCCCAAACCATTCGGAATGCAAAGATTTTAAAATGGTCACGGAGGCGGAGGACGGGACCTAAAACACACTGACCTGACGCCAGCATAGTGATGAGAGCAATTAACATGGGTAGCGAACAAATCAGTTCTTTTTACGTTTCAGGCTGGTATAAAACACGAAACATAAGATCATGGGTTTATGGCACCATTAACAGAAGTAGCCACTCCACATGAAAAGGAAAGATAACTTGGGTGTAAACAGGAAGACAAACAAAGGGTAAGCTTATGTGTGGCCAACAGGAATATGTCTCATGTAAAAGTTTTAAGAATGTTTTACTTCAAGGAGAGAGAGAGAGAGAAAGAGAGAGAGAGAGAGAGAGGGAGGAGAGAGAGGGAGAGAGAGAGAGAGAGAGAGAGGAGGGAGAGAGAGAGAGAGAGAGAGAGGGGAGAGGAGAGAGAGAGAGGAGAGAAAGAAGAGAGAGAGAGGAGAGAGAGGGTAGAGAGATGAGAGAGAGAGGGGAGAGAGAGGAGAGAGGAGAGGAGGAGAGGGATGATAGAGACGGAAGAGGAAGAGGGGAGGAGGCTTTGAATCAATTTAATCCTTTGAACAAACATACAATACTAGCCTATGTTCATTTTCACTTGATATAGACATATTTTAATGTCCTCTTTCGCTTCTCCCTCTTCTGAATTTATTCCTTCCTCCCTCATTCCATAGTAAGAAGAAAACATGACCAACTAGGCCTTCCATTGTTAACATCATCATTTCCTTCCACTAACAGGTACTAACCATGGGGGCGTTGTGCACTCACTATGTATATATACGTCCATGACCAAATAGGTAAATGTGTAAGTATGGTTAATGTTCTTAATATATATTCTTTTTCAACACGTGTATTAATGTGTGTATTCTGATGTGTGAAGGTGTATGTGTATAGGTGTGTGCGGTCGTGATATCTGATGTTTCTATATGTACTGTACTTTGTGTCTTGTAAATGTGTAATGCCGGTGAGGTCACAAAGAGTTTGGAGAATATCGCTACACAAGAATGATTCATCACCATCATCGTCATCATCATCATCATCATCATCATCATCATCATATCATCATCATGTTTTATTAAAAGCACCAAGTCACATCATGTCATCGCCAGTCCACCAAGATGCCAGTCAGAAAGGGAAGGGGGGCGGCTTGGCAACGACGTTGGGAGGCAG
>CM060310.1:39314301-39329301 GCA_030674185.1 Monoplex corrugatus
CACTTGGAAGATCTGCCGGACAGCCAGCAGAAAGTAGTTAAGACAGAACGAGTCCATAACAAGATCAAAACAGACTTTCAAGGCCCATCCTTCCAGTAACAAAAGAGAAAATGAGAAGACAAGAGAAACAGGAAAAAATGGACCCACACTATTGATGAATGGACAGGAAGAGGTTTACAGTAATGCAGGTACTAGAAAACTGCCGGAAATAGAGTCAGCCGGTACATGGCCCACTGATGTAGTGTCTCTGTGATGCTGGCTGGTTATAGGACCAGTAAAACAGCACATAAGTAAGCATCTGTCTGTAGCCACATGTGGGCTTGTCATGGAATCTTGTACCAAAAGGAGACAGCGCTGTCGTGCAGCTTCAGCCAAACTGAAACTCAACAGCAATAGTATTTTCATCCTCGCATACTTCGGACAAGTTATGTCCAATCTGGTAGTATGGGGACCATCACCAGCATATCTGGTTCAGGCGGCGGACAACGAAAGGTGGCCTTCAGATATGGAAGTCAGCTATGAAATAAGCCAGGCTTGCCTGGATGACTAAGCAGTCGGACAAGGCCACACCTAGAAATACCGTGTATGTCCTATGACGGAGCCATCAGGCGGATAAGGACGTCCAAAGCCGTCCAAAGCCTTGCTGACCTGCGCTTATAGGCTGTCTGTTGGACGTGAGCCAAAGGCGAGGTAACTGCTAGCGCTAAAGATAATCTAAAGGATTGGAATCAGAGGTACTAGGTCTGCAGGCGCCTATAACAAATCATGGTACCATTCATTACAACACAGATCCACCCTCAGTTATGGGAGGCTGCTAACGTCCGATTTGTAACGCCAGAGGACGAGGAAGGAAAGTTCCATGACAGCCGGCAAGAAATGAAAAACAAACAAACAAACAAACAAACAAACAAACAAACAAACAAACAAACAAACAAAAACAAAACAAAAAAAACAAAAAAAACGTCCACGTTCATCAGTTGATGTGGCCTGACCGTGTAGATGGCGACTGATGACAAAGATCCAAACAGACCAGATAAACAAAGCTATTTTCTAAGATTTGTTACAGTTTGTAGAGGTGTCCTATAACCAATCAGTTGATTCCGATTCATTTCTCAGCCCCAACGATCATCAAAAATACAGGCCTCTCACACTGTCTTGCCCCTCACCACCTGCTGTCATGGTTGTCCCATCTTTACCCTGTGCCTTTCATGCCCGGGTAGATCTCACGTCAAAGCCTGTAGTCTCTTGTTACTCTTACTACGTGAAGGAAAAAGTAAACAGACAGTATTTACTTAATTATGGATATAGAAGGCTTGAATGAGTGGTTGCTGTATTTCATGGGTGATCTGATCGATCGAGGCTCTTTTGTTTTGAAATTTTATGAAATATTTATTTTATTGTTCTGAGTAGATGTAGGAGATATGAGAATGACGTACACATGGTGCAAGTCCAATGCATAAACATTTTGATTTCCAAATGGAGATCGATAAAGGAACACGGAATGAACTGAAACTGAGATAAACTGAGACCACGTTCGGTGGAATATGAAGAAGTCTGTCAAAAAGACGGTCAGTGAGAGACGTGGCAGCGACGAGCAGGATAGCTACAGACGAAGAGTTGTATGGGGAATATCAACTAAAACAGATCAGTTCCTGCCCAGTTTGATGACCCCACCTTGCAGCGGTTTATGTCTGGAATGAAGGAGGTAGAAACGTGCTCAGGACAGGAGGCCATAAGATCATCTCTGCGGGTGATTGTTTATGAGATGAATAAAAATTTGTTGTGCACATCTTTTTCTGTCTGTCTCTGCCTGTGCCTCTGTCTCTCTATCGGTGCTTCTGTCTATTTCTCAGTCCCTTCTGATTCAATATTTCTGTTGGCTGGGCGTGACTGGTTCATGTCAAATGCTTATGATACAGAGTCGAAAGTGTGTAGCATTAAAATTGAAGTAACTGTCTATGAAATAGCATCACTCTGGTCATGTCAGTATGTCGACTATCTCTATCAATAATATCACCGGATGTGAATTTCGACGTAGAAACTATCAATCAATCAAACAACAAAAATCAGTCTCAATACTAGACGAAACTCAATAGCATCCTCATCGTCATCTTCATCATAGCATTTTAAAAATTGTCCCAACTTCTGCAGCCATGAAAGTGGCGTAGAACATGAGGGGAAAAGAAGGAAAAAACATGAGTACAAAGGAAACTGTCTGAATGCCATGATCCTTACAAAAACGCCATTACGGTTTGTTAATTCTAAAATAAACTTTTATCATATCGTATCAATTCAATTTCATTCATTTCAGTTCAATACTCCTTGATCAATCCACATTCGGAAATACAGTGTACTGGCACCACACTCGTACTGATGTTTCTTTCCTCCGTACTCATTATGTAACAATAGGGCAAATAAAATCAAGCTTTACGCTCCGAAGAAATATTATAATTTATTGTCATTTCTCGTGTTCAGAAATAATGTCTGTTTAACCCTTCACTGTTGGCCTTTAATATGCTTAATAAAGGCAGGTACGGGGGAAGAATTATGATTGTGCTGTTTCATTGATTGAATATGCATGCGTTCATGTTTGGTTCTTTTGTGTTCTGAGTATTATGATTGTGGTGGTGGACACAGGAATCGCCTTGATTCAATACACACTGAAAAGTACATCTTTACAAAGACGATGAAAATAAAATCGCCAGGATTTCATGCGCAAAACCACGGACATAAATAACTAATAAAACGAAAATATTCTCAAAGACAACTGTTAATATTGTCAGGGTCTTTAGCGTGCACTTCGTGTAACCCATGAGGATGCGACACACGAAACTCCTGACGCCTCATCCACAAGGTTCGTGTCTAGACCGCCAATGTTCATCTTGTGGAGAAAATAAAAAAGTTTGTCCCATATCGGAAGGTCACTGGGGCACACATAATGAAAGAAATATCATCACTGTTGGGCTGGCGTCATGAAAGTCATGCCTATTTCTGTCCGTCACTGTATTACCACCCTGCACCCCAAACAGGGTCAGGTACGGTCATTGGTGGACAGACTCTAATTCTCATTCACAGATAAGAAGTTGCTCGTCAGTTTGTCTCTGATCCCACTTTTCTTAAAGGACATTACAATCTGTCCCCCATTCTAGTTCAATTTTTCATCTCTTCTACTTCTTTTTAAAAATAGAGTATTTCAATCTCTGTCCCATTTTTAAAAAAAGTGCAATTCAATATCTTCTCAATCCTATATTGTTAAAAAAAGGATAATTTTTAAATAGTACATTTCAACCTGTACCCCGTCCCATAAAAACAAAACAAAAACAAACAGAGAAAACAAAACAAACAAACAAATAAACAAACAAACAAACAACAAATAAACAAACAAACAAACAAACAAACAAACAAACAAACAAACAAACAAACAAACAAACAACCAAACAAATAAAAGGAAAAAAAAACATTCTCCCCGATCCCATTCGTTTTATAAAACGCAGAATTCATTCTCTATCTGTCCCATCTTTTAAATGAGACTGTTTCTTATTACCAAAGAGGTGCTATTTCTTTCTAAATTTGGTTGTGCGAGAGTACGTGTGCGCGCATGTGTGTAGGTGTGTGTGTGTGTGTGTGTGTGTGTGTGTGTGTGTGTGTGTGTGTGTGTGTGTGTGTGTGTGTGTGTGTGTGTGTGTGTGTGTGTGTGTGTGTGTGTGTGTGTGTGTGTGTGTGTGTTCGTTATTTCTTTTAACGTCTATTCACATATGTGCTTTTAGACGGGGAGAAAAAAAAAAAAAAAAAAAGATGCGTAAGGAATAAATGAATCTATGTAATCATGAAGGCATTGTATCAATTAAGGTAACAATTAATGTAACATCAAACAAATTAACGAACAAAAGAAAAACAATCAGAACATTATATCAGTCAGGCTTCATCGGATTTCTCGGGGCTGTGTGGGAGTTACAAGTATAAAACAATTGGGCTGAATCAAAGGAAACGACCTACAGGACTGTGCAGTAAACGTCTAGCAATGTGTAAATACAGAGTGAAATCAGTATGTTTCTGTTTTAAGTTTGTAAATGACGCAGGGAAATAAGGTCGCATTCGCTGACAACACAAAAGGTGATCAACTGTTATAAAATCATCACAGATACATTTGATGGTTTTACTAAATTTAGTTCGAAGTGAATTGAGAGTTAATCTGTAAGCTAAAGTTATCTCTTGTCTTGTAAAACCCTGGTAATTTACCGAGAAGGGGCGAAGTTCACATTGCGCTTTTACTTTGTTTTCTAATATAGCATTCATTTCATGTTCAGAGAGTGGTAAATCAAGTTTAATACTGCCAGCCCTATTCATTGCTGCATTTTTGTTATTCTGTCGACCTGATCGTTAAAAAGGATACCACAGTGTGATGGGATCCAACAAAAAGTAACCTGTGTATTATTTGTTATTAAACAATGAATTAGAAATTTTATCTCAAATATTAACGAACTATTTACTTTATGTTCGCAACATTTTAAGGATAGTAATGCAGATTTCGAATCTACACATAATAGGATACTAAACAAAGTTATGGGTAGATCTACTATATATTTCAGTGCCATTAAGATGGCAACTAATTCAGAAGTGAAGATTGAATGTCCCTGTCCTAAAGAGTAAGCCTTTTCTACTTTAAATTTAGGAATTAGAAAGCCAGCGCCTGCTTTACCATCATCTAGAACAGAGCCATCTGTAAAGATTTTTAAGTAATGTGAATATTTTTTGTGTAGATGTGACAGAACATCAATTGCTAACAAGTGTGGATTAACATCTTTTGTCAGGTCAGTATCAGTGTAGTTGATATCAAAAATAGCATTGGACAACATATCATTTTATGTGAAACTTTGTTAGGTAATACGTGAGAAAGTTTGAAGAGCTCATTTGTGTAAGTGGATATTGTTTCTTGTGACTTTATTGTTCTTGCTCTCTTGGGGAACTGAATTTTAAGTTCCGTATTGGCATAATTAGCTACTGCATTTGCTCTAACTATATATTTAGCAGTTGATAACTTCCTCCAATCTTCCAAGGGAAGGATGCCGGCTGTTTTATATACTTCTTGTGTTTTTGTATACACCGGTACCCCAAGAGCACATTTAATAGCTTTACTATCTAAGCTTTGAAGTTTTTTCAAATAGCATTTTGGAGCTGAAAAATAGACCTCTTGACCATAAGTCAACTTAGATCTGACTAAAGCTGTGACAAGATGTAACAACGTTTTAGTGTCCTGTCCCCAGGACTGTTTACTAATAATTCTTATTAAATTATAGCTTTTCATAGCTTTACATAACAAGGCATCAATATGTTCTTTCCACTGTAAACTAGAAGTCAATTGTACTCCCAGAAATTTCACGTGAGTAGTATATTTCAGTTCCTCATCACCAATTTTAAACAACGGTACTTCTTTCGGACTTAGACCATTATTAAAAAGCATCATGTGTGTTTTTTCATTGGATATTTCCAGGCCGTTAACTGTCAAGTAAGTGGAAATATTATTAATTTCATGTTGATAGACCTTTTTAATGTATTTTATTTCTCTCAAGGAAGTCTTCCTTTTTAACGAAACATTCATCCAGATTGCTATATCATCAGCGTACTGAGCAACGTTTACATTATTTGAGACTTGAGTTGGTAGGTCATAGATCAAAATATTAAATAATAGAGGAGATATTACGGAACCCTGAGGAATTCCCATGTTTACATATCGTTTTTCAGAGTATGTATTACCTATTTTAGTGACTATACTTCGGTCACTTATAAATGTTTTGATAAAATTATAAAGATTACCGTTGAGACCAATATGTTTAAATTTCAACAAAAGTCTCGCATGCCAGACTTGATCGTATGCTTTTTTAAGATCAAAGAAGGTAGCTAAGACATTTTTCCTTTTAGCAAACTGATTTTTTATTTGAGTTGTTAACTTAACTAAATGGTCTGATGTTGATCTACCTTTTCGAAACCCAGATTGATTGATAGGTATTATATTATTTTTCTCACAAAAGTAACTCAGTCTATTCACTATAATTTTTTCCATTAGTTTTGAAACATGGGATGTAAGCGAGATAGGTCTGTAACTACCTGGATCTGAAAGGGGTTTATTAGGTTTTGGTATTGGTAACACAATCGAAGTCTTCCAAATGTCAGGTAAGCGACCACTTTCCCAGCATTTTAGTATGATATTGTGTAAGTATTCAATCCATTTCTCTGGTAAATGATTTAAAAGGGTATATGAAACGCCATCCAGTCCTACAGCCGATTTTTTGTTGTTCAACGAGAGAAGGGCATCTTTAAGTTCTTTTAATGTAATTTTTGAATTTATGTACATGTGACTATCAGGGGCAGGATCTGAGTATGCGACGGACTCTTCAATTTTCCGTCTTTCCTCCCTTAATGGAGTAGACAAGCTACTGGAATTACTTGTTCTTGAAAAGAACTGTACAAATTCTTCAGCTTTCTCAGATGACGAAGGAAAGTCTTTATCTTTAATCTTAATAGGAAACTGTGGTAAATTAAAACCATTTTTCATTTCTTTGATCTTATTCCAAATTTTAGGAAAATCTTTAGGCCCGGAAATTTGTTCAGAGCAAAAATCTGACCAATAGCATTTTTTGGCTTGGGCTATAACTTTGTTTGAGTGAATCTTAGCCATTTTCATATTGTAATGGTCTTCTGGAGATTTAGTTTTTAAATAGAGTTTATACATTTTCTTTTTTTCATTCTTTGCTTCTTCATTTAATTGATTCCACCAACTATTTCCAACATGAGTACCTTTGTTTACATTTTTCCTTTTTGGAATGGAATTGTTTGCTGCCTCATGTAGCGCGTCGGTGAAATGGGAATACATATCATTAATATTGACGCATTCATTAAACGTGCAATCTTTTCCCATTAAAATCTTCCGGTATTTTACCCAGTTAGCACGTTTGTACATATATCGAGGTATAACGTCGTCTTGTTCTGGTGTGTTATCAAACGGTTCATTTATAACTGTAACAATTGGCAGGTGATCACTTCCGAGGGAGTCAGATGTAACATCCCACATGCTATTAATGACAAGGTCAGGTGATAACAAAGTTAGGTCAATGGCAGAAACCTTATGTTGAGGATTATCCGGAATTCTAGTTGTTCTACCGTCATTTAACAAGACTAATCCGGAGTCAATATTTTCTACGAAACGATTGTTAGATACATAGTGACAATCCTTATCCCAAAATGGAGAATGGGCATTAAAATCCCCCGTGATCAACCATTTCGCATTGTTGTCTAAAGTCCGTAGCCAGTCACTATTTTCACTATTAGGCCCACGTGGATAATACACAGAAAGTATGTTTATAGATGACACAGAGT
The DNA here is from genome assembly GCA_030674185.1 of Monoplex corrugatus. NCBI lineage: Eukaryota > Metazoa > Mollusca > Gastropoda > Littorinimorpha > Ranellidae > Monoplex > Monoplex corrugatus. Next base: position 39,321,676 of record CM060310.1, read on the forward strand.
TAATCTTCACTTTCACAGCTACGCAATAAACACCGTCAGTGCCCTTTGGCACAGGAGGCGGAATGATCTTATAATCCATGTCTTTGCGTACATAAACGGCTGCATAAATCTTTGAGGTATTGTCACAGACGTGTGTCACTGGAGGAAAGTGGTAATCTTCTAACTTAGGTAATTTGCAATTTGCCACATTCAGTGACTGTAAGGCAACAATATGATGCTTATTTACGGATAAATATTGTTGAAGATGAGGATGATTAATATTCACTGATCGACTGTTCCATTGTGTGTGTGTGTGTTGTGTGTGTGTGTGTGTGTGTGTGTGTGTGTGTGTGTGTGTGTGTGTGTGTGTGTGTGTGTGTGTGTGTGTGTGTGTGTGTGTGTGTGTGTTGAAATATGTTCTGGTTCTTAAACATTCAAGTATGAAACATTGCTAGGTTGACAGTTGCCATATACACTTTCAGCTGGTGGGGATAGGATACGACTAACCCAAGCATTAACTTGTACCTGTAATCAGAGTTTTACTTGCAATGCAGTCAGGAAGGGAGCATGGATGCTTAGATGGTTTAATGAGATCCCACCTATCCTTCTCTTTAGAAGTGCAAATGAAAATACCCCACCGGTTGTCCAAAATTCTCTTGTTAATACTTCAGTTGCCTCAGAAACAGAAAAAAGACCTTTATTAATAAAAGCAGAATTTTCTTTTTTCAAAGCTTGATTAGCGCATGTGACTACATATTAATGTCCGTAAATGTCAGCATGTCCAGAAATTGAAACCAACGGAATGTCTAGTCCTCTGGGGATTAAATTATTTATGAGAAATACTATGGCATAGGCCTGTTGAATTTTGTGTCTTTCTTTGCCACTGATTTGACTTTAAATACATAATTGCTGACTTCGAATCAGCACATCGCACGCCGCTTTTCTTTTCTAACAGGTCGATGAGTTTGATTCCTTCCGTTCCAAAGACAACGATCGAGTAATAACCGCGTGATGTACAGTGTCTTGCTCAGGAAGCGAGTTGAGACTCAGTGAGATCCAAATCAACAAAAATCAGAAAATCAGTCAGTCACTCTCATTTGTTTCACCATTTAAAACCGCTTAGCCACAAATAAACCCAAAAAACTGGCATTAACGATACCCATACATTAGTATGACTAGAACATGACACATTCAATGACGTTATGCCAAGTCAAGTTCACGTGTGCCCAAATGGTCAAACCCCCTCAAAAAAAGAACATGTATATCCTTTCATTCACCTGTATTCTTCTTTCCTTATCACACGCCTCGTCTTCCACAATTATGGCATTACAAGACTGGAGATTCCAATACCATTGCGTCCTAACTGTCCCGCGTTGTAAAACCACGTGCTTGTGCGTTTGGACAGTGCAGGTCCCTGTAACCCCTACTATTGATCATTTTTATTCCATTTTGTGTCCTTGAGTCTTCAGGTTACTGGAAGGGATTCTGATCCAGGTTGAGTTTTATAGTAAAATAATTCTATAGGCAGCCAAACATTTTTGCCGCCACGGCTTGTACTGGAGATACAGATAGGGGTAGTAAAAGAGAGAGAAGGAGACAGACAGAGACAGAGAGCCATAGAGACATACAGAGATCAGAATCCTTTCCTCAAAACTGAATTTTAGTCATATTTAAGCCTATTAAATGTCGACCTAGATGTTTTACATCTCTTCACAAAACTAAGCTTTATACCCTGCCATCTATCCACACTCTGTCTTCCTACCGTCCTCCATCTCTCTCTGACCTGTCCACTTTGCCATTTTTGTAAGTTATCTTAGTTTTTGCTCGGTTATGTGAAGCGAAGCAGCACCCTGAAAACCATTTCTCGTCGTGGTGACGTGCGTTTTTCCAAAGATACACACTTTCTTTTTTTGAGGGGGTGCAAAACATCTGTGTCACCATCTAACATGATTAAGGAGGATTCTTCTGAAGGGAGGAGGGGATTGTTTAATCTCATTCTAGAGAAAAACAGCGATGATTCTGAAACACCCTAAGCATCACTTTGTCCATTCACATGCCTATCTATCTGTCTCAGTGTACGAAATGTAGTAACAACAGTATCTGTGGTCTTTTTCTTACAGTAGATATACATGTCTTTTTAAAAAAGCATCTTGAATTACAGACACTTCCCAACGATATGAAACTGGACTGAGCAAAAGTGGTCTAGGCTCAAAACATAGCATCACTCGGTTCTGCCAGAGTAGGGCAGCTTTGCTATGAGAAAAGACCAACAGGCATTCTTGTGGAAGGTAGTTTGATTTTTTTCTTGCAAAGGCATCTGCAGTGTGATAGTCTAGTGATTAGAGTGTCTGCCCAGGAAACGAGTTGTCTTAAATTCGAATCAGTTTAAGACAGGAGTTTCCCTCTCATTAGTAAGGTGTGGAAGGCTGGGAACGGAAGAATGCAGAAGAGAGAGGAATAAGGAGGAGAATGTAGGTAGATAGGAGAGTAAAAACGTTTATGTAGGGTGTTGATATCTGATACGATTAAAGATAAATGAGGTGCTGCTTTTTGACGTCTTCTGTGGATGTGGATAATTCAGATATTTACTTATAGCATCTCTCTGCAGAAGAGACAATGGTAGAGTGATGATCTAAGAGTCAGGGTTTAGGATATCCACTTAAGAACTGAGTTGAGGCCCAATGACATTCGCATCTGCAGGCATAAAAGTTTCATAGAACAGTCACCTAATCTGTTTTTTTTACACATCTAGAGAGCCCAGCCACAAGTCTCCTCAAAACTGTCAGTAACGATAATCATATATCATTATGACCAGATAGTGACAAGTCTACTGACCAGCCGACGTCTGCCCCAGTGGTGTCTACTTGAGCCATCTTCTTGCAGGAATATCTGGGGAAACTGATGTCACTCCAATCAGAAACGGTTATCATGGCGCTACTCCAATTCACACACAACCACAGAACATTTCAGACAGCACATCATACAGACAGCACATCATACAGACAGCACATCATACAGACAGCACATCACACAGACAGCACATCATACAGACATCACATCATACAGACATCACATCATACAGACATCACATCATACAGACAGCACATCATACAGACATCACATCATACAGACATCACATCATACAGACATCACATCATACAGACATCACATCATACAGACAGCACATCATACAGACATCACATCATACAGACATCACATCATACAGACATCACATCACACAGACAGCACATCATACAGACATCACATCATACAGACAGCACATCATACAGACATCACATCATACAGACATCACATCACACAGACAGCACATCATACAGACATCACATCATACAGACATCACATCATACAGACAGCACATCATACAGACATCACATCACACAGACAGCACATCATACAGACAGCACATCATACAGACATCACATCATACAGACATCACATCATACAGACATCACATCACACAGACAGCACATCATACAGACAGCACATCATACAGACAGCACATTATACAGACAGCACATCATACAGACAGCACATTATACAGATAGCACATCATACAGACAGCACATCATACAGACAGCACATCATAGAGACACTACATCATACAGACAGCACATCACACAGACAGCACATCACACAGACAGCACATCATACAGACAGCACATCACACAGACAGCACATCACACAGACAGCACATCATACAGACAGCACATCATATAGACAGCACATCATACAGACACTACATCATACAGACAGCACATCACACAGACAGCACATCATACAGACACTACATCATACAGACAGCACATCACACAGACAGCACATCACACAGACAGCACATCATACAGACAGCACATCACACAGACAGCACATCATACAGACACTACATCATACAGAGAGCACATCATACAGACACTACATCACACAGACAGCACATCATACAGACACTACATCACACAGACAGCACATCATACAGACACTACATCACACAGACAGCACATCATACAGACACTACATCACACAGACACTACATCATACAGACAGCACATCATACAGACACTACATCACACAGACACTACATCACACAGACAGCACATCATACAGACACTACATCACACAGACAGCACATCATACAGACACTACATCACACAGACAGCACATCATACAGACACTACATCATACAGACACTACATCATACAGACAGCACATCATACAGACACTACATCACACAGACAGCACATCATACAGACACCACATCATACAGACAGCACATCATATAGACAGCACATCATACAGACAGCACATTATACAGACAGCACATCATATAGACAGCATATCATACAGACAGCACATCATACAGACAGCACATCATACAGACAGCACATTATACAGACAGCACATTATACAGACAGCACATCATACAGACAGCACATCATATAGACAGCACATCATACAGACAGCACATCATATAGACAGCACATCACACAGACAACACATCACACAGACAGCACATCATATAGACAGCACATCACACACACAGCACATCATACAGACAGCACATCATACAGACAGCACATCATACAGACAGCACATTATACAGACAGCACAGTACACAGACAGCACATCACACAGACAGCACATCACACACACAGCACATCATACAGACAGCACATCATACAGACAGCACATCATACAGACAGTACATTATACAGACAGCACAGTACACAGACAGCACATCACACAGACAGCACATCACACAGACAGCACATCACACAGACAGCACATCACACAGACAGCACAGTACACAGACAGCACATCATACAGACAGCACATCATACAGACAGCACATCATACAGACAGCACATCATATAGACAGGACAGTACACAGCAGCACAGTACACAGACAGCACATCATACAGACAGCACATCATACAGACAGCACATCACACAGACAGCACATCACACAGACAGCACAGTACACAGACAGCACCGTACACAGACAGCACATTATACACACAGCACAGTACACAGACAGCACATCACACAGACAGCACATTATACAGACAGCACATTATACAGACAGCACATCATACAGACAGCACATCACACAGACAGCACATCACACAGACAGCACAGTACACAGACAGCACATCATACAGACAGCATATCATACAGACAGCACATCATACAGACATCACATCACACAGACAGCACAGTACACAGACAGCACAGTACACAGACAGCACATCATACAGACAACACATCACACAGACAGCACATCACACACACAGCACATCATACAGACAGCACATCATACAGACATCACATCACACACACAGCACAGTACACAGACAGCACATCACACAGACAGCACATCATACAGACAGCACATCACACAGACAGCACATTATACAGACAGCACAGTACACAGACAGCACATCATACAGACAGCACATCATACAGACAGCACAGTACACAGACAGCACATCATACAGACAGCACAGTACACAGACAGCACATCACACAGACAGCACATCATACAGACAGCACATTATACAGACAGCACATTATACAGACAGCACATCACACAGACAGCACATCATACAGACAGCACATCACACAGACAGCACATCACACAGACAGCACATCACACAGACAGCACATCATACAGACAGAACATCATACAGACAGAACATCATACAGACAGCACATCATACAGACAGCACAGTACACAGACAGCACATCATACAGACAGAACATCATACAGACAGCACATCATACAGACAGCACAGTACACAGACAGCACATTATACAGACAGAACATCATACAGACAGAACATCATACAGACAGCACATCATACAGACAGCACAGTACACAGACAGCACATCATACAGACAGAACATCATACAGACAGCACATCATACAGACAGCACAGTACACAGACAGCACATTATACAGACAGCACATCATACAGACAGCACATCATACAGACAGCACAGTACACAGACAGCACATCATACAGACAGAACATCATACAGACAGCACATCATACAGACAGCACAGTACACAGACAGCACATTATACAGACAGAACATCATACAGACAGCACATCATACAGACAGCACAGTACACAGACAGCACATCATACAGACAGAACATCATACAGACAGCACATCATACAGACAGCACAGTACACAGACAGCACATTATACAGACAGCACATCATAGAGACAGAACATCATACAGACAGAACATCATACAGACAGCACATCATACAGACAGCACAGTACACAGACAGCACATCATACAGACAGAACATCACACAGACAGCACATTATACAGACAGCACAGTACACAGACAGCACATTATACAGACAGCACATCACACAGACAGCACATCATACAGACAGCACACCACACAGACAGCACATCACACAGACAGCACATCACACAGACAGCACATCATACAGACAGAACATCATACAGACAGCACATCATACAGACAGCACAGTACACAGACAGCACATCATACAGACAGAACATCATACAGACAGAACATCATACAGACATCACATCACACAGACAGCATATCATACAGACAGCACATCACACAGACAGCACAGTACACAGACAGCACATCATACAGACATCACAGTACACAGACAGCACAGTACATAGACAGCACATCACACAGACAGTACATCATACAGACAGCACATCACACAGACAGCACATCATACAGACAGCACAGTACACAGACAGAACAGTACACAGACAGCACATCACACAGACATCACAGTACACAGACAGCACATCACACAGACAGCACATCACACAGACAGCACATCACACAGACAGCACATCACACAGACATCACAGTACACAGACATCACAGTACACAGACAGCACATCACACAGACAGCACATCACACAGACAGCACATCACACAGACAGCACATCACACAGACAGCACAGTACACAGACAGCACAGTACACAGACAGTACATCATACAGACAGCACATCACACAGACAGCACATCACACAGACAGCACAGTACACAGACAGCACAGTACACAGACAGCACATCATACAGACAGCACATCACACAGACAGCACATCACACAGACAGCACATCACACAGACAGCACATCACACAGACAGCACAGTACACAGACAGCACATCACACAGACAGCACAGTACACAGACAGCACATCACACAGACAGTACATCATACAGACAGCACATCACACAGACAGCACATCATACAGACAGCACATCACACAGACAGCACAGTACACAGACAGCACATCACACAGACATCAGAGTACACAGACAGCACATCACACAGACAGCACATCATACAGACAGCACATCACACAGACAGCATATTATACAGACATCAGAGTACACAGACAGCACATCATACAGACATCACAGTACACAGACAGCACATCACACAGACATCACAGTACACAGACAGCACATCACACAGACAGCTCAGTACACAGACAGCACATCATACAGACATCACAGTACACAGACAGCACATCACACAGACATCATAATACACAGACAGCACATCACACAGACAGCACATCATACAGACAGCACATCATACAGACATCA
>CM060310.1:39334301-39336801 GCA_030674185.1 Monoplex corrugatus
ACGACATCACAAAGATGGCACAGTGAACTGGGTGCTGAAGAAGAGCAGGGGAAGAAGAGAGGAGAAAGAGGAGGAGGAGGTAAAGGGAGAAGGGAGGAGGGTTAGGGACGGAGAAGAGATTGTGTGTAGATGGCAGAGTATACAGCTTCGTTTTGTAAATGGCACAAACATCAGCGTGGCCATTATGGTTACCACCCTGACATGGTTACCCGCTCTCACATGATGGTTACCCACTGTGACATGATGAATGAAAATGAGTGTGATGCTGTTTTTCGGGTTATTGACAAATCTGATGTGAGAAAAGAAAGCTGGGGCTGATTCAGTGTATTCACCATGGCATCTCTGTCTCTCTGTTTGTCTGCTTGTCTGTCTGTCTGTCTGTCTGTGTCTTAATTTGTACTGTTGGAAAATAAAGTAACATTATCACTGTAAATATCTGTATCTGTCAATCTCAATGTCTCTCTGTCTCTGTCTCAGTTTACACAGGTATATACAGGTAAACACACGCAGAACTTCTTCTCAAATATTGTGTAGTTTGGTTTTATCTGTTCCAAACACATTCTGTGTAGTGATGGCCTAGAGGCTACAGCGTCTGCTTGTGAAGCAAGTGATCTCAAGTTCAAAACCATGTGGAGACTGAAATTTTCTTCTCCAACCAATAGACGTTGATGGTGGTCTGGTTGCTTGTCTTGAAGTTAAACAAAAACATCCTGCGTTCAACGTGTACTATGCTCTTAGCGCAAACAAAAGAACTCACAACCACACAGGAACTATGACGTGATGGTAACCCACTGTGACATGATGGTAACCCACTGTGACATGATGGTAACCCACTGTGACATGATGGTAATCCACTATGACATGATGGTAACTCACTGTGACATGATGGTGACCCACTGCGACATAATGGTAACCCACTGTGACATGATAGTCACCCAGCCTGACATTGATAATAATCACTTTGACGTGATGATAACTCACTGTGATATGATGGTCACCCAGTCTGACATGATGGTTTTCCACCGTAACATGATAGATACCCACTGTGATATTATGGTTACCCACCCTGACATGGTTACCCACTCTCACATGATGGTTACCCACTGTGACATGATGACTACCCACTCCGACAGCATAGCTACCCACTATCTTTACAATCTTCATGGTCAGGACACTCAGCCCCACGCTGCCCCCAAAGCTGTCAATGACGGTAAATCTATCATCATCATCATCATCATCATTCATCATCATCATCATCATCATCATCGTCATCATCATCATCATCATCATCATCATGTACCCTGCCGCATGGTGTTGGCGATCATGGCTCTCGATACGAATCTATCCTTTGTCGCTGCCAGTACATCTGCCACCCTCTCTGTCCTCAGCCACACTGCAAGTCCGTCCAATATTTTCTCTCTGGGTCTACCTGGTGTTCTTTCCCCTTCCAGCTTTCACGTTACTCTAATTTCTCTTTCCTCATAAAATGCCCTATAAATGTTACTTGTCTGTTTCTAATCTTTTTTTATTTTTATTAATGATCTTCGTGTGCCTGCATCCTTCAAGACTGTCTGGTTTGTTTTCTTTGCTGTCCAGAGAACTTTCAACAGTCTTCTTAGAAACCACACTTCAGTTGCCTCAGTTTTGTTCTGACTTTGCGCGTTGACTGTGGTAACTCTGTATCGCCGTGATAATGCAATAACAGTGTACTGAGATCACGGTCAATGATGGTGCTCAATCTAGCTCACACCTGCTTCAGAGACATGTCCACAAGCCATGTTCTTGCAGGGATACTTGGGGGACACTGATGTCACTACCATGGAAAATGAGAGTTATCAAAGCGCTGCTCCGCTTCACACAATCACACCACACAACAAGCCAGACAACAAATCACACAAACGGTGTGGTGAATTGGGTGGTGAGGGCGGCGGAATACGATGGAAAAGTGAGAACGGGTGAGAGAGAAAGAGCGGGTGGTGAGAGCACGAGCTGATGGGAATGTACATACAGCTTCGTCTGGTGAGGGGGTGTAAACATCTTGTATAATTGAGGATGATTGAGTTGCGCGTTTTGGGTTACTGATCAATGCTGTCTCATAAAAAGAAAATGATTATGGTATTTCTATGGCGTCAGTCTGTGAGTCTGTCTCTGTCCATCTTTTTGTCTCTGTCCCTGTCTCTGTCTGTCTGTCTGTCTGTCTCTGGAAAATGTGCCAGGAAGAATTTGTCTAACTCTTAGATGCACTTCTTTCTGTAAAAGTGGACCATAGGCCCTTGCCAGTGGACTGAAGTTGTGTGTCCAAAATGGAATAAACGCGTGCCACTGTTATGGTCACAGATGTCTACACGTCAAACATTTATCATTATCTGACTATAACTGTGCAGATAGCTTTGTTATCGGGAAACACTAAAGAATTGTTTTCAAAGGTTGTTCAGTTTGACTCATCTGTTGTAAAGACACGGGTGATGTGGTGGGATGGAAGTGTCGGCCTAGGAAGCGA
>CM060310.1:39346801-39374301 GCA_030674185.1 Monoplex corrugatus
AAACCAAGCGCGCAAAATAAAGCAAGCCAAAAACAAACAAAGAAAAGTCGATACAAAAACAACAACAAACAAACAAACAAACAAACAACAAACAAACAACAACAACATAAACAACAACAACAACAAGAAAACCCCTCAAATGATCCCAATAAAAACACCTGTCATAGCCAACAAAATTTACTGCAACTGAGATCGATACAAACTCCAAGCTACTACTGTGGAACGACCGACCGAACAAACAAACGAACAAATGAACACGCGACCGAAAGAACGAATGAAACAATCAACCAACCAACCGATCAGCCAACCAACCAACCGATCAGCCAACAAACAAAGAAGCAAGCAAGCAAAATACTCCAACAAGGTGAAAATACGAGCAAAAATAACTGCTGTGTATTTCTCAAAAGAAGCTTAAATTTTCAACAACTCTTTCTGATAATTAATAATAATAATAAAAAAAAGATTACAGTGTTCATATGGTGCCAAATCTTGACAATTCAAATCAAGGCGCACCCACGCACTGGGCACACTCAAACGATCACCGCAGACCACCTTAAAACACGCGAAAACAAACACAGACACAGACAGACACAGACACACACACACACAGACACACACACACACACACACACACACACACACACACACACACATACACACACACAGACACACACACACAGACACACACACATACACATACACACACACACACAGGCACACACACATACACACACACACAGAGACACACACACACATACATACACACACACAGACAGACACACACACACACACACACACACACACACACATACACACACACACACACACACACACACACACACACACAGACAGACACACACACACACACACACACACACACACACACACACACACACACTGACAGAAGCAGGTAGCTGTATAATTCATTGTCAGGAAAAGAGGCTTTTTTATATTCTACTTAAAAAAAGCTGTACAGGTAAGTGAGAGACGGAGGGAGAGTGGAAGTTTGTTCTAGGCAGATGGTCCCGAAACAGCAAAAGAACGTTGACCACCAGTCGACGTTGACCGCCAGTCGACGTTGACCACCAGTCTACATTGACCACCAGCCTACATTGACCACCAGTCTACAGTTTAAATCTAGAACCTGACGGGAAAAGGTATCTGAAGCTGAGCGAAAGGTGCGAGTTGGCGTGTAAATATTGATGTTGTGACAAAGCTATGATGGGGCAGACTGGTGAATAGATTTGTAACACAAGGTATCCAGCTTATTTTCAATTCTATTCAAACGAGTCAACCAGTGCAGACAGCGAGGGAGAGGACTGACATGATCAAACCTTTTCTTTCTGAGGAGAACACGAGCAGCTCAGTTTTGTATGCGTTGCAGTCAGAGGAGAGAAGAAGCTGGTAGTCCAGAAAGGAGAGCGTTACAGTAATCAACACGAGGCAAAACAAGAGATGTCACAAGCTTAGATACAGCCTCAGTTTAAAGATATCTTCGAATGTAGCCAATGCGCCTAATCTGACAGTAGCACGATTGGCAGGTTTGCATTAGAAACTTTGGAATAGAAAAAGTCTTGTCCAAAGTCACACCCAGGTTCATCACAGAATCAGAGAGAAGGATGATGAGGTCACCTAGCTAGAGTATATTCAGTGCAATAGAGCCAAATTTACTTTTGGTGCCTACGAGCAGGGGTTGGGTTTAATCACCTGTTAACTGTAGTTTATTTTGTGGCATCAATATAGCAGCTGGATGATTCTGAGATAAGACAAGTCATATTTCAGGGTGGTGCTATTCTAAAGTTGGAAGTCATCTACATAACAATGATGTTTCTCGTCATGCTGGTTGATGATGTTGGCTAGGGGTGAGGTATAAAGGGTGAATAGAACAGGCCCTAGCACAGAACCCTGAATAAACTCCGCAAGAAAACCTAATGTAAACAGTCGATGTTTTCTCAACAACCCTTCAAGTCCAATGACACAAGGACGACCTATTGTCGAATCACAGTGACCTTCCAATTACGGCTTCAGTTTGACAAGGAAATACACAACTCAGAAAGTGGACGCTCGCAAATAAATAGAAAATCTGTCCACCTGTAGAGTGTTATATTACAGTATCAATGGGCAGAGATAACTGATCAGATAAATACAAAGACAGAGATAGATAGATACATAGACCGAGAGAGGGAGAGAGAGAGAGAGAGAGAGAAAGAAAGAGAGAGAGAAAGAGACAGACAGAGACAGAGACAGAAACAGAGACAGAGAAAGAGACAGAGAGACAGAGACAGACACAGATTCGAATTCGGACGATTTATTCATTAAGGCCGTTCATGAATGGGTGTGAATTACGAAAAAAAATCACGTTTGAACTAAAAGATGTTATAAGTATTTAAGCATTATTCATTTGTGCAAGCCAAACACATTTGCGAAAACACATAGTTTCAAAAGAACTGTTCGTATATATTTCCTTGAAATAATAAGAGTAACTGCTCCAGTTACCCCTTTCTTCTAAACGCCCTGTTATGTAGACGTAGCCAATTCAACATAACCCCTTCCCCTGTTGTTTGTTTCTCTGGGTGTTCAGTGCTTACTGTTTCTTCTTCTATCTTTTACAAGTATGTTTTTAATGGCTTTATTTTGTTTCATTCTTTTATCTTGTCAATGCAGTTCCGTGTGTTTTACGTTCATGTACTTTTACTGAGTGTTAAGAATATCAGGGAATAGCTGTAAGACATACACACCTAATACTAGTATCGTTTGGTAATACAGTCTCAGACACTAGATATAAAAAACGAAGAAGAAGAAGTAGAAGAAGAAGAAGAAGGAGAAGGAGGAGGAGGAGGAGGAGGAGGCGAAGAAGAAAAAGAAGAAGAAGAAGGAGAAGAAGGAGAAGAAGGAGAAGAAAAAGATGGAGGTGGAGCAGGACAAGGAGAAGAAGAGGAGGAAGAAGAAAAAGTAAAAAGAAGAAGAAGAAAACGACTACGACGATGACGACGACGACGACGACGAGGAAGAAGATGAAAAAGAAGAAAAGAAGGAAAGAGGAAGAGAACAGAGGACGAGACAGACAAAAAGCAGACAAAAACCAGAGTGAGTAAAATAAAAGAGGAAAAATTAACAAAAGCAAGACAACGAAAACAAAATAAAACATTTGCAGAAGTCCCATAGAAAGTGCTGTTTATACACTTTCCTCAAACGTCATGATTTTAGGTACATTTGTGTCCGTATGACCTTGAATGTGTTATGACTTCCAAACTGACACATGAGTGATTCTTTAACGGTCCGGGCCTTTGACCCAAATTTGGTAAAGAGCCACCCTGAAACAACTGAGCAAATCTTGCTACCATATTTTGGTAACAGACATACATAGACAGATGACAGAAGCATCCCTCCAGTCGATGTGAAACAATCTCCATTTATTAAACAACAATAACAACAACAAAAACGGGGGTGTGTGTGAATGAAAAATAAACAAGTCGTTTTGCATCCGCTGAAAACATGTTTCTATGAGTACAAGCGGAGAAAAGACACCCATTTCATCCCCAGATCCCAAGCAGGCAAAAAGCAGCGTTTGATGAATAAAGATGAACAGAGAAGGACAGAACAAGATAAACAGGGAAAGAAAAGGGGGTTGGGATGGGGAGACATAATACAGCTGTCAAAAAACAGACATGGACAAAAATCGATACAGAAGTAGATTCGTTCTGTACCTCCCGGGCATTAGAGCCTTGAGGAACAGAAAAATCTATTTGATAATGGATCCCCATTGGCAGAAACAAAACCCATGAAAACTGATATGGAAATCGGGAAGATGGGAAAACGAAAGAGAAACAGATAGCGAAAGAGACAAGAAAGCGAGAGGAGACAAAGGAACAACGGAGGGGGGTGGTGGATTAAAGAAAGAAAGAAAGAAAGAAAGAAAGAGAGAGAGAGAGAGAGAGAGAGAGAGAGAGAGAGAGAGAGAGGGAGAGGAGAGAGAGAGAGAGTATATTATACTAATAAATCATCAACAGTTCAATGTCGGTGAAAAAGTAGTTTCGAAAGGGTAGGTAGAAATCACGTGCATAAAACCAGACTGCTAGTCCGGTAGAAATCACCGTCTCTGATCTCACTTAAAGAACGAATAGAGTCAGACTTTCACAATCTCCACACGTTTCTACAAGCCTAACAGGTCTCACAGTGTGACATGCTCACATAGCTCCTCATCACGCGCCCAGCACTTTGAACACACTGAAGGTTTATTCTCACGCCATAACACTCCCAGTTGTTGCCTCCAGTTAAAAGCGGTCAACACAAGCAGAACTAACCGCACAGAAACCATATAGTCTGACAAGGGTCTCACAAAGAGATCAAAAACTAACCAAGCACCAAATCGATGCAGACTGTATATGTTTTACTAGCGCAATGGATTGTTCACTGGAAGATTGTAGGATTGAATCCCATCCGTCCTGTCATTATCATTGTGGGATTTTTCGCCCCAACCAGATCCTGCCCAGAATCGAATGTACTATGGACTCCTTGGGAAGACAGATCACAAAGCCAAGTTTTATCCACTTCACAGATGCGTCATTGAGCGTAGTTGCTCAAATTTCCTAACCAACACTGAAGATATCTGTATCTCTCAGGCCTGTTTGGTAAAGGATATACGATAGTATACGCAGATTACAGCCATGTCATGAAGTCTCAATTCAATATGGAACTCCATAGTACCACGATTATCCCCATCTCACCATCATGATAACAATGTGAAGAACTGTCCCTGATTCTATGGCCATTAATGTACCGTTGGAAATGGGACCGGAAAAAAATCTGTTTCACTGATTTTGGCTGAATCAGGTATCACCCTGCATTCTCATCTTTTCGAGTAGTTTCACTGAAAGTTTTCATTCTGGGTTTCAGTTACCTCAAGATGGTGCCACTGTTACGACACACTGCTAAACCATGAACGGAATGTGCCAGTGCTATGTGATAAACATGACGTATGCCATAAATATACATATATATATAAACACATCAAGTTGGCGACGTCTTGATAATCCGATTCTAAGCTTAAATACATGATGATACTGTCTAGTTCTGTACATACTTGTGAACAGAACCACATAATGTGTCTGCAATATTCTCGTCAATTGTTCCATTCATTGTAAGATCCAAACAATATGCTCATCTTAATGTCAAGTTTTCTCTGAAGCTTTCAAGCGTTTTACAGAGGCCTAAAGAATATCTCAGATTATCACTAGCAGGTTTGTTGAGTTTACTTCTGAAGCTTTTGAAGCATGTCGAATTCATCTTAAATAAACCCCAAACGATGACAGTGAGAACCTTTCTGGTCACAGTGATATAAAATATTGATGCTGATCGCATCTAATTATGCTAAAGCATTCAGGAATGTTAATGGCCTTAAGATTTGATACAAACTGAGGTGATTATCTTAGTTCTCAGGTAACTATTCTTGTACCAGGACACACTAATAAAAATTCACGCATTAACGATTCAGGCACAGTTCAAACCTCTGTCCACAATTTTACAATATATTTATAAGCAGGCGATAAACTTTTGTCTGCACACTTTGTTCACAGACAGACACAGAGATAGACAGGCAGGCAAACAAAGTTTCCATTCAGTTGAGGTGAAATACTTGAGATCTTTGTATGCCAATTGTAACAACACATGACATGAAACAATGGCGTGTGACAATTCTTCATAAAACTTTGTCACTATCCATAAATACGTTGTTGTCTTCAAAATTATAAGTCAGTCACACCTCACAGGGTTTTTAATGGGGCAGAATCCCCGGAAATTTTAGTAACTTTTGGTTTAATCTCATGGAGTAAAAAGGTTTGTGCAGTTTTAACGTGTAATGCAACAATTCACTGTGACATCGTTTCACAACACACACACACACACACACAAAACACACACACACACACACACACACACACCACACCACACCACACCAACACACACACACAACACACACACACACACACACACAACACACACAACAACACACACAAACAACACACAAACACACAACACACACAAACACACAACACACACACACACACACACACACACACACACACACACACACACACACACCACACACACACAACACCACACACCAATCTAAACTTATGGCAACACCTTCAGAGCTGATACCAGGCCAGGCGCCGGCTTTTGTAAAAAATGCATACAACGCATGTGTTCAGGATGCAACTCTTATGGTTGCAGATTCCATACAGGAAAGCTGTCCTGGTGTTTCAGCATTGATGGATGGGTGATGAACACGTCCCGCACAGGGTACATTACATGTAGTGTCAATGCAAAGTGCAGGCTTTTAGTTCCGTGCACAACTATAGTCAGTAGAAAAAGCCGTAAAAAGAAAGTAAAGCCTGAATAAGAACAAAAAAGAAGTAAAAGAAGGCGAGAAGGAGGCAGTAAAAAAAAAAGAAAGAGAAACAGCAACAGCAGTAGTAGTAGTAACAGTAGTAGCAGCAGCAGCAGTAGTAGTTGTTGCTACTACTACAGCTACTACTACCACTACTACTACTACTAGTAGCAATAGTAGTAGTAGTAGCAGGAGGAGGAGGAAGAAGAAGAGGAGGAGATGCAAAACCTGTGAATGAGAAAGGGAGAAAAGGAAGAAGAAGAGGAAAAAGGGAACAGAGGAAGAAGTACAGGCCACTTGCAGTATGTCTTTACTGACCTTGATGACCAGTCACTCACTTTGCTGACCTTATGTGTGCATCAGCTTGTTTCACCTGAAACACAGAAATAGACACATTCATTTAAATAATCAAACCATATCAATAAATCTTCTTTTAGTGGTTTAAAATTCCAGTTCATCATTTTTGGGTTTTCCCATGATGATTTATAATTGCAATCCAAACTATTGGCTAAGCCCATCTATGTGCTTATAATAAAATCCTATCTGATATATTTTGTACACATTTGTCCATAACAGCCATATAATTCTTAGTGGTTCACTTTCAATACTTCTTGTAAAAAACAAGGAGCTATGTGTAACATAAGGTTATATATACTGTGACTCCTCATGTCATTGCATTTTAAACAAAAGTACAGAAACTAATTCCAAAACAGCGTAAAATCTTTGCAGATATCTTACGCAGCTAAATATGGACAATGAATAATTATACTAACATACGATGAAGGTCCTGATGTACAGTACAACGAATACAAATTTGACGAACGACATTAACAACACTATTCACTTCGTCCTCGGGTAACTGACTGATAATCTGGGTCATGACTAATTAAACTCACACAGTTATAACTTGTTAGTAGCCAGGCATCTGACACAAATATCAAGAAAATCAAACCCTAAACACAGACACACAGACACCTTGCTGACATGTTCTGTTCACGGAGACACTGAAACAGAGGAACAGACAGACACAACGACGCATTCACTGTCTCCCTCCTGTCAATATGGCACAGTCCTCCCATTTATGTCCGAGCTAAACTAAAATGAGAAAAAATATATAAAATATTTGATTGAAACATGGCATATAAATGTACACTTTGTGTGTGTGTGTGTGTGTGTGTGTGTGTGTGTGTGTGGTGTGTGTGTGTGTGTGTGTGTGTGTGTGTGTGTGTGTGTTGTGCGCGTGCGCGCACGTGTGGTATGTGCATATACAAATGCATGCACACACTGTACATATTTTCTCACAATGTACACAGAGTATACAGCACACACATGATATAGCTTTCTGACGCAGCTATCTGGGCGGCAACCTGTTCCCTCGCACAAGTTTTTTCAAACACACAGAAATGTACAACCTCTCTTTGGTTTACGTAAAATAATCTAACATTATCAAAAGGGAGATAAGAAAAAGAACAGAGACAAAAAGCAAATGGAGAGATACATGCCCTTTTCTTTTTAAAGTTCTAAACAGATTAACTGGCCGGGGGTAGTATGGTCATGGGACTGTCTTTGGGTCCGTCACTTGTCTGGCACTTGCCTGGCACAGGAAGGGCGGCAGTGATAAATGAGATATGTGGTGGTGGTGGATTCAGGCACTGGTGGAATAGCCACATTTCTATTAACCCCCAGAGATGAGGAGCTCCTTATGTCATCCCACCTCCCCGCAGCCAGACACCACGTCATAACATTTTCTATACTCTCAACCCTCGCTGATGTAATGATTCTCGTGTGGTTTAGAATCTTTTCCATTTAACCCCGCCCTCCAAATCTCTACTGTCCGCCCACATTGTTACCTTCCTCCGTAATCCTTGCACTCCTCACACGTACATGCTGCGTCCATGTCACAGACACAGCCACCTGTTACTTTTGTATTTTCTAGCGGTTTTTATTCAGTGGTATTTCAACATATCTGCCTAGTGTTTCTCTCTCTCCCCTCTCTCTGTCTGTCTCTTCCTTTGTCTATCTGTGTCTCTGTCTGTCTGTCTGTCTGTCTCTCTCTCCCACTCTCTGTTTGCATGGGCATTTTCTTCACAAAACACAATGCTTCTGTATATCATTCTGTTTGTCTTTTTCACAGGAAAGGATGATCAGTTGAACCAGTCCCCAAGATCAGTCGTTCTCCAAGACTGGTTTTCCAAGTTCCTCCTTGCTAATGTGAGATTCCTTTGTTGTTGTCTACTCTTTGGTTGTTATTAAGTTTATTCTGCTTTTATTCATTGTTCCCCAAATGCATGTAAACTTTTCATGTGAAAAAATACTGCAGTGGTAGAAACCCACCCAGACCATCAGCATCCTGCATTGTCAACCATACTAGCAAAGTAAAATCTTGACTCTTTGACTCCGACATCCTATCCAACAGCTTCTTTGCAGAAAGCTGGTGACCTTGCAGAAATCTGGTGACCTTGCAGAAAGTGGTGACCTTGCAGGAAGCTGGTGACCTTAAGCGGTGGTGACTTGCAGAAAGCTGGTGGCCTTGCAGGAAGCTGTGAGAAAGCTGTGCCTTGCAGGAAGTGGTGCCTTGCAGGAAGCGGGTGATTGAGAGCAAGGTAAATGGTGGCTTCTCTTAGAATGACCATAATAACCTGCCCTGCACCTAGTAAACTACTAAACGCCACAACGGGACCCTGTGTTTCTTGGGGAAATGATGGTTGTCGCGTCGGGTGGTCGGGGTTATTTTGTGGTTTGGCAAAAGCAGTTTTCACCAGTCCTTTTCCTGGTATATTGTAAGGGTCAATAAAGGCTGGTTTGGGTTATCTGAGTCAGCATGATTCTGATGATGTTCCAGACCATGGTGATGGGAGGGTTGTGGCCAAACCTGTCTTCATATCTAATAGAGTTACAAACTTTGGGGTTTAATGTAAGTCAATTACTGAGACAGTTTGATCCACAACTCGCAGTATTGACGGTGAAATAGAAAATGGACTGCCTCAAGTGCACTCAATATATTGACAAGAATATTTTCTGAAAGAATTTTAACAACTAACTGTTACGCATTTTTGCATTTGTTATCTGGTAAATCACAATGGCGCAGACGGCACATAGACAAAAGCCATGAGAAAACTCTTCAAGAATGTCATATATACACAGACAAGCCTCCAGTTACCAAACTGGACAACGCAGTCACACACTTCTAAACAAATTCTGAGCGATCTGCACTCTTTTCTAAGTCACAACTTAAAACGGGAGCATATTCGTATGGCTTGACCAACTTGTTTTGTGTTTGTGTTTGTTGATATTTTCTCATAACAGAAATCCGAACATTAGGCCTATCTCTAAAATGATGAAACAGGACTTATTTCTAATCCGGTTTCCTTGATTGTTTTCTCTGCCCCTTGCAAACGAAATTATTTACTTTGACAATCATACTGCAAACAAAACAAACTAATATTCCAAAGCAAATAGCGTTTTAGTTTCTTCAAGATGATAGCATGGTGCACAGATGGCTTCATAGTTTCCACAAAGACCTGCTGTTTAAGCTTGTTATGATTGTTGATGATTGTTGATGCTCTGATTTATCAGTGTTGATCTTTGTCATGTTTACTATTTACAGACACAAAAATACGTCAACAAACAATTGCTCAAACCAATATCTCCTATGCGATAAAAATCAAAATAAATGCTGCAGTACCATGAACATTCAAAGTACCTCTAGACATAACCTACCCTCTGACTGTACCTTGAGATTTTACCGAGTTACTGATACAGAGATCAATAAATCCTTCGTATTCCCCTATCAACGAACGTAAGTATGCATCAACACAGGTTACTTTTTCTTCGTCATATTAATCAATTTTATCATGATGCACATCCTTCTGTGGAACTATATACATACATGGTTCACATATCTGGCAACAAATTGCCTATGCTGGCCTCTCTTTCACTCTGAGATAATAATATAGCTCCGTGTCAATAGCTCTGTCTGTCTGTCTGTCTGTCTCCCCCTTCTCTCTCTCTCTCTCTCTCTTCTCTCTCTCTGTCTCTATGTCTCTGTGCGACATGCAGACTCCAGACTCAAGACCCGAGACGTTTTTAGTGTGAATCAGACTCAGGCCACAACACAATGTGACCTGGTGCGGGAACGGTGGGAGGGGTAGGTGGCGGTCAAAAGAGAGTTAAATTAACATGACCTCAGTTCACAGTTCAGTCAAACACAGTAAACTTGAAAAACTTTTCCCCGAACAGACTTTAACTTACCGACAGTGATGCAGATAGTTACTTTCCGTCTGGTAAATGCACACTGCTACAGATGACACGAAGATAAAAGCAACATGACATTTTATCAGAAACTTAACATCCCTATTCAGACGAACTGTCTAGTATCACAGTGGAGATACATTTCGACCCAAAGGAATTACAGCTTTAAAATTCCAAGTGAAAATGGGTTGTTAAAAAGGGAGAACAGGAACATGGCTTGCTCGGCTTGTATAGTTGTATGTTTGTTGGCACGGTTTATATGAAGTGACCACTGACTGTAAAACAACGCTATTATACAACACACAAACCAGAAAAGGATGTAATTTCTAACTGGAGAGTGTGTATAGGGAAGCACAACATTCTTTAGAGTACAACATTCTATATTTGCATGTTTTTCTTTTTCTCAGTCCATTCTGTCTTTTTTCGTTTTATTCATTTAAATTTTTGAGTTATACTTTTGTTTTTGTTGCTTTTTGTGCGGAAAATGTTATTTGTTTGAAATTTCCCTTTTTACAGAGGACCATACACTTTTCCAATATGTTTTGAAAAATGCGTCATGTGTGTATATTAAACGTCTAGGTGTTTTCAGTTCTTGTCAGTTTTTGTGTGTGCATAAAACACGGTATGTTTTAAATGGTAAAGCTGATTCTGAATGCTGCATACTATGCAACTCTAGAATTTTGTGTTGGCTTTACACACACACACACACACACACACACACACACACACACACACACACACACACACACACACACACACACACACACACACACACACACACACACACACACACACACACACACACACACACACACACACACAGATATATATACACATACATACATACATATGAGACACACACACATTTGACCAACTGATTAGCAGAGGAAAACAAGCATAAGTGAAATAGCCCATATGTTTCCAGTCAAATATGATTTGACAGAATTTGAAAAAAAAAAATCAAACAAAAGGAGAGAATACAAACAGATCTGAACTCCTGTTATTTACACTATTTCAGAATGTACATATTTTGCTCAGTACTATACGAAAAAGCAAATAACAGTACAAACTAATAAACTTCTCGGAAAAAAAGTTCGAAATTTTTGTGCTCCTCTTTCTTCTCAACATCATACGCACATTACGAATATTTTATAGATAAATGAAGTTCTGGAATACTATCTTTATATTTACATTTATTAATGTAGAATTTTGCGTGCAACGTACTGAAGTCGAACATGTCATTAGATTCAAAATCTTTGCCATCTACAAACAAACGACACACTTGAATTTTACTGATGTGGAACTGGTATATTTGTTGTTGTGGCTATTTGGGGTTGTCGCTAAACAAACGGCGCATGTGTCTTGTTCATTTCTAAAAAATAAGCAAGTGTTATTATTTCAGAACATTTGTAGTTAAAGTACGCTAGATTGAGTATATCTGGAACCATTTCTGTTTAACGTCTATTTTATCAATTTTGTCAAATGAAGCTCGCCATTTCATGTCTTTGTTAATGTTTGTCTGCCGTTTGTTACAGTTTGGTTGGATTTATCTTAATTAAAATGTTACAGTACTGTTGTGCTCCTATGTTTACTAAACAAATGTATGTCAATTTTTTGGAATGTTTATAGATATATCATTTTCAGTGTGTATTCCTTCCCTTCGTATGGACAAGTTAACAGCTTGAATTCACCAGTGCATGTGATAAAGTCTGTATTTACTACGTGTCTGTATTTGAAATAAGCAAAATGAATGTACCGTTTGAGGTTATACCATGATTAGCAAAACATGCATTTTCAAGATCCATTTCTCATAGAAAAAACTCACTATTTCTCACTTACATTTTTTTTCATAGTACGATCGTAAAATGATGGTTCCTCAAGAAAATGTTCAAATGTTTCTGGTGGTAGAACCTTACTAAACCAGTTACAGACGTATAAAACATTTTTTTCCGAACTCTATTTGCTTTAGCCAGTGTTGGAGCTGGGAAACTAGAAGCGAAAGTTTCTATAAGGTAATTTTGCTACTTGAAGCTGTTACTATACTTTTCTATTTCTGATTTGAAGTTTTGCAGTTTTCTTATCCAAGTTACTTTTAAACCATTGATATATTTGCTTATATCAGGTATTTCGAAGCCATTATTTCAATGTATTTAATGCTTCAATTGCTAATGATTGCAGATCAAGATTAAAAAATGAATGATGTTGGATACAATAAAAGATTTTTAAACAGCAACTTTTCCAAGTGCAATAATTTGTCTCGTTAATCATGTACTGTATAACGCCTTAATTTCAGAATATTTTTTCTCAAAAATTATTATCTTATTATCTCACGGTCTTTTAAGTCATTTCTGAGCCTCATTCCCGGTACCTTAAAACTAGCAGCATTCCACTGTGGGTATAAATAATACATATATTCAACTTGTGAATCAAGCCTGCCGCCAAGCCATACAGGTCGGTGCTTTCCTGCTTTCAAGATGAGTCTCGATATTTTGCCAAAATCATCCCACACGTTTACTGCTTTCTCAAACGATCTTATGTCGCCAACTAGTACAATTTTGCTTGAGTTCATTGAAGTAATCTTTTTGGTCTAATCATCAAAACCAAAATTTCTGCGTACAGAATGAAAAACAAATATGGTGATACTGAGTCGCCTTGTCCGCATCCTCTCTGAATTGACATTTTACCATTGACTGCAACCGCTGATTTTAAAACCTTGTAGAACACGGATATACACAGACATCTTTCCAAAACGAAAAGCATTCAACAGTTTAACCATAAAATTCCAAACTATGGAGTCAAACGCCTTCTCAAAATCTAAGTATAACAATACACCAGAAGTTTCACTGTTTAGGAAGCTAATCAGTCATACATCAGACGAATATTATGGCTAATACGTCTGCCAGAAATAAGCTACTCTGATCTTCATTTCTTAACTGCCAAGAATTGTTTAAACCTATTTGCTAAACAAGCTGCAACATTAAGATGTGTTATTGGTCTCCAACTTTTCATGAGGTCTGTTTGTTTATCAATTTTTGTAAGACATATCATCCATTTTTTTGAGTCTTTTTTGAATGTGTATGTGTTAATGAGTGCTCATTTTTCTGAAACTCATCATTTAATGATCTTACAAATCATGCACCTAATTATAACAAACACAAATAAATAACAACGACAAAACAAGCAACAAGTCAGCCAGCCAGCCAGCAAGTCAGCCAGCAAGCAAGCAAGCAAACAAAACAAACATCAAACAAACAAACAAACAAACATCAAACAAACAAACAAACAAACGAACAAACAAACAAACAAACAAACTGGATGTAAGCCAAGCAGCATCTGGGCTTGTTTTGATTTTCATCTTTTTCAGGGCATAACTAGCTTCATCTTAAGAGATTTCTCCTTCGACTGAAAGTTTCTCTTGGGCAATTTTTGTAGGTATGTAGCTAGCAATTATGTCCTCTATTTCGCAATCTGCTTGTATTCTGTTAACGAATAAGTTCTCATGAAATGTTTCCATATCTTCGATCTTTGCCCTATCGCTCATTACTAGTCATTCCTAGGAGTGAGTTAAGTAATCTGTTTGCTGACGGAATTTTGATTTTTAAGACCACAGAAACACACCAGCCTATCTTGCCTTCAATTTGAGTAACACACCTTACATTTTTTTCTTCCTAAGTGAAACTAATTCCTGTCAATGCTTTTCTAGTACTCATTTCTCTTCATCAATTCATGTAGTTTTAACTTCTAAATTCTATATGCTATTGTCCAAAGTTTTCTCTTTCTCTTCGTTTTTATGCTTTATTAACGTAGTATATCAGATCGTGTTCTACCTTATTTTCATTACGAGGGCATCAAACAAAAACAACGACAAGAACAAAAGTTGCTCTGACATGACAAACTGAATTTCTTACTCTGTATGATACATGTATACAGACTGTCTCTAAGTAGTAAATTTTAACAACAATTTGAATTACAAAAACTTTATCTTTTAACAGAGATATATAAAATTTCATGAAACTTTCCTTTCAGTTTCCTATCCAAAAATGTTTTTGGGGAGAATGACATATTTTGCATTAAGCTTTAATGCTTACGTCACTTAGATACGGTGAACATGTTTTTAACACCAAAAATAAATCGAATTTACTTTGTTGTAAAGGATTATTTCTATGCAACGTGTAAATTCTTATTTTTGGATTAGTTTGTCTATAAATATCAAATCAACCGGGTAGACCCATGGAGAAAATATTAAACAGTTTTGCAGAACGGATGGAGACAGAAGGAATGGGAGATGTATTTTCAGTGTCAAAAGATAGATTTGTATGGAGGGCCATGATCGCCAACGCCAATGATGATAAGCCTGATGATGATGACAAGCCGCCTTCACTTAAATATCACTGACACTGTGCATGACTAAAAAAGAAGAGGACAATGAATAGCAAAATAAACGATAAGCAAAGGAAACAACAAATATCAAGTATCTAGGTTCTGTTCTTTTCTGCGTCGTCTCATCTCGTCTCGTCTCGTCTTGTCTTGTCTTGTCTTGTTGTTTTGTCTCACCCTGTAAGGTATTTCAGTGGCCAGAGAGTGTGGGGCAATATTTGGCAATGCTGTGGTGTGGCATGACGACAGGGACGATAATCGTGCTTTGGAGTTTCATCTATGGATTGAGACTACGTGACAGGGTTGTGCCCTACTCATCCTTTTATCATATATCCTGGTTTCAACCAGTCTCGAGAAACACAGACACCTGCAGTGTAGGTCGTAATACTTTGATGCGTCTGTGATGTAGATGAGATTGGACTGTGGGGTTCCAGACTTTCCAAAGAGCCATAGCATCACCCGGTTGTGTGAAGAGCCGGTTGGGGCCGCACAATCTCAGTGATTTTGACAGATGGGATACGCACTGACAACCTTCCAATCTGTTGTCTGATAAGCTAACCACTGCATGGCGGTGACTGTCTATCAAGAATTAAAAGTTAAGTTTACTGCTGCATTGTACTATGTTCATCTGTTCTTTCTATAAGTTCTGATATCTGTAGGATATATCGGTCAGTTAGTATTATGTTGCCTTTATTTTACGGTTTTGTTGATATTGTTTTTGCTTCTTCTTCTTCTTCTTTTCTTCTTCTCCTCCTCCTCCTCTTCCTCCTCTTCCTCCGCCTCCTCCTCCTCCTTAATTTTCTTCTTCTTCTTCTTCCTTTTCTTCTTTGTCTTCGTTTTCTGCTTCTTTTTCATCACCATCATAATAACTTTCTTTTTTTTGTCTTCATCTTATTCTACTTCTAGTTCTTGTTGTTGTTTTCGTTGTTGCTGTTGTTGTTGTTGTTCTTCTTCTTCATCTTCTAATCCCATAACCAGTGCGGTCATTGAGCAAGGACTTACTGACGCTATAGAAAACAGTCTCTTCCCTCTCTGTCTTTAAGGGACAAGAGCAAGCAGTTCAGGCAACCAAAGATGGGTCCAGGCTTTAATATTTGCCATTGACCGCTTCCTCTCTGTCTTGGTGACACAGTGTAGTGAAGAATGACTTACTAATCATTACACGTTAATTTAAAAGAAGTACATTTTCACATTGTTTGGTTTTTTAATTGTTCAAATATGCTTGTTTGATTATTTCCACTTAGCATCTAAAATATGTTCTCCTTATTATTAGTTGAAAAACTTGAAGTAAACATTTTTTTGGTCCAGGTTCCATAAACAAAAACAAAAAACCTAAAAATCTAGTCACAGATAATACTGGGTGAGTCATCCATTACCTGGTCATTGTCTCGGTAAGATCTGAAAGAGAGTATCAAGTGTAATCGGTACTCTTCATTTGATTTGAGATAAGTACATAACACATTTGGATAATATTTGTTTCGTTGGACATCTTGTAAGTGGTTATGGTATTTGAGCTGTTTGTAACCCTTTAATGGGCTACATTTGTTGACTAGATTTTTGATGTGATCTATCCGAAAGCAGTCTGAAATTCTCTCTCTCTCTCTCTCTTGCATACACACACACACACACACACACACACACACACACACACACACACACACACACACACACAACACACACACACGCACATACACAGACACACACACACACACATACACACACACACACACACACAATGCGCCCTGTCGACGCGAACCAGAACCAGATAACATGTACAGAAAGAGACTGTGCTGGAAGGCACAGGGCTGGAAAAACACTGAATATTGCAGAAGATTACTGTAGTAGACCCAGCAAAGAAGAGAGAAAAGGTGATCACATGACTGGCTGAGTATCAGGCCGTCAGTGATTGGCTGGTAGAACCTTCACAGTGAGGCTGACAGGATATGCAAACGCATCATTGCATTTTTCATTTCCGTTCAATTCAACTTTGTGCCGGCGAGTAGAAGGTGAACAAAAACGTGTTTGTTTTGTGGAGATTGGCTCTTATTGACCGGGATGCGGTCTGTGCAAAACAAATGAATGGCTTGTGCTTTACTGTTTGCTTACGAACACTCACCATTACATGTCTGCCAAACTAAACAGTTTGATGGGAAATTCCAGTTTTTATCACTTTCTTTGATCGATGAGTATGTGGGAATATACAATCGCTGATGAGTGTTAAAACTGTAGTTACAACTCAGGACTTGACAGAACTTTGAGCTGAAACAAAATAACTTGGATATAGTATGCAAGAGGTTTTATATTACTTGGAAATAATTTGCTGGTTTTGTTGTTGTTGTTTGTTGCTGTTGTTTTTTTTGCTCATGCAAAGATTCTTTTCCTTCAGATCTGCAGGTTCCATAACATAGAGTAAATGGCATGACAATTCACTCTGACAATGTTATACAAACATTCAGAACAATAATGAAATCTTTTCTTTGTTTTCTGTTTTTTGGTTTGTTTTCTTGTTTTCTTTTAGCTGTTGTTTTTATTTTGGGTAGTGTTTACACTTCATTGTGATATAAACAGTCTTAACACTTGCTGTACATTATTATCATGGCAGTCAGTTGTTAAATTTAGTAACGTGGAGCAAGACCCTATTTTCCTTCATTGATCAACAGGCATGATCTTTGAAACACGATGTATTTGTATTTATCATTTAAATCGTGTGTCTGAGTGATTACATTGTTCTTTATTATGTATTGTGCGTATTCTGTTAAAAAAGTCTTTCTTGAGATGAGATTCTATACAAATCCTTGCAAGATAAGTAGGAGCAGCAGCAGCAGCAGCTGTAGTGGTAGTAGCTGTAGCGGTAGCAACAGCAGCAGTGTTACCATTATTATAGTTGTTATTGTTGTTGATGTTGTGCTTACCAGCACCAATAACGTCATCATCATCAATCCCCTCCTTCATGTCATTATTGATGTTTACATTTAGTCGTGGAGCTGTCAGCCATATGTAATTTATGACACATATCTGTCCGGGAATGATCTAAAAATGGACATTTCAGGGCACAAACCCGGCAATTTCCACACACGAATGGCAGTGTGGCACTGAGTTTATTCATTTTATCAACATTAATGTTCTGATGATCGACTTGTCTGGCCATTTTCTGGGGATAATACAAGGACACTCAGGATAAGGATTCTGAATAATTCATACTATATCTGCCGTCTTACGTTTTATGACTCACTCGAAATGTTTTGCCTTTTTAATGAAACAGTATGTGTAAGGGTTTTTCGAATATGTATCTACCGTTCGTCAGTATTTGATTGTTTGTCCAAGCTCAGGTTTCTGTTTAAATATCAATTTTTCACTGAAACAAACATCATTTACATAATTCCGGAAATTTGTTTTCAAAAATGGAATGCAGTGAGAGATTTGTCAGACCTGCGTGTGTGTGTGTGTGTGTGTGTGTGTGTGTGTGTGTGTGTGTGTGTGTGTGTGTGTGTGTGTGTGTTGTGTGTGTGTGTGTGTGTGTGTGTGTGTGTGTGTGCGTGCGTGTGCGTGCATGCCAACGTCCGTGAGTGCATGTATGCGGATGTGTGCGCATGTCTACGTGCATTCATGTGCTCGTCCATGTGTTTGTGTGTGTGTCTGTGAGCGTATGAGCTTCTGTACATGTGCATGATTGCATGGTCAGTTTGATTAGCTGGTGGACATTTCTTCTGTGTTCAATGATCAGTTGTTTACTGTTTAGTTGTCTGCGCTTCTAATTGTATCAGAAAGACAGGTCCCCTGTTTTCTTGAAGACATGATTGCTTTGCTTTGTATAATATGTCCTTGCAAATGACAGACTGTATCCTCTCTCTTCCTTCTCTCTCTCTCTCTCTCTCTCTCTCTCTCTCTCTCTCTCTCTCTCTCGCTTAGCCGTTCATGAAGTGCTAAGGCCTTAATGAATACATCATCCGATTTTGAATCTGAATCTGAATCTGATTCTCTCTCTCTCTCTTTTTCTCGCTCTCTTATGTTATAATTACACTAAACCGTTTGAAGTCTGAAGTCTCTTTGGTGATTAAATATATTCGTACATCACTGTCGTTGTTCATACGCCATTAAACACTATGGCCTTTATGTAAAGAAACACAGGAAAGCAAAGGGCATTTTGTACTTTTGTGTCCAGTTTTAAATGGTGTCAGAGGACGGTTTATACCACAGGAACATATCAGAAATCCTCTGATTTTATTGATGTCATGAATGAACGAACAAGCCGTAAAATGAAAACTACTATTTATTCAGTATTCTTACAGTATAATCAGTGCATGCATGAATGTGGAGTTTGGAAGATTTTCTAAGCAGCCAGAGCTGTCATGAACAAACCATCTGAATCTCTTTGTCTGTCTATCTGTCTGTCTGTCTGTCTGTCTCTCTCTCAGTTATTGACATGAAAATACTTAGATATCTTGAAGGAAAGAGAGGCCAGATTGTATGATTGGCTATATTTAATGACTGATATACTGGTTGATATGTTGACAGATTATCCAGTGACGATAAACAAGATATGAATAGTTATGGGTTGAGCAATGGACTTACAGACATGTTGATGAACTATCTATTGACGAAAATCATATTTATAGGAAATTATTATGATGTTGATGTAGTCAGACAGGTGTTGTAAATGTATTATTATGTATCACGGATGAATTGCATTCGGGATTACTCCAGACTGTGGATTACATCGAATTGTAAAATACGCTGGAAATTAACAAAACGCCAGTCCCATCCCCACCCATCCCATTGTTGTATTGTGGCCCAAGCCGATGTGCATTAAACTGAGTCTGAGTCTCTCTTTCTCTCTCTGTCTCTCTCTCTCTCCCTCTCTCCCTCTCTCCCTCTCTCTGTCTTTCTGTCTATCTGTCTCTCCCTCTCTCTGTGTGTGTCTCAATTACTGATATGGAAATACTTAGTTATCTTGATGGAAAGAGTGGCCAGTATTCACAATTTTGTACCAGGCATGTAAACAGCGTGTTCATATTGTTCCATGAATATGTGAACGTAATGCTGTAATGGATCAATGCCATGAAGAAAGTGTGTCCTGTATTGATGCAGGATGTTTTCTATTAATGGATGAATACATACGATGTAATAATATGTTGATATCTGCTTCGTGTGAGGCCAGGTATGTGCCATCATGTATCAACCTCTTCACTTCTGTGTTAATAATCACATACTAATATCGTCAGTCAAAATCCTGTTATTATCATTGTGATAATGTTTCTTGTGCTAACTCGAATGATGTAAATTTTATAATAATCTTCTTTTCTTGCAGAGATGTTTGACTCTGAAATTTTAACATTCTACTTGATAATGTAAGATTGGCGTGAAGAAGGCCCCTATTCAGGGCAATGTACATGTAGTGGTGATGGTGTGTGGCAAGCCACTTGATCGTGTAGCTTGTGTTGTTGGTATTGGCGTCCGCAGGCTAGACGATCAGCCCTGTTCGGGTGGTAAGTAGTGCCGTCTTCTTTAGATCTTGATTGCCCCCGTGGGGTATGCTTGTCATGTTACTGCCCTGTGACCACACGATTTGTCTGGCCTGTTCATAAAGGGGTATCACTGGAAAACATGCTTCTCAGTCGGATCTTCCTGTCCTCAAGGACAGGTTGTGAGGGCAACATTTTCAGTTTTCAGTACGTGATTGTTCAGCATATTGTGCCTGGTGTGGGGCCTCACCATAACACTTTGCTGCTTTCTGGCCAACAGATGGTAGTCGTCCCTAGACATTATTGGTGGTATTATCAGTGTCCTGGTGACGCTGCATTTTGCTATAGCTGATGCTAATGTTGGGCCGTTATCCTGTGGAACCCTCCTTTGCCGGGTGATAGGTCTGTTCGTTCTAATGGACTCCACAGTGGGCCAGAATCTCCTGCAGTACTCCTTCTGTGCCAGTGGCGGCTTCTTTGGTCAGGATATCAGTTTGTTGTTGTGATATACCAGCAGGACTGAGAGGGCGTCAGAGACAAAAACAACTTTCTGAAGTTCTTTGTCTGAGGTCTGAACTATGGAGGCAGCCTGAAAGAGGGTTTCTGCTACAGCTCTGTAGTTTGTGCAGTATTTTCCTGTGGCAACTCTGCATGCTGTGGTCGCTCATCGGAGAATCTGGCCAGAATGCCTGCACCTCCATCAGCTACGGCGTTGTTGCTGACCCGTCTTTGTATACATGGCTACACTTCAACAGTCATGGCAATGGTGAAGGTCTGCTTCCTCTTGTCATCCTGTCCATCCTCGGGAAAGACATTGGGAAATGCAGTGTTGATCTTCATGTCAGGCTGACCTTCTACCCAAGGGGTGGTGCCTTCTTTAGTCCTTGTGCTGTGGGGAAAGACGTATGCTCTTATAGACAAAGCCGCTCGTTTTCAGCCCATTTTTTGTAAAACTGCTCAGTTTCTGTCTGGAAGGCACCGGAACTTTTCTACCTGCGCTATAACCTTGGCCTGTCTCCGCATGTTTATAAGATGGATACCTGTAGGCCTGTCCATTTGCTTGATGGACGTTGACATATCGCGCCTGTGATGATGCAGCGACCTCATTGTGGACTTTTGGAATATCTGATGTCTGCTGGATTGTTCTTGCACAAGTCAAATAGTATGTGGAGCCGTGTTGGAGGTGTGGCCTGACTGAGCCCTGGTAAACTTATCACTTTCCTCTCATTTACTCCTCAAAAAGTGGCCGTTAACTTGTGAAGGATTGCCATCCTTCGTCTGACGTCTCAGCTCAGTCATCTTTTTCATCTTTGCTTTTCGTTCAACTCAAGGGATTTTTCCACAAGATTCATTCATTGTTTTTCAAATTTGTGCACTGTTCTTTTCTGTCCCTAACGTCCTCTAGAGCACCAAATTTGTTTTGAACATATACCTAATTTTTTCATGAGTAAGTAATCTGTCTTCAAGATTTCAAGATTTAGTCTGATGTGATTTTTGGTTCGTTTTCTTCTCTTTCGTCTCAGCCAAACTTCTTCCATTACAGAATTGTGGCCACTGTTTGCAGTCAGCGCCTGATGATGCTTTTGCTATGAATACAATGTATATAAATCTCTTATTCATCAAATTGTAATCAATTTGATTTCTTGTACGTGTGCCCAGTCAACAAGCTTCTCTCCCCTATAATTTCAATTGCTAAGGCTACTTTTTCCTGTCCTACTTTGGCATTGTAACATCCTGTGATTTACAGTGAACCTTGGCTGTCTGTAATTCTACAAGAAATTGTTAATTTCATCCAACATATCAGCGGATATTGGTGCATATACTTTGACGATGTTGATATCAAATGGCTTGCCCTCCAATGTACGAGATAGTAAAAGGCCATCTACACACATTAAGACGCAGTGAAGGAGGTTACCAAAATAACATTTGTCTAAGACACATAACAGCATGTCATAAGGACATGTTTCATGCGTACAGACAGACACAGACACAGACACACACACACATACACGCACCATCCAAAAACGAACAAAGAAAGGAAGAAAGAAAGAAAGAAAGAAAGACAGAAGAAAGAAAGAATCAACAAGAAAAGTAAACACACAAGCAGAACCCAAAACAAACAAGAAAACTGTATGAAAATAAACAGTAATACATCTATAAACACAAAGTGCCCAAACACACACACACACACACACACACACACACAAAACACACACACACACACACACACACACACACACACACACACACTCACACACATACCACACACACACACGCAGCTAGAGATAGATAGATAGATAGAGAGACAGAGAGAGAGACAGAGAGAGAGAGAGAGAGAGAGGGAGAGAGAGAGAGAGAGAAAGAAAGAGAGAGAGAGAGAGAGAGAGAGAGAGAGAGAGAGAGAGAGACAGACAGACAGACAGAGAGTTCACAGTGGCAAACCGACGTCTCGTCCACAGTTACTGAAGTTACCACACATACATACAACACATACAGAGATTCACACACAATTTTCTAACGCCATGATGACTGGTTGCTCCATCTCTCGGTCGCCATCAGGGGGAATATTCTCTTTGACCGCCACACCTTACACAAAATGAACGCCGTCAGGGGGAATCATCTCTTTGACCACCACGCCTTACACAAAATGGACGCGTCAGGGGGAATCATCTCTTTGACCGCCACGCCTTACACAAAATGGACGCCGTCAGGGGGAATCATCTCTTTGACCGCCACGCTTTACACAAAATGGACGCGTCAGGGGGAATCATCTCTTTGACCGCCACGCTTTTCACAAAATGGACGCCGTCAGGGGAATCATCTCTTTGACCGCCACGCTTTACACAAAATGGACGCCGTCAGGGGGAATCATCTCTTTGACCGCCACGCCTTACACAAAATGGACGCGTCAGGGGGAATCATCTCTTTGACCATCATGCCTTATACAAAATGGACGCCGTCAGGAAAATGGGATTCAAATACCTAACAGAAAAATTGCTCGGGCTTGAACGGAATTCAAGATTTCATCTGCAGTGGGTGAATCCACGACAGACACAGTTTGGTCTCACTGAGATGAAAGTACACTTTTGAAATATAAAGATCCAGCAACAAGCTCTCAAACATTCTGTGTTTTCCTCAGATGTGACGGTGAGAAAAAAACTTCACTTGGGACAAGTTCACACACTATTCACTTCATAATCCAACTGAATAACTTCATATACACTCAACACAATCTTTGAAAATATCCATGTATAGATAATCAACACAGTCTAAGAAATCGACAAAACATGAATTCTATACAACAATACAAGAACACAAACAGAACCGACACTCATCAAATAATACCCACAATACAAAAAATGTACACAATTACAGTCCTATCCATCACAATTCCTTTTCCAGGGAAAGAAGAAAAAAAATCAAGTTTCTTTGAACAATTATGTAAAAATTAAGAAAGCATATGAAATTTACGGATCCCAACGCGACACAAGCATGCACCGGAAGCATGCTAAAGGGGAATAACAATAAATGAGCAATACCAACTCATCATACATCACTCAACCCTTGGTTAAAAAAGAGCGGTGATGACTATATAAACATAAATGCAATAGTAAACGTATTACCAATTCAAACGCGTAAGGCCCAGCTTAGAACTAAATCAACGTGGACAAAAGCTCAATTAGAGTGAGCAAAGATTTACCTGCTGGTTTTACAAATTGCCCAGACCCATAAGCTTCTGCTTATGAATTTAATCCCAAAGGCATTCCACAGTTTATGGTTTTAGATAAGCACGAATCAGTTTCAAAGCCAGAATTTTGTTATCTTATTTCATTTAGACAGGACCCTATTTTTGTTTCTTTAGATCGAGACTTTTCACCATCAAATACATTTCTTGAACGATAGAACACGACAGGACAGGACAAAACAAAACAAAACAAAACAAAACAAACAAAACAAAAATGCAGGTTTGCAATGTTCTTTAATTGACATGAAGTCGTCTTATTGTAATAAACTCTTCTCGAACAATTCCAATGTTCTAAACTCGTATCATAATCTGTATTAAATGATCCTACATCAAGTTCAACAGACGTCAACTTGAACAAAATGTGTTGGATACCTTTTTGCCCAGCAGTGATTTCCCTCATCTACATACATGTACATTGTTTAGCCCACTGCCCCCCCCCCCCCCCCCTGTCCACCCGATTGAATTGTGTGTACTTCATGCCCTGCAGGTCTGGTCGTTGTTGGCTGATTACTCTGATGAATAGCGAGAGTGCACACCTTGGTTTGATTCTTGTATCAAGATTTGACGCCTTACAAATGTCATCATTATTATTATTATTGTTACTAGTATTATTATTATTATCATTAGCATCATGGTCATCATCATCCTCAAAAACTAGAAACAGGTTTAGTTCGTGTTGACAGCACAATACCTTAAGTCACTTCTCTAGTTTTCTGTTGACAAAGAAAACACGAGGATAACGTGCAATTTCTGCCATTTTTTCCTCTTTCTTTAGAATATCATTTCTGTACTTTTCTGTGTTTTCCGTCCTTTCTTTCTGTTCAAGCTGTAAATCGAAAATAATGTAAACAAAACAAAATGCTTCTTCTCGATTGCTGTACCATTAACCAAAGTTTACAGAACACAAAGTCGAATCAAAAGAGGCAGATAGCTCAATAGACAAACCTTTCAATGGATGATTATCTGTCCTTTCAGTTGTCCGTTTTTTTCAGTCACTCTAGAGATATTTCAAATATTAGGACAATAAGGAGGAAATATATGCTGTATGGTTGGAGATTCAACTAAAATAGCTTAGGATACAAGACGGTCGAACTATGCTTATTATCTATCTTCATTTTCACTTTTTTTCAATAAAAAGACAAAACCTCAAGAAACCCTCATTCTCTAAAATGGAATACAAGAATCAGTGTACAATAAAAACTTCTGTTAAAATTGGTTTTATGAAATAAATATAACCATTGAAACTAGTTTTTGTTCTGAATGTTTGTATATTTCCAAGAACAAACTGCACGGACATCCTTGCATATATATGCTTTTGAATGCTACTGCCAGCACACACACACACACACACGCACACGCACAACGCACACGCACGCACACGCACACACACACATACACACACACATATATATATATATATATTATATACATATACATATATATACGTATACATACATATCTATCTATCTATCTATCTATCTATCTATCCATCTTTCTATCTATCTATCTATCTATCTATTTATCTGTCTATCTACACACACATATATATATACACATATATGTGTATATATATGTGTATATATATATTCATATATATGTATAGATAGATAGATAGATAGAGTAGAGAGAGAGAGAGACAGAGAGAGACACAGAGACAGAGAGAGAGACATACAGACAGACTGAGACAGACAAAGAGGCACGGAGAGAGACAGATAGACACAGATACACAGACAGAGACACAGAGAGACGGAGAGAAATCGAGAGAATACAAGACAGAGAGAAAGAGAGAGAGAGAGAGAGAGAGAGAGAGAGAGAGAGAGAGAGAGAGAGAGTGAGTGAGAGCGGAACAAACAGACAGACAGACAGACAGACACACACACAGATAGACAGACAGAGAGAATGGGTAAAACAGAAATAGCTCTACGAACTTGACGTTGTTTTCTTTCTCTATTACCATAGCCCAAAAAGGAAAGTTTCCTAGGTCATGGCGCTGGTCGGGGAAGGGTCAGGAACTACAGGGGGTAGAGCAGGACAGCCAGCTATTTTCAGACAGCACTGAGAGAGGAGTGAAGTCTCATTAAAACAGCTGTGTAAGGTGTGGAAGATGGTGTCTGGCTTTCTTACCGAAAACAGTTCCCTAAACGGATAAACCCTCGCACATTGTCTTCTGTCAGTGCTTCTCGGGAACGAACATTACTTCAAATAAACGATCTGTAGACTGGCATAGAACAAGCAGACTGACTAGCAGACGGGCATGCAGACAAACAGACACAGACGTATAGGATGATAATAAGTAAACTGCCTTGCAAGCATTTAAACCTCAGACATGAGTACAAGTACACCAGTAAGATCAACTGAGACCTTGGCTACAGTGCCGATCAGAATGGCAGACTAGTCACAGACACCCAGGAACAAACTGAGGTGCTCTGGTTACAAAGTCGATACGCTCTTGAAAGAAATTGTGCTAATTTTCCGATGGGGACGAACGTATGTTTCACTGTTGTCTGAATAGACGCAGGGACGTGTATATTTTGATTTTGATTTGTCGTTTATATGATGTGTGAGTATGAAGGATACATTCGAAACTCAGCCACTACTAAATGCTTGACATACCTCATTATTCTACAATCAGGAGTCAACCCGTTGCACATCATATTTGCCATGATGCTTACTCACCGATCTCTATTAGGCAAAGATCCTGCACATACAGAGAGGCAGAGACCTGGCCACAGTGCCAGACAGAACGGCGACTAGTTGTAGACAGCAAGGGACAACTTGAGATGCTGCACATACAAGGCCAAAAGTCCCTTTAAAAAAACTTTGGCTTATGCTAAAAGGAATGAGTTATGTCTCTCATTGAACACTGACACCACTGTTTTTTAACAGATTCGGCACGTTCTGTATTTTCTTCTTTCTTTCTTTTTTGGTTATGGACAGACAGTAGAATATGGAAGAGACACGCGAAACACACGCATCACTATATGATATTTCATCTTTCTAATCAAAAAATAAAACTGCATACATGATCCTCATCCGTTTCTTTCCAAATTCAGCTGTGTTCACATTTGTCAGAGACACAAACAAATTATTTCAAAATATCAGAATCTCCTGCTGTCCAAACACATTCCAGGTTGTACAACACTTGACACAGACAAAGACTGGCACACGTGCATGCATATCCATCTCCCACCTAGCCACAAACACACAGCAAGACATCAAATCCCCTACACTTCGTGTTTTATCAGGTGATGGGGCATGTGTCAGGTGATGGGGCATG
>CM060310.1:39379301-39386801 GCA_030674185.1 Monoplex corrugatus
TAAGTCACGAAGTTAGACAAAAGTCTTCTTTAGGACTAAAAATTAAGCAGGAAATCAATGCAAATTTTGTGTGTATCCTTACTTCATGTATATTACTGAACATTTCGATAAAATTGGTAAACTACCTCAGTTTGATCTTCAAATTCTTCAAGAACGCATCATAAAACACAATTCATACCATGTACTACTGTACCACAAAAGCTATGATGGGCACCTGTAGTAAACATGGCAGGTGCTACAAAGTATGTACACAAAGTCTGTGCTCTGTTGTCTTATGATTCTACCTTACGATTGAATTCTTAATTCATTTTAATACTCATTTTGTTTGCATCTGTGAACATGCATATCACTGGCCCCATATATTTCAAGATTCAGACGAACCTGACGTCCTTTCGTGTTCACTTTATTCTCTCGTTGTAAGGATTCCGTACTGAAAGGTATCGTATATTAACACTGGCAGGTTGGAAGGGTGCTTACTGACGAAACTGTCCTTTGATGAATCTCTCTTACGTAAATTATAAATGGAAATACAGGGCTTTGACTTGGACTAAAATGACCCATCACTAGTCAAGTTATACTTGAATATTTTTTCGAACTCCTTGTTTGATTGAACACTTAATACAAATTTATCAAATTCTGTCCATAAAAAGCCCGTAACAGACAAAAACATATCCATTTATTTTGAGGGAGCTATTCTTAGTTTGGGTCATGCTGATTCAAACTTACGCATTCACAACTTATTAAGAGACTGGTACCCTGATGCAAAGTTGATTAAATGCATCCATAAACAGCTGATAGATCTTTCTTGACATAGGTTTTTCACAGGTGGAAAGGAAGACAGACAGACAAGAGTTTCCCTCTGGTTGATGTAAAATAATATTCTTTTATTTCAAAGGAAGATTAAATAGAACATTCCACGACAGCATAAAAACTTTGTCCATCAAACTCTGTGTCTGTGCATAAAAACAAGCTGTTCATAGACTAAAGTCAGTATGGCCTTTACAATACAGTTTGTATGGGGCACTGTTGCAAAGAACTGTTATCACTAGAGGCCCATTCTTATAGGAATAGTATAACTAAACTGTGTCTCAAAAGTGTTCATGGACTATTTCTCGTATGGATATCAAATCTCTTTCATAGAAAAGTTCAAGAAAGTTTTGAATACAGTAATTCGCAGTGACAACAATTCATAACAAACGACACGATTATGATCTGATTTTATGATGACATTATTACATATGCATTCATAGTTCAGGCCAACACTTTGGCATGTGTGAACAATTCATACAATGTATGTGTTGAGGGCACGACTTGTGTGGCAAATAACGTATGGTACAAATGTGATGGTCTTGCAGCATTGGTGGCTAGACGATGGGCAAGTTTCCCGCAAAACGTATTTACTGTCAGTGCTGCAAAGTACAGGCTCCTACCTCTTATATACACCTACATTATGTGTAGAATGACTAAGGATTAAACAAAACCTCAAAGATAAAGAAAAAGAAGAATAAATGAAAGAGAAGCAGAGGTAATAGCAAAAGATCTCTATTCTGTGACGTCAAATTGATTGGGTCATACTGTGTTAAACTTAAGCATTCACGATGCATGGAATCTTTGACCCAAGCTGAATAAAAATTTACTCATGAAATCGTTCAGCGAAATCTTTACGTAGCAATTTATTCACAGACAAAAAAACTGACATTTTTGTTACGATGTAATTGCGATTATGATTTGCTGTTACGTTTTACATTTGTCTGTGCTGTCTGTTAAAAATAAATTAAGTTTGAAAGAAAAAAAGTGTTCATAACAGTCATGTACAAACTGATAAGGACAGACACACACAGAGATACTTCCATCCCATCAATATGAAATACCCCATAAAACAAATGCAAAAGCGTAATGGCACTCAATGATAACGTACAGTTTGTCAATCAAATTTTGTCCCTGTTCATTCAAAGTAACAGTCTACAATATGACGTTGCTGTATATGTTACAGTTGTTTGTATTGGACAGTGTCACAAAGAACCAGTATCTCCACTGACCTGTAATCTCATAGCAAAGTGTGTCTCAAAACATATCGCTATTTCCTTTAATGATCATCATCATCACCAGGTGCCCTGCCGCATGGCGTTGGCGATCATGGACTTCCATCTGTCGCTATCTATTTATGAAAAGTGTTCTGTGAAGTTTTAATGCGGTGGCTCACAGTGACAACATTTTACAACAAATAATGACATCCAGACCTAAATCCACAGTGACACTATCACACATAACATTAGCCACACATCAGTCTGTCTGGAAAATGTATACAATATACATACAATGTGTATGCTGAGAACAGGACTCATTCAATAGCTTACCTGTAAGAAAACATGGGTAGGTGATAGTGACATCTCATGAAGGATACATGTAGTGGCAATACTGTAAAGTACATGCTTTTAGTCTTGGTAAGAACTACAGTATGCTTGGGAGGAAATAAAACCTTAAGAACAAAAAGAAGGGGAAAAAAGGAATGACATGCAAACAGAAAGTAAAAACGAAACAAAAGTAAGAAAGAAAGAAAGTGACGTTCAAGTGACTACAGAACGTCTTCTAAAAACAACAACAACAACAAAACTTAATGAGTATCAGTCGCGTTGCTGCCCTTTTTAAATATGCCCAGATACTTTTTCTGCCTGAAAGAGAGAAACATAAAATGTAAGTAAAAAGATATTCAAATATTTAAAAAATCTGCCGTTCAGTAGTAAAAAAAATCTGACTTTTTGTTTTCAATTGATGGTTATAACCCAAAATGTGGACCATACACACGTAGTCAAAGTTTACTGTCTCTATGCAAAAGTATATATACACTCATGTATAAACAATAACAATCTTTAGTCATTCACTTTCATCTACTAGTATCCATAGTTTTAAAGTGGTCCATGCTGCTTAAAAGCTTAATGTGGGAATCTCCTTCAATGTTTGTTCCTTTCAAGAAAACTTGGGGCATAGTCGCTCATAAACAACTTCAAGGCGGTGAAGAAACGTGAACATGCTAACTGGTCTCTGTGGTCCTCCATATGGACCGTACTCTACTATACAATGCTAAACATACGATGGAGGCAGTGACTGACTGAACAACTGATACAGATTTGATTCAGATCTATTAATAAGTGACTATGAAATTTAAGGTAAGATATATTCTGTTTATAAGGGAGTCGGATCCACATACGGATTTATGCTTAATGAAACTATTACGTTTGTCACTCTTTAAAATACCAAGCTTTCGATTCAAATGAAATAAAACCCCACCAATAAATCTTAGTGAGTGCAGTTTGTTTACAGAAACACATAAACATGCAGACAGGCAGGCACACACACACAACACACACACTTAGCTTCCCTCGTCAATATGAAATAATCTCAATACAGAGAGAGAGAGAGAAAGAGAGAGGGAGGGAGGGAGGGAGAGAAGATAGAGAGAGAAGGAGAGGGAGAGAAGAGAGAGGAGGGAGAGAGAGAGAGAGAAGGAAAGGGGAGAGAGAGAGAGAGAGAGAGAGAGAGAGGGAGAGAGAGAGAGAGAATCCCCATCATTCAAAGAAATAAATCATGTTAAAAAGTCCCAAACCAAAAGTATGTCTACAATGTCCAGGGCAGATGTGTCATGGGGGAAGCTGTTTGGCTCTCTCGCCAGTTTTATATTGGTGGTGGTGATGGTTGTTGTGGTGGTGGTGTAGGCAGGCGATGGCGCAATGGCCACATTTCCATTAACCCCTGGAGATGGGGAGCTCCATATGTCAGCCCACCTCCCTACCGTCAGACACCACAATCATAATTTGCTTTCTAGAAGTCTCCCCTCGCTCACGTAATGATTCCTTGGTGTTGTGAAATCATTTCTACTCTTTCACCACCACCACCACCACCACCACCCCACAAACCAGTTCCTACACTCCTTTCAAATCACTATGCTCCTCTAAAATTCCTACCCTCTTCAAACATTCATGCTGTCTCAAGTTCACATAATCCTTTCACTTTCACCACTGTCTTTAGAAGGGTTTTTAATCAAAAGCTCCGTTACTTAATCAATTCTTTCGTTCTTTTGTTCTCAAACTCAAACTTTTATTGTCATGAAACAACCAAAGCAATTGTGGACACTGCAGAATGATAAAACAAAAAATAAATAAAAAAGAAAAGCAGACTCGTGTGTATGCACGTGGAGGATAAGTGCGTGTGTATATGTGCATAATCACACACACGCGTGTGCGTGTATGCATGTGTATTGTATGAACAGTATTTCTCATAATATACAGAGCTCAACTGTTTGATGTTTGATGTGGAAGTGTACTGTTATAATGATTTATACCTGTTCATAAAGCATACTTTACCAGTTGCCAACCCCTCCCCCTGTAAGAAATTAAAAAAAATCTGCCTGTAAAATAAATCTTTCGGTACAAAAGATAACTTTGGAGATGAAAAACATGTTAAAATGGAATGGCTTATTCTGACAGTTACAGTGACACTCTCTTATCTTCTAAAAATGTAGCAACAGTTTTTTCCCGTTTGTAAAGAAAGATCGGTTGCAAGGGCTAGTGAAGACCTTTTTTTTATGAATGAATCCTCTGGACCTTTTAGCCTTGGGAATCTAAGAAAGCTGGTTTGGAATTTCTCAACGAACGCATAGCAAGGCTGTCCAAACCTCTATTGAGACTAGAGGTTCTGAAATCCGGCTTTATATCTGTCTGTTGGCTGATCACGTAGAACTTTCGAGAAACTTGTTTTCGGCAATGGGATTAACAAATGTTGTTGGATTTCGACTTTTAAGTGTCTAGTGTCAACATCTACAGCTTGTGTAAAAATGTTTAGCAACAGTGATGGGTTACTTTTTAATGAGAGAAAAGTCCTAGGCGATGTTAAAGGGTCTGCCATATTTCTTTATTTCATCCTGTGACATTGGAATCATTCTGCAACGACAAAAGTGAAATGTTTTATTTCAAACATGAACTACGGCAGGCAATGCAAATCTGGGACAGAAAACAGCCTGAAGGGCACAGAGCTAACGGAATTTGTCATTGATTTTCTAAAACAGCAAGTAAAAGGTGAAAACAAAGAGAAAGAAAAGGATGGGGAAACGAATATTGAGAAGAAAAAAAAAAGAAAGGGAGATGTAGCACAAAGAACAAGATAACACACGGAATGTTTAGCAACGTTTCAGCGATATTCAGTGAACGTGCCGAAGTGGTTAACACAAGAGACAACTGACAGAAAGGTCGTGAGTTTAAATCCCAGTCAGCTGAAAATATTACTGTGAAAGGTTTTGGTCCTGCCCAGCTCTCACCTAGAGTTGAGACCACACAGTCATGTATCTTTGAAGGATGTGTCACTGAGAGTGTTGCTCAAATTTCCTGAACCAATGGCGTAGATTTCTTTATTTTAAATAGAAGCAGTTAAATTCATCAGTAAGCAGGATGTTGACAAACGGTTTATACATTTGATATCCGCACATATACTATTTCCGTTGAAAAGGATGACATTTCAAGCAAAAGACAAACGCAAGATATTTTAATTATTCAGAAGCTGAGTCAGATTTTCTTTGGATTATCACATTCAGAATGGGCAGGCAAATGTATTCTCAATACATTACTACAGTTTTAGTTGACAAAATAATGTGTCATTCATGTGTGGAAACTGGCGGATCTGTGCAACAACATATCCATGACAGTTTTTTTAGTGACTCCAGGACTGTCGGGCGCGATTTCACTTGGGTAAGCATCGGACTTCCAATCACAAGTTCTTGCGTTCAATCCTGCTTAAATACCTCCGCCTGGTGGGTAAACAGTGGAGATTATTCGCACGTCACAGGTGAACGTGTTGCAGACCTGCCAGTTTCTACACTCC
Source organism: Monoplex corrugatus (assembly GCA_030674185.1). NCBI lineage: Eukaryota > Metazoa > Mollusca > Gastropoda > Littorinimorpha > Ranellidae > Monoplex > Monoplex corrugatus. The sequence goes on from CM060310.1 coordinate 39,385,173, forward strand.
CTGTATGTGTCTACGCATGCAGAGTATCAACGACACGCATTAAAGATCCTGAAAGCCATGTCAGTGACTGGTTACGGAAACATAACAAAAACAACTTAACTTGCACGCCTACCAAAGACACGTATGTGCAACAACATTATGGAATATGAACAGCTCACCTAATGGCTTGATTTCTCCGTGCTTCACTGAAAAATCTGATAAATGTTAATGGACAGTCAGTCCAAAACATTTGGAGAATAGCGCTATACATGAACGATTTAAAAAATAATAATAATAATAATAATAATAATGATACTACTACTACTACTAATAATAATAACAATAATAATTATACGTGTTAAGCATTTTAGGCATATGACTTTCTGCTGTGCATGTGAATATTACTACTACCACTACTATTAATGCTACTACTACTACTACTACTACCAACTACACTACTACTACTACTACTATTAACACAACAACATCATCATCAACAACAATAAGAAAATGAAGAAGAAAAAGAATAATATAATATAATAATAATAATGCTAATATAATAATAATAATGATAATAATAAACATAATAAAAGTAATAATAATAATAATAATAAGAAGAAGAAGAAGAAAGAAGAAGAAGAAAAAAGAAAGAAGAAGTGCAAAAGATTTCGTCGAAGAGCATCTCAGGAAACCACCTCCTGTCTGTTTTACAAATCTAAAACAATACACAAGAAAGAGCATGACAATCACCAGTATTATGATAAACAAGAAGTCTGTGTAATTAAAAAACCATCACCAATCAATAATAAAGGCAAGAAGATTTACTTCACATGAAAAAATCAAAACCTTCATGTGATGATGATACAGGCCCAACAACCAAGAAACATACTGGTGAGACCCCAGACACAGGCTTGCTAAACGGTAAAAGATGGAAAAAAATACAAGCAATTTCCAAAGAATATGACACTTTTATTTTACATCTGGTGTTGCAGCTATTCCGTTGTTAACTCAAAATCATCTAAAAAATATGTTTAAAAATTCAGTTGTTTGACAGGCAGTGGCCCTCTTGGTTCAGTTGTTTGACTGGCAGTGGTCTTCTTGGTTCAGTTGTTTGACAGGCAGTGGCCCTCTTGGTTCAGTTGTTTGACAGGCAGTGGTCTTCTTGGTTCAGTTGTTTGACTGGCAGTGGCCCTCTTGGTTGAGTTGTTTGACAGGCAGTGGTCTTCTTGGTTCAGTTGTTTGACAGGCAGTGGTCCTCTTGGTTGAGTTGTTTGACTGGCAGTGGTCTTCTTGGTTCAGTTGTTTGACAGGCAGTGGTCCTCTAGGTTCAGTTGTTTGACAGGCAGTGGCCCTCTTGGTTCAGTTGTTTGACTGGCAGTGGTCTTCTTGGTTCAGTTGTTTGACAGGCAGTGGTCTTCTTGGTTCAGTTGTTTGACAGGCAGTGGTCCTCTAGGTTCAGTTGTTTGACAGGCAGTGGTCCTCTTGGTTCAGTTGTTTGACTGGCAGTGGTCCTCTAGGTTCAGTTGTTTGACTGGCAGTGGTCTTCTTGGTTCAGTTGTTTGACAGGCAGTGGTCCTCTTGGTTCAGTTGTTTGACAGGCAGTGGTCTTCTAGGTTCAGTTGTTTGACTGGCAGTGGTCTTCTTGGTTCA
>CM060310.1:39389301-39411801 GCA_030674185.1 Monoplex corrugatus
GTCTGTAAACAGTTTTGGTTTAGTATTAATTGGATATGGTGTACTATCAACTGTTACGTTTGTAAACAGTTTTGCACCTACTTACGTAGTATCTCGAATTAGTCTAGAATGATACCACAAAGACACTTGCGACGGTTGTTTGCATCAGGGATATATCTACATATATCATTTTGACAATATTCATCTTTCATTGATAACTAAAAAGCAATCATAAAAGTTGAAGAGTGTACTTAGCACGAATGAATTTAATATATCAACGTTTCACAGCACAGAGAGAGAGAGAGAGAGGAGAGAGAGAGAGAGGAGAGAGAGAGAGTAGCAGTAGTAGTAGTAGTAGTAGTAGTGGTGGTAGCAGTAGCAGCAGCAGCAGCAGTAGTAGTGGTAGTAGCAGCAATAGTAACAGCAGCAGTAGCAGCACAGCAGCGCAGCAGCAGCAGCAGCAGCAGCAAACTATCGGAAATCCAAAATTGGTCGTCTACAGGCCATCTTAATAAAGGAAAAGCCTGTGCGAACAATATATACACAAGCAGAAAACCGGCCTGCTCAGCCATCAGATATCATTGTCTATAGTCTGACTTGAAAAATGGAAGAGGTATACGATTTTTAGGACCTTCAAACATTTCAACATACCACACCGACCTTACGGTGTCCACCTGTTAATCTCTTCACAGCGTGCATACCAGTGCTTTGACAACAGACAGTTCTAATCACGCACAGACACACACCGAGAGTGTTTATTTGCTTGTTTGTTGTTTGCTTTTTTTGCTTTTGCATTTGTTATATTTTTTACCATCATAGTGACCAAGTACAATTCCGGCATGCTTTAACTGAATAGTTTCACTTTTAAGTTTCATTTTCCTTTACAAGGCGTTGCAAGGCACGTTGAAATATAATCATGCATGTGCTACAAACCAATCCCATCTAATGAGAATACAAATTAACTTTGACATTTGCCATAACCCTGTGCATAAATGTAATGTATTGGATAGTTATTGATAGTCTTAAGTTACAGCATGTAGGTGGAAGTGAATATGAATATCAGTGACATCGACACCGTTTTTTTATCTACATGTAAGGTTCAAAACAACACAATGTCTCTTCAGGCGTAAACGTAATCCACGCATGATAGATCGTTTATATAAACAGAATAATCACCGGCAGACGCGTAGAGTGCTTCATAATAAAACTGACCACGTGTGATGAGTTCTTCCTGAGCAAATTCCAATCGCCAGTGTAGGGTGTCTCTTTTGCTTAAAGTGTGCATATGAGTCATGCATCGCAATATATATAAGAAAATCCCTGATGGGCTGAACATTTACATACATGTAGTTTTGATAAGCATCTATCTCTAACAGCCCTAACATTAGTGGCAATACATTTCTAGTGATTTTTTGTTTTGTTGTAATTGTTTTCCCAATTTGAGTCAAGAGCTAATTTAAACAAGCATTTATGACGTGATAACAGAACAGAGCTCATCCCTAAACTTGGTGAAATTGAAATCATAAAACTTTGACAAATCTGCTTACACGTCTTGTTCACAATCAGGCAGATACAGACATACTGACAGGCCAGCAGACACAGAGAGACAGATAGACAACAGGACGGGGGTGGATTGGATTCATGTTGTTATTATAATGGAAGTTTTCAGCGTGAAATATGGACTGTTTTCCCCAAAGTCATCGTGGCCCAGCACCACGCATTTTTCCTTTTTATATGTATTTTGTTGATCTATGACAGTGGATTTTTCTACAGAAATTTTATCACGGACAATTCCTTCTGTTGCCATGGGGTCTTTAACGTGTGTTAAGAACATGCTGAACATGAAGCCTCTGCTCTTTCCTTCCAATTGATACAAAATAATCTTCCTCGTTTAATTTAAAGGGTGATTTTAAAAGCATACTATCACCACAAAAGTAAAATGTAAAATTTGTCCATCAGTTTGTGTGAAGACTGTAGACAATTACCGTGCTGAGATGTGAACAGAACTCATGCGGTACAGTATGTGCAGGACAGCTGTGATGGACTTACATACACTGATGGAACAGCGATGGACACACCTTGTATAGTCAGTGCTGCAAACTATGGGCTCTCAGTTCTTATGTAGATCCACATTATGTTTGAAAAAATACAGGCTTACTAAGAAGAAGGAAAGAAAAGAAAAGGTAAACGAAGAAGAAGAAGGACGAGGAGGAGGAGGAAGAGAAGAATGCGAAGAAGAAGAAGAAGAATGCGAAGAAGAAGAAGAAGAAGAATGCGAAGAAGAAGAAGAAGAATGCGAAGAAGAAGAATGCGAAGAAGAGAATGCGAAGGAAGAAGAAGAATGCGAAGAAGAAGAATGCGAAGAAGAAGAAGAAGAAGAATGCGAAGAAGAAGAAGAAGAAGAAGAAGAAGAAGAAGAAGAAGAAGAAGAAGAAGAAGAAGAAGAAGAAGAAGAAGAAGAAGAATGCAAGAAGAAGAGAGAAAGAAGAAGAAGAAGAAGAAGAAGAAGAAGAAGAAGAAGAAAGAAGAAGAAGAAGAAAGAAGAAGAGAAGAAGAAGAAGAAGAAGAAGAAGAAGAAGAAGAAGAAGAAGAAGAAGAAGAATGGAAGAAGAAGAAGGAAGAAGAATGCGAAGAAGAAGAAGAAGAAGGAAGAAGAAGAATTGCGAAGAAGAAGAAGAAGAAGAAGAAGAATGCGAAGAAGAAGAAGAAGAATGCGAAGAAGAAGAAGAAGAAGCGAGAAGAAGAAGAAGAATGAAGAAGAAGAAGAAGAAGAAGAAGAAGAAGAAGAAGAAGAAGAAGAAGAAGAAGAAGAAGAAGAAGAAGAAGAAGAAGAAGAAGAAGAAGAAAAGAAGAAGAAGAAGAAGAAGAAGAAAAAGAAAAAGAAGAAGAGAAGAAGAAGGGGAAGAAGAAGAAATGTAATGGAGGACGAAAAAAGCAGAAGAAGAAGAAGAAGAAGAGAAGAAGTAGTAGTAGTATAGTAGTAGTAGTAGTAGTAGTAGTAGCAGCAGCAGCAGCAGCAGCAGTAGGTAGCAGCAGCAGCAGCAGCAGTAGTAGTAGCAGCAGCAGCAGCAGCAGCAGTAGTAGTAGTAGTAGAGCAGCAGCAGCAGACAGAGCAGTGTAGTAGTAGTAGTAGCAGCTAGTAGTAGTAGTAGTAGTAGCAGTAGTAGTAGTAGTAGTAGCAGTAGTTAGTAGTAGTAGTAGTAGTACAGCAGCAGTAGTTAGTAGTAGTAGTATGTAGTAGTAGTAGTAGTAGTAGTAGTAGTAGTATGTAGTAGTAGAAGAAGAAGAAGTAATGGAGGACGAAGAAAAAAGAAGAAGAAGAAATAAAGGAGGATGAAGAAAGAATAGTAAAAGAAGAAAAAATACAGATGATTACAAAACATCTTTACTTACCTTAATTAGAAGTCACTCACTGAAATGTACCTCAGCCTCAGAAATGTGTTTTCTGAAAGAGAAACACACAACTTGATTTACAAAGGATGTGAAAGCATATTCATGATGATGATGGACACATCCCTGTCGAGGGAGAGTAGGCATATTGGTCCTCAGTACCAGAAACTATACTGATAATCTCCTATAGGATGGTTGAAAGTACACTTTGTCATTTTCTTATCATTTCGTGATTCCTTTAAACATGAGATAAGTGTATCCAAACACATACAATAAAATCATGCTGTATCTCTATACTAAATTGTATTCACATTTCTGCACGAACAGCCACGAAATCTTGAGTGATACAATTCCATTTCAATAGTATCTGTAGCTGAAAAATGGTTCATATTCATTGAAGGTTACGCATTAGTTAGCTTGTTGAGTGACTGCACCTTTGAAGAAAGTTTGGAATACATTAACTCATTAAGAGCCCAGATTCCTTGCAGAGACCATTAAGCATCTGATTTATTTCAACATATGATGAAAACCCTGATGGGCTGAATAACTAATACCAATCTGGTGAAGATTATCCTAAAACAGGGAAAAATCGATACATAAGTCTTTAAAACGAAGAAGAAGAAACAAAAGAAGACGAAGAAAAAGAAGAAAAAGAAACTATCATCAAGCAGAAAAAAGCTGATACCCCAATGGAGGATGTGCTCAGTAAAACATAAGCACAGGCAACCCTTCTTATCCATATTTGGATTAAAAAAATCAATCTGTGATATATTATGATAGTAAGCGTAGAGTAGAAGTTACCATAATAATGGGAGATTTTAATGCTAAAGTGAGAAAGGATAGGGTAGAGGATATAGTTGGACCTCATGGCCTTGGTACACAAAATAAAAGGGGAGGGAAACTTGTAGAATGGGCACAGATAAATGAGTTCATAGTAGGAAACACCTGGTTTGAACAGCCTAACAGAAGAAAATGGACTTGGATGAGTCCAGGAGATAATATCAAAAATCAGATTGACTACATCCTCATTAATAAAAGATTTAGAAATTCTTTACTGTCAGCAAAAACACTACCAGGCGCAGACTGCAACAGTGACCACTATCCTGTGGTTGGAAGATTTAGGTTGAAATTACGGAAAAGGAAACAGACCAAAAGCAACATCAAACTAGATCTTGGACTCTTAAAGACAGATGAAGTGATACGTAAAAAAATTAATGTACATGTTCAAAACAAATTCAGTGCTCTGGAAGATGTTGGTGATAGTGAGGAACAATGGACAAAGTTGAGAAATTCGATAAATGAAGCTTGTGAAGAATTCCCTAAAGTAGATAGAAAAGCAAAAAAGAACTGGATTACAAAAGAAATTTTAGGCTTGATGGAGGAACGAAGGAAGACAAAGAGAAAGGAGGAGATATACAGGAAGATAAACAAAGAAATCAGGAATAGGTGCAATGAAGCTAAGGAAGCTTGGCTGAAAACAAAATGCAAAGAAATAGAAGACCAACACAAAACGGATCCTCAGGGTATGTACAGACGATTTGAAGAAATTGTCGACAGGAAAAATACATGCACATCAACTGGTTGCTTAAAATCGAAAGATGGTACGATTCTCGTGGAAAAAGACAAAATATTAGACAGATGGGGAGAGTACATTAAAGACCTTTTTGAAGATGACAGAAACGCAGAACACATTATAAGAAAGAACTTTGAAGGACCACCCATAATGAAAGATGAAGTTAGAGAGCAGCATTGAAAAAGATGAAACCAGGGAAAGCCCCAGAACCAGACAACATTACCACAGAGATGATTGAAGCCCTGGATGAATTCGGTATAGAAAAAATAACAGTCCTCCTAAATGAAATTTATGACACCGGAAAAATCCCCAAAGATATGTCAAAATCAATTTTCATTGCACTTCCAAAGAAGACAGGGGCTATAGAATGCGAACTCCATCGCACAATCAGTTTGATGAGTCATGTAACCAAGATCTTATTAAGAATAATCATGATGAGGACAAGGAATAGAATCAAAAGAGAAATAGCAGATGAACAGTGTGGGTTTGTGAAAGGGAAGGAACTATTAATGCCATATAAATCCTAAGAACTATCACAGAGAGGTCAATCGAGGTGAACAAGGATTTATATCTATGCTTTGTTGACTATACCAAGGCTTTCGATCGGGTAAGACATGAAGAATTGATCAACCAACTAGAAATACTCAATATTGATGGGAAAGATCTGCGAATAATCAGAAATATGTATTGGGAACAAACAGCTGCAATGAGAATAAAAACGATATAAGCTCTTTCCAAAACATTAAAAGAGGAATCAGACAGGGATGTGTTTTGTCACCAGATCTGTTTTCACTTTACAGCGAAAACAGCATGAGAAATCTAGAGGAAGACTCTGGATTAAAGGTTGGAGGAGAAATGATAAACAACATTCGATACGCAGATGACACCGTGCTAATTGCAGAAAGTGAAAGGGACCTACAAAACCTTGTGAATATACTTGAAATAGAAAGCAAAGGTAAGGGGTTGGAACTAAACAGCAGGAAGACTGAAATCATGGTGATCAGTAAAAAACATGAAATCCACTCATGCAAAATAACAGCAAACGGCACAACCTTGAGACAGGTTGATAATTTTAAATACCTGGGAACGGTCATTTCACCAGACGGCAGATGCACATCAGAAATAACCAGCAGAATCGGAAAAGCCAAAACAACATTCAAGAAGATGGAAAGCATTCTTACCAACAAATGCCTATCAATTAACACCAGGAAGAGAGTTCTTGAATTTTATATAGAACCAACACTGTTGTACGGCTGCGAGGCATGGACAGTCAACAAGCAAAGCCAGAACAAGATTGAGGCAGCCGAGATGTGGTTTCTAAGAAGGATGTTGAGAGTTCCATGGACAGCAAAGAAAACAAACGAGACAGTCTTGATGGAGGCAGACACAAGTAGATCACTCATAAGGAAGATTAGGAAAAGGCAGGCAACATTCATAGGCCATTTTATGAGGAAAGGGGAATTGGAACGCCTGGTCACAACAGGAAAGCTAGAGGGAAGGAGAGCACCGGGCAGACTCAGGGAGAAGATACTAGACGGACTTGCAGAGTGGCTGAGGACAAGGAGGGTGGAAGAGATGCTTGAGGCAACAAGAGATAGAGACAGATGGAAGTCCATAATCGCCAACGCATGAGGCAAGTCACATGATGATGATGATGAAGCGTAGAGTACAACTCGTCACGCAGTCTCAATCCTAGATGGAACTCCATAGCATCATGATTATCATCCACATCAACATCATCATCATCGCATAATAAAAACTGTTTCAACTTCGATGGCCAATAAAGTGGCGTAGAAATGGGAAGAAAAAAAGGTGAGCACAAAGGTGAGTGCAATGATCCTAAAAAAAAAATGTATGACCGAAACGTCGAGGGTTGATGTGCCCTGGACTTCTCACCAGTTTTGTAGCGATAGAGGTTGTGGCTGTGGTGACTGTAGCATATCTAGACAATGGCGGACTGGGCCACAGTTCCATTAACCCCTGGGGATGGAGAGGTACATATGACAGCCCACTTCCTCGCCGCCAGACACCACATTCATGACTCGCTTTCCATACAGTCTTCCCTTGCTCACGTAATGATTCTCTTGTGGTTTGGAATCTTTGCCATTAATACAGCTCCTATCCCAAATTCCTCCATTCTCTTAAATTCGTGCCCCCCCCCCCCCCCCGCAAAAAAAGGCACAGTCTCCTCATACGTGCATATTCTCTCTCAATTTCATAGCATTCCACTCATTTTCCCCAAAAGTGACATGGATATTATTAGAAGTCATTATACCAGCACTCTCTCTGGCTCTGTCTTGGTCTCTCTCTGTGCGCATCTGAACAGTTTTTCTCATAGCATACAGTTATCATTTAATTGTGTAGCTACAATGGTTATGCCATAATAATAATACTACTAAAAAATAATGAAAATATTAACATGATACTACTACTACTACTTCTACTACTACCACCATCACCACCACTACCACTGATATACTAATAATAATAGTAGTAGTAGTAGTATTACTACTACTACTACTAACAAGAAGAAGAAGAAGAAGAAGAAGAAGAAGAAGAAGAAACGTCAATAACAATTTCTTTTCTAAGAAATAAGACCATATTGCTTATTGCTCTGCTTTATTAAGTTTACTTCCATCTCTTTTACCGAGAAAATCTTCAGCCAGCAAAATGATTGTTTCAATATGAAGAATGATACATGGATGGAAACACATTGCTGACAGGGAAGGCGGGGGGGGGGGGGGGGGGGGGAGGGAGGGGCACATATCTGAGTTCACACTGACCCGTCCTTTCCTTTCTGAAAGTGAAGCAAGAATTCATTTTGCTTTGTTTTCTTTTTTTTTTTCTTTATTCATTTTATGGATTCATGTGCTGGGCATATTGCTGATGAACGTTTTTGTGATGAAATACAACCTGCCTTGGGTGTTGAGATTTGTCGTCTTCTTCTTCTGTTTATAACATTGAGATATTTATTGTTCTTTGACAGAAAGCTCTCTGCCAGAGGCTTCTATCATAATGTATAAGTTAATCAATAAAAACGAAAGGTCTCTTCCTACGACCGGGTAAGCACTGAGTCATGATTCTTTATCTGAAAGTGACATTTTGTTATTGTATTCCATTGGGTATTACATCAGTGAAATGAATTGATTAAAACATGAACCACGATAGGTTTTGTCAAAATTGAGAAAAAAACCCACCCTCTTGGGCTAAAAGTTGATGGAATTGGCCACTGATTTGCACAGAAAGGACTAGAAAATGACAAAGACAAGAAAAAAAAATCCCCAAATCATGATGATGGTGATGAGGACGACGGCGACGATGATGATGCTGATTACAGTGAAAGCTGAAAGTGCTGTTTAAGATAATGATTTATGCATGCGGATCAGTGACATCATAGGCTGAGATAATCACCCCCCTATACATATGCTCACGCGTTTTAGAAACGTGTAAACCATGATAAAAGCAGTTTAAACAAACAGTTCTCTTTAATTCGTCAGTGCATACAATTGCCACAGTTAAGTAGTTTCGATTCTTTTATTTCCAAACAAAAACATTCAAAGCAGAAAAGGAAAGAGAAGACGGGATAAAAAGAAGAAGAGTAAGGAGGAAGAGGAGAGGAGAAGAGGCAAATAGGAGGAGGAGAAGAAGAAGAAGGAGAAGAAGAAGAGGAAGAAGAAGCAAAAGAAGAAGCTATTATCATCACCATCGATCTCAGCACACAGCGTGACGACACACAGACCTTTTGTAAAACGTCTGTCCTGATAATTAATAGCGTTTACCTCCTATTGCCAACCGTGGGTTTAATTTAAATCACTTACCCAGACAGTTCGATCTGTGACTGGCAATACTGACAATGAAATTGAACGTAGACTTCCTCTAGTGCTTGCCAGACTGTGAGGCAGTTCGATATCTCAGAGAGAGAGAGAAGAGAGAGAGAGAGAAGAGAGAGAGACAGAGAGAGAGACAGAGAGAGAGACAGAGAGAGACAGAGAGAGAGAGAGGGAGATAGATAGATAGATAGAGAGAGAGAGAGTTGAGCAGAGAGAGAGAGAGAGTTGGGCAGAGAGAGAGAGACAGAGAGAGAGAGAGAGAGACAGAGAGAGAGAGAGAGAGAGAGAGAGAGAGAGAGAGAAGAGCACCAGGGTGAGAAGAATCTAATGATTGTTTCAAACAGGATACGTGCTAGGGTTCTCAGCTTTTTGTACATAGTACTACAAGAAAAGGCTTTACATCAATATTTTAGGACTAGGGGAGGTGAGATGGAAGGGGGCAGCCATTAAACCATCAGGCAAGTATAAAATGATATATTTTGGTGGAGACACACATGAAACAGGAGCAGGCATCATAATGGACAGTGACACGTCAAAGTCTATCAAAGGATACTGGGCTATATCAGACAGAGTTTTATAAATTAAATTGGATGGCAAGCCATTTGATACCATCATCATCCAAGTATATGCACCAACATCCGCAAGTACTGAGGAAGAAACTGACAACTTCAATAAAGAATTAGAGACAGGTAAGGCTCAGTAAAATCAAAGGAGACACTACAATAATAATGGGAGATTTTAATGCTAAAATGGGATAGGAGAGAGTGGATGACATAGCTAGACCTCCTGGCTTTGGCACGCAAAATCAAAGGGGAGAGAAATTTGTTGAGTGGGCACAAATACATGAATTCTTAATAGGAAACACTTAGTTTTAGAACTTAATAGAAGAAAATGGACATGGATTATACCAGGAGACAGTACAAGAAATCAAATTGATTACATCCTCATAAATAAAAGATTAAGAAATTCTTTACTGATAGCAAAAACATTACCAGGTGCAGACTGCAACAGTGACCATAATCATGTAATGGGAAGATTTAGGCTGAAACTAAAGAGTAAAAATCTTGTGAATATGATAGAAACAGAAAGCTGAAATAAAAGGCTGGAGCTAAATAGCAAGAAGACTGAAGTCATGGTAATCAGAAAAAAACCCCAAGAAACCCCCTCATGCAAAATAACAGCAAATGGCACAACACCGAGACAGGTTGCTACGTTTAAATATCTGGGAACAGTGATCTCACCGCAAAGCAGAAGCACATCAGAAATATCCAGCAGAATCGGCCAGGGTAAAACAGCATTCAGAAAATGAAAAGCGTTTTTCCAACTAATGCCTATCGATTAACATCAGGAAAAGACTTTCTGAGTGTTGTATAGAACCGATACTGTTGTACGGATGTGAAACGTGGACAATCAACATGCAAAATCAGAACAAGATTGAGGCAGCTGAAAAAAAGAACATTAATGAAGAAGACTTAGAAAAAGACTGGCAACATTTATAGGACATTTTATGAGGAAAGAGAAATTAGAACACCTAGTCACAACAGGAAAGCTAGAGGGAAAAAGAGCACCAGGTAGACCCCAGGGAGAAAATGGTAGACGGATTTGCAGACTGGTTAAGGAAAGAGAGATGTACTTGCAGCGACAAGGGATGGATAGATTCGTATGGAGGGCCATTATCGCCAACGTCATGCGGCAGGGCACATGATGATGATGATGACTGCACGACTGTATAATCTTAGTGGAATAAGTAAAAAGTGTCATTGTGTTGGTAATAAAAGTCATCTTGAAGGCAACAGAGAACAGTCCTGGGCAGCAGACCTCGGACATAGATGCCAACTGCCCCCTCTAAAAAACATCATAGCTGACACAACTGTGCATTCCACAATGGACGAGGGAACCCAAAAGATATTGAAACAGTTAGACGAAATACTTACCCCATCCACGATGACTTTCAAACCAAAGAAATCACAGAGCCTTTCATTGCGCCAGGAAAAGCCAACTAAGCAACACCGACGGTATCAGCATGATGGCTCCCTAAAAGACACAAGCAGAGTTACGAAACCAAGCAAATGACAGAAGAAAGCCTGCACATGACAGACCAGCGTCACCTCCTTGGCAAATGTAGAGTCCCGTGTCTACAATTCATGTTGATTCCAAAGTTCATCTGGCCTCTACTGATATACGATATCAGCACTAGCATAATGGAATTGATGGAGATCAGAATCAACAAACACCCAAGGAGTCCGAACTGGTCCTACTGACGTTGCACTCTATTCTCGCCAGGAAAAGCTGAAGCTGCCCTAAAATCCATCGTCAAGAATACAGGGTGAGAAAGGTCAGGCTTCTAAGCATGACTGAGGACTCGGGAGATAAGACTGTGATATCAACCCAGCCAAAATTGAAAACTGGCGGAAAATAGACAATCAGGGAGGCAGTGGACACAGCGAAAGTAAGCCTTATAGTCAGAGAAATAGTTGGCACACACACACACACACACACACACACACACACACACACACACACACACACACACACACACACACAAACACACACACACACACACACGTACACACACGCACACGCACACACACACGCTCACACACAACACACACACACGCACGCAACACAAAACACATACACACACACACACACGCACGCACGCACGCACACACACGCACACACACACACACACACACGCACGCACGCACGCAACACAAAACACATACACACACACACACGCACGCACGCACGCACACACACGCACACACACACACACAACACGCACGCACGCACGCAACACAAAACACACACACACACACACACACTCAAAGAAATAGGCATGGACTGGGGTTAACAAAAGTGGACTAGTAGTCAAAGGCCAACAGAAAAACAAAGAGAGATACGAGAGACGAAGAAGGAGGAGGATGCCAAAAGAATCCAGAAGACAGTCCAATAATGGCTACAGGGACAGCTTGGGAAAGTGCACTCCAAAGCAGTATCAACTTGAATGACATATGGCATATGGTCTCCCAAGTATCAGTTTCATCCTTAGATCTCTATATGGCCTCCTGCCAATGCAAATCTGATGAAACAGGGGAAATCAGATAACCCTGTGTTCCTGCTGTGCAGGAAATAACAGTGGTACACGTCCTAAGTTAACCAAGAGAAGTACACATAAAGGCACAGTGATGTGCTTCAAGCGATCGCACAAGCGATCAGTACTGCCAGGAGAGAAACCATGCCACCAGAAGCTCTGTCAACCCCTACACGCCAGGAAACTGCAAACAGTAGCATAAAAAATCTGAGATACACGGAGCATGGAGGCGGGATCTGCTGAATAAGCAGATGATTGGGAGTGCACAGCATATCTATCAGATTGAAAACAACAACAACCACACACACACACACACACACACACACACACACACACACACACACACACACACACACACACACACACACATACACACACACACACACTCACACACACACACACACACACACACACACACACACACACACACCACACACACACACACCATATATATATATATATATATATATATATATATACGCACACACAACAAAAACAAACAAACAAACAAACAAACAAAACCAAAAAAACCAAAAATCTACAGCAATAGTGACATGAGACCAAATACAATACTCCACTCCCAGTTACCAAAACAACTGATTCTGAGCGAACTCGATATGCTGTATGAAAGTACACTGGAGGAAACATATTTATGCAAGACTGAAAATCCGACTTCCAAAACATCCTTGCCATGGAGGTAGGAGCAAGGGGTTGACGGACACATCTGCCTATGATATCGTGAAACTGTTCTCGACTTCTGAAAAGAAGAGAACTAGAGTCCCAAAAGAGTCTGAAAAGAATTCATTCCAACTAGATCTAGTTGCAGAGAAACAAAAAGCAAATTCATAAGCCTTAAAATGTTCCTAAGTACAGCATGTGCCCGATAGCTAAGTGGTTAAGACATCTGTCATGAAGGTGACTTGGTTTTGAAACTACCGACCACACTGGAGACGCAGGTTTGAACCCAGGTGGAGTAAAATGGCGACGGCAGAGGGTCATCTAGAAACCATGACCTGGATGCGACCCAGCCCTCTCTGAGAGTAAGGAATTAGGATTAAAATACATGCTTCGGGTGGGGGGGGGGGGGGAGGCTTCTCCTCTGAGAACTTTTTGCTATCTAGCTCCACCCCCCAGTGTGTCTTGCTACCGGGAACCCTCTGTGTTACTGAGTGAAGTATTTTATGTACAGTGCTTTACAGTAAATTACTTAAGTACCTAGAACACTTTGAGGACTATTTGCTGCAGTTAGCTGCTGTTTCTGTCAGCAAACAATTTTGATTCCCACTTTGTCAGATTATTTAGCCTTGGATGTGAGCTGACTACAAAGACATGATGATTCTAGACCACACTTTTCTATGCACTGAGTGATGTATACCTGTGACATATACTTTGCCATTGCCCTTGTTTGTTTGCTCATTTGTTTCTATTTTTTTTTCTTGCAGAAAAAGATGTTTTCAGTCAGAAACTACAAAACAATAAACGGGGTTTGACATTACTGGTCTCCATTGCGTATTCCAGAGTGATCCTTTCTTTTTCCCCAGACATTCCAAACACGACAAATTACCTCTATACAAAAAAAAATCATTTGTTGAAGGTGATAGCATAGCGCGTGGATGCAATGCATCATATCGCCAGGTAAGCTTGGTCATGTTCGAGGTTATTGATTTTATCATGGTAATATCATTTTACTGACAAAGATGTTGTCAAAAGACAATAGTTTAAAGCAGTCATTACCTATGATGGAGTAAGAAAATCATGGCAGAGATACAAAAGCCTCCAAACAAAGAAACAAACAAACCGTTGGCAAGGTTGTAAGGTCGTACCTGATTCCAAGTCATCGACTGAGTTGATATTAATCTGTGCCTGCACTTATCCAGCATCGGAGCAATTCATACACCAAACTAGGTTACACTTTCTTCATCATATTTATTGATTATACTGTCATGTCCACCCTTTTGTGGAACAACACACAGAGAGTGTTTACATGTCTGCCGACAAATTGTAAACACCAGCGCCTCTTTTTTGAAAGGTAATGACGTTGTTTCCCGGCCAAAAGCAGTGTGAAAGGGGTGCACGCGCGCGCGCGCGCGCGTGTGTGTGTGTTTGTGTGTTTTGTGTGTGTGTGTGTGTGGGGTGTGTGTGTGTGTGTGTGTGTGAGAGAGAGAGAGAGAGAGAGAGAGAGAGAGAGAGGATACAATACAGTTACGCTTCCATCGACGTGCAAGCACGTCATATACATAGAGGGCAAACGTTTCTCTCATAAAAGGAGACGCACGTTGATGGAACAAACAGCGCGTGGATAATGGGCCAGACTGCCTAAATTAGAGAAACGATACTTGATCGCCTAAAATAAGCGAAACGACCACCGGTTAATAAAAGGTTACTACTTGTAAGCACACACATGTACCCGCTCACCCCGCTCACTCCGCTGCCCGCTCCCCCCCCCCCCATACACACATACACATATCACACTAGAAAAAAATCAACAGTAAACAGACTGCACATTCAGTATTTAGAAAATGACCTAGATTCCACATAACATGTCTGGTGACTAGACAAGCGAGTCGATAACCAGAACTTCACTGCTATCTGCTGAAATGACTAAAATGTATGTCACGTTGTTATTTTTACGTGATTTGTGTTAGAAACATAGCTACTACATCATTTTCATCTATAAATCTCCGTCCGATACGAATGACACATTTTGAATGTATAGCGCTGACTCCACTGTGCATCTGATTAACAACAACTTGTAGAAGGACAACACCACCACCGATAGCAACAATAGTGATCATCATAATAATAGTAATAACAAAAAATGATAATAGTAATAATAATAACAATGATAATAACAACTGAAAGAATAACAGCATAAATGATGATAACAGTGATCACAATGACAATGATACTACTATTACTAAACTACTAATAATAGTAAAGATTTTTATTGTACAGTATCTGATGAAACAATCCCCTTTTTCGCTTTACAGAATATACACAATAAGGAAAAACACATTGACTTATTAAAACTGTTTTGACAATCAAAAATAGTTAATACGTTATAGTTTAAAGACCAAGCTTACTAACAAAGACAAGGGAATCTTACTCCACATAAGATTTAGTTTAAAGACCAAGCTTACTAACAAAGACAAGGGAATCTTACTCCACATAAATGATTTAGTTTAAAGACCAAGCTTACTAACAAAGACAAGGGAATCTTACTCCACATAAATGATTTAGTTTAAAGACCAAGCTTACTAACAAAGACAAGGGAATCTTACTCCACATAAATGATTTAGTTTAAAGACCAAGCTTACTAACAAAGACAAGGGAATCTTACTCCACATAAATGATTTAGTTTAAAGACCAAGCTTACTAACAAAGACAAGGGAATCTTACTCCACATAAATGATTTCAGTCGCTAAGTGTCATGATAACTGTGGTGTGTCAAGGAAAACACAGTTCATATCATCAACTACAAAAAATAGAGAGAAAGGTTTGCTGGACAATTATCATGCAAAGTCAAAACATGATCGAGGCAACTGAAATGTGGTTGCTAAGAAGAACGTTCAGGTTCAGTTCCATGGATAGTTAAGGAAACAAACGAATCAATCTTAAAATAAGAAAATACAACAAGAACATTAATGAAAAAGATGAAAAAAAGACAAGCAACATTTAAAGAACATTTTATGAGGCAAGAGAAATTTGAACACCTAGTCACAACAGGAAAGCTGGAGGGGAAAAAGAGCCCCAGGAATACCAAGGGAGAAAATCTTGGACAGTTTGGCACAGTGGTTGGGGACAAAAAAGATACGAGAGACAAACGACAGGTTAGTATGGAATGCCCCATGATCGCCAACGCCATGCGAGAAGGCATAAGATGATGATGATGATGATGATGATGATGATGAAGATGATGATGATGATGTCTGCTGACGATCAAAATGAATAAGAACGTTGCATCTGAACTTAATATGAGTTTTTCTTCAAACTCCAATATCTCTGCCTTTCTGGTTGTTTTTCAACTTTCATTATATCCTTTATTTTCAATTCCATTTTTGGATTCACCGACAGCAGACAATTACTGTACTGCGTGTTACAAGGACTGGTTAGAAAAAATGCACCATAAAAGTATACAAATACAAATGCAAGCATGCAAATACAAGCATTGCCTGACAATTTATTTACATGCCACTGAAATGCTAGTATTATCAGTTTCAAGTTTTAAAAAGATATCCAGATTATCAGTGACCTATTTTTGTTTATTTCTTTCGTGTTTTATTCCAGGAAATATGATTTCTATATTTCAAGAAGGCGTGGCAAGAAAAAACAAAAACAAAAAGAAACAGCAAGAAAAACTATCTGTTCTGAAATTAGACATGGAGCTGTCTACCTCAGGTTACTTCTTGAACAATTGCAGATGGTTAAACTATATAGTGATGTATCTTATCACAGTTTCATACCTCGTGAAACGAAAGCAATATAAAATCATAGAATGAAAAACAAATCAAAACATGCTGTTTACGTGGAATGAACAAAACCTAAAGCAATTGTACTTTTCATGTTGACAAAGAGAGCAAATGAAGCTAACAGCGCCTTTTATTTTAGTTTTCTTTTTCCTTCGTATGTTGGTTCAAGTGGTAAATTGCGAAATGTAGCAAACAAAACAACATGACATCATGTTATTCTTTTATAATACTACTCGTGTAACACTTTGAACAGTTTACAGAACAGACAATCGACAGAGAAAGGGTGGAGATAAATGTAGCTGTCACAACTTTATAGACAAAACGGTTAATCGATTTTACGTCTCCTTTAAACTTTCTTTTTTCGTATTGCTCTGAAAGAAAACACTCCAGATGCTAGAGTAACAAGGAGGACACACACAAGACGGTGGATGGCCATTCCACTGAAATAGTTCAAGAAACAAGATGATCAAACTATACGTACAGTCTGTCTCATTCTCCCTGTCCTTTCAACTGGAAGAGTGGTCTGACACAAGTTTGAATGGTCGTGTCCCATTTTCTGGATCACTGTGATTCAAAACATGTGAAACTTTGTTTCTACCATTGGATTTTTTTCGGCTGCTTTTTATAATGCTTTGATCAAGTTTGACTGATTGAAACGTTTTACCAAAAGAAGAAGGCCTACAAGTAGTATATTTCAATGACAGCAGGCAATTTTCATGATCTCATTTATGCTAAATGTGTAGCAATCTTTATATTTAAATTTCTCGGTGTTGGAAAACATGTTTTAACCGAATTTAAGTATATTTTTAAGCATAATACAAAGACATTACTTATTAAGTTTCAATTTAAATTAACAATCTTGAAGGTCCAACAGCCCTAAAAAGATGGTTTTCAGAATGGCTTGAACATCATGTTTTTCTTTCAAAAACGCATCATGAAATGGTTCAGAAACAGTACAGTCGTGTTTGTGTGCCTATTAAGTTCATCATCATCATCATCATCATCATGTGTCCTGCCACATGGCGTACACGATCATGGCCCTCCACCACGAATCTATCTTTTGTCGCTGCAAGTACATCTCCCATCTTTTCTGTCTTCTTCCACACCACAAATCCGTCCAGTACTTTCTCCCTGGGTCTATCTGACGCTCATTTTCCTTCCAGCTTTCCTGTTGTGACCAGGTGTTCAAATTTTTCTTGCCTCAAAAATGTCCTATAAACGTTGATTGTCTTTTCCTAATCTCCTTCATAAATGTTCTTTTTGTGTTTGTCTCTTTCAAGACTGTCTCGTTCGCTTTCTTTGCTGTCCATGGAACTTTATATACTCTTCTTAGAAATCGTATTTTAGCTGCCTCAATCTTGTTCTGATTTCGCATATTGACTGTCCACGCTTTGCGTCCATACAACAGTATCAAGAACTCTCTTCCTGATGTTAATTGACAGGCATTTATTGGTGAGAACGGTTTTCATTGTCTTGAATGCTATTAAAGTAAAGTTCATTAAAGTTCATTAACACATAAAATGTTGTAGTCAGTCACCCACCATTTGTATCTCATATCATGATCCAGTTTTCAAGCGATGACCTACTCTACTGAACACACTCTTCACAGGGGAAAGCAACAAGTGGTGGAGATGGCAGAAAGGACAACGAAGAGGGGCAAGGAGCAGCTATTTTCAGACGGGGATGAGCGAGGTGTGAAGTCTCGTTAAAAGAGGAAGACAGTGTCTGGTTTTCGCATAGAAAACATTTTGCTAAATGGACTAGACTAATCTTGGCAGACCGTTTTGTGTCAGAGCTTCTCGGGACTGTTCATGAGTCCAAGAACGTGACTGTGGACCACGTTTGTACATTTGACAGAGAATAAGCAGCCAGACTAGCAGACAGACTTACATGTTGGCAGAGAAGCAAATGGGTGTAGAAGTTGTAGGGTTAAACAAGCAACTCTGTCAGTGTCCTATCATTTTTGGCACAAGATATACATGCAAATCAGCACAGGTAAAAACACCCCAAACAAACAAACAAACAAACAAACAAACAACACAACACACACACACACACATACACACACACACACACACACACACACACACACACACACAACACACACACACACACACACACACACACACACACACACACACACACCACACACACACACACACACACAAACCCGAAAAAGTATTAAATACACGTTCTTTTTTTTCGTGTTTTTTTCTGTTCCTGTTTGCTTGAACGCTGGCAGTCACAATTGTTTTCGATTCCAGTCAGATAGTTTGCTGTTTAAGACAGCGTGTATTGTTCTTGAATGAGTCTCACCGTTATGTCTGTACAAACCATCACTCTATGCAGTAACATTTACATAGATAAACACTCACTTTTTCTCCTGTATTACTCAACGTGAAAGTAAAGATGTGCATGCACGTGTGTGCGCGCGCCCATATATATTATATATATATATATATATATATATATATATATATATATATATATATATGTACATATATATATATAATATATGTGTGTGTGTGTGTGTGTGTGTGTGTGTGTGCGTGTGCACGTGCGCGCGCGCGCGCGCGTGTGTGTGTGTGTTTACCAGGGCATTATTCTTTTTGATTTATCGACACAAATGACTAAACTTTTTTAATGACAATATTTAACTTACGCACAAATCAGCCTAGTTTTAGTGACAAGATCATCTCACTTTTGTACACAGGCGAGCTCGTCTACATTTTAAACTTCGTATAACCCTGCACAGTAAAAAGTCTTGATAACAAACAAACAAACAAACAAACAAACAAAAATCATTACGATCAAAAAGTCTTTCTACGATTAACTGGTAATGGTGACCGACAAATACAGCAGACACACAGACCCTTTCAAGTCTCTTGTACAAGGTGAGTTTATAATCAAATATAAAGAATGAGTATATTTAATATCTGACTCAGACAAAGCCTTAAAACATGACGACTACAGCATCTACTGTCTGAGACGTCCATGCAAAATCCAATGTATGAATGATTGTTTACATGTACCTGTCTTAAGGCAATCATGCTGCGTTGTCAGGGTTATCTCCTTTATTGCACTTTCATTTTTATATTCGCTACGACAACGAGCGACAATAATACAAGGAACACGATCAGATCTACAAACCCAGAACACAAAAGTAGACACAGTCTCTTTTCAGGTGT
Organism: Monoplex corrugatus; assembly: GCA_030674185.1. Classification (NCBI taxonomy): domain Eukaryota; kingdom Metazoa; phylum Mollusca; class Gastropoda; order Littorinimorpha; family Ranellidae; genus Monoplex; species Monoplex corrugatus. The sequence goes on from CM060310.1 coordinate 39,408,825, forward strand.
GTGATGTAGCAGGTATGTAAATGCCAGTAGCTTTCAACTGACACCAATATACATCAGCTCCACACAATGCAGAAGCAATCTAAACAGGACAACAACACGTCTGGTCCCTCGTTCATTCCCTGGACACATGTGAATCGGCTCTGTGTGTGTGTGTGTGAGTATGTGTGTGTTTGTGTGTGTGTGTGTGTGTGTGTGTGTGTGTGTGTGTGTGTGTGTGTGTCTGTGTATGTGTGAGTGAGTGAGTGAGTGTGTGTGTGTGTGTGTGTGTGTGTGTGTGTGTGTGTGTGTGTGTGTGTGTGTGTGTGTGTGTGTGTGTGTGTGTGTGTGTGTGAGTGTGTGAAAAGTTTAGCCAATTTTTAATGAACCACACCAAACTTTAACAACTGATTTGGCCTTTAAGGTTTCGGTTTCAGTTTTCTGGAGACAGTGCCTCTCGTTCAGAATATTTCGAAATGCATTAACACTTCAGTTACACTGGGACAGAAAGGAAAGTCCAAAATAATCGTGGCGTATGCTGAAAGATGACGTGTAAACCCTGAGTGCTTTATTAAGGAATCTGAAAATAGCTGAAAGACACGACCCATCTGTCGGCTGATTCCATCGTATACATCTCTCTCTCTCTCTCTCTCTCTCTCTCACGCACACACAGACACACACACACACACACCACACACACACACACACACACACACACACACACACACACACACACAACCACACACACACACAACGCACACACACACACACACACCACACACACACACACACACACACACACACATACACACACACATACACACACACATACACACACACACACACATACACACACACACACACATCACACACACACACACACACACACACACACACACACACACACACACATAACACACACAAGTTATCTTTCCATCTGTCCATCTGCCTATCCATCAACTGTCTATCTATCTATCTATCTGTCATCTGTCTATCTGTCTATCTATCTTCTTATCTATCTCTCTATCTATATCTATCTATCTATCTATCTATCTATCTATCTATCTATCTACCTGTCTGTCTGTCTGTCTGTCTATCCATCTATCTGTCCATCTATTTGTCTGTATGTCTGTCTGTCAATCTACTCATCCATCTATTTGTGTATTTATGTCTATTTGTACTTACATGTGTGTTTAAACAACACGCATGTGTGCATGTACATACACACACGCATGTGAGTGCACGTGCACACACACACACATACACCACACATACACACATACACACACATACACACACATACACACACACATACACACACATACCAACACAACATACAACACATACACACATACACACATATACACACACATACACACACATACACACACACATACACACACATACACACACATACACACACACACACACATACACACACATACACACATACACACACATACACAACACATCACACATACACAATACACAACAACACATACACACACATACACACACATACACACACATACACAGAGAACGTGGGAGGGCCCTCCACAATGGTGACCAATGACATAATATCTTAGAAACGTTGGATACATCTGTGCCTGTCAGACAAACATGTAACATTACGCAACACTCTACCAGAATGACATAACCGACAAAGGTAAAAGAAATAATCACCAGTCACATTTATATCTTGGAACATATAACAAAAACAGGTTTTGCGCCAAGCCGTAACGCATACTCTTCCCACGCTTTGGGTTCACAGGTAGACATCTTAATGGGCAGTCATGACTGTTTAAATGTGATCAGTAAAGCCCACAGTTTGGGTCTCGGTAGCTCTGAGTTAAACAAAAGAACTCTATTGATTTCTGGCCTATTTCTGGATAAAATGATTGTTGATATGCTTTTGTGACAATCTGAAACTGAATATAGGTGTGTATGTTGGGGTGTCGGAGTGTGACAAATCCTTCAAGAACGACCTTCAAATTCCTGAAATTGTATGGTGGAATGTCTGAAAACAGTTTCATATCACGCAAGAGAGAAATTATCTTAACACGAAACAGATGATGAGAGAAATCAGACAGCCTCTGACAACGCTGAGAACACATCTGATGGAATTAGCTTTCTCTTTTATAGAGAAAAACAAAGAAATGAACGAAGAAAGAGACAAACAAAGAAAACAAACAAAGAAAACAAACAAACAAACAAACAAACAAACAAACAAACAAACAAACAAACAAACAAACAAACACAATCAAAACTGTATGTGACGATACTTCTCTTTGTATGTCCTGTTTTTTTTATTTCACAGGTGGCATATTACGAAATAAGACAAACGCAACACAAATAACATCACGCTACTTTGCTGTCTCATTTCTCTTCAATAACGTTTCAAAACTTTGAAGAACATTCTGGAAAAGAGAAAGGGTAAATATAGCTACAACCAAACTAGTTTAATACAGGCAACTTGTCAAGCCACTTTTACCCACTTTTCACCCCCACCCTTTCCAGCCGTGCATTACTTTACATTTACAAAATAAAGGAACAGGAAGACGACAGAAAAAAAGGGAGATAGGGATTCAGATCGAAATGCATAATACAATCAAACCACATAAAATATCACCCTTCAACTTCTTTTCTCTGTTAACTCTGAGAACATTTCAAAATATTAACATATTACGACAAAAATAATCAACAACGAGATGGATACAAAATCAAATAAAATAGCTCAACAAAACAAAGTTATCTTCAATATGTTAATGCGTCCTCTTTAGTCTCTTTAGTCTCTTTAGTCTCTTCAGTCTCTTTAGTCTCTTTAGTCTCTTTAGTCTCTCTTTCTGCCTGAGAAAATGACATTAGTCGATCCACACTCTCAAACATAGAAAATAAAAAAGAGACGGTTGAAAAAATATCCCATTCCACAAATAGACAAAGAGGCGCGTGTTCAAGAGAAAGGCAAAGAGACACGGTAAGGGAAGAGAAGAGAGAAAGAGAG
>CM060310.1:39414301-39434301 GCA_030674185.1 Monoplex corrugatus
TGCAGCACAAACATGGTGCCGTCAGTATCAAAGTGTAACGGGATGGAGGGCGGCAGGCAGGTAGTTTCAGAGGACACTGAAGCAGGAGTGACGTCTTGTATTTTCCATAAGAAAGCAGTGTGAGATGTGAAAGGAGGTGTTGGTTTTCTCACAGAAAGCATGTCCTGAAATGGACTGGACTAGCGCCAATAAATCTACATATGTCGACAATTTACAGCAAAGAACATCAATTTTCTTCATCATTTGGTGCAGGGCAGGCTGGCAAACGTTTACACGAGCAGATATACGGACAGACGGACAGATTTCCATACAGAGAGAGAGACAGGTCCCCTGAGGCTTCCATTAGCAAAATGGTCAAGTTTGTAAGCACACAGACACTGAATACACAACAGCGTTGATACAATGGCTTTGGCTTTTAGGAGGATCATATATGTTGTTCTTTCAAACTATTCCCTTTTTCAAACATAAGAATATTGATATGCATATGTGACGTGCTCACATACACACGCACATACGCACGCATGCACACATACATACATACACACACACACGCACACGAAGAAAGGAGCAAGCTCATGCAGCCAAATATTTTCTAACAAACACTGACACAATGTGGCCACATGTCCTCTGGACGGGTGTAACGGAACAGTTTGCCTTCTGCCTGGTTGGAGGAGGACCAAACTTTACTCTGTGATACTGATTTCTCTCCAGTTCACATGTTGTTTAGTCATGCCGTCTGTCTCCTTAGAAAGGCTGTTATTCACATCGATGGAAATCTGCTCTCTCTCTCTCTCTGTTTGTGTATGTGCATGTTTATGTGTACGTGTGTGTGCGTGCGGACGTGTATGTGCGTGTGGGCATGTATGTGTTTGTGTGTGTGTATGTGTTGTGTATGTGTATTGTGTGTGTGTGGTGTGTGTGTGTGTGTGTGTGTGTGTGTGTGTGTGTGTGTGTGTGTGTGTGTGTGATGTACGTAAAGGAAATGCATCTGCAAACATTTCCTCGTTGTTCATGTAATTTTACTGTCTGAATACCAGTTCATTTACTTACAAATAATACTTTCCAATACAACTGACCCATTTCTTTTATAACAGAGAAAAAGAAATCTTCCAGCAAATATATTTCAGTTGTTTACACAATCCTTGACAAAATAATACGAAGTCTGACTGAACAATGACGTGTGGTTTTAGAAATTTAAAAGATGTAAGTATGAAGATCAAAAACACGAACAGCTCTCTAAACACGGCAGAGGAGAAATTGTGCTTATTCTTTTATCAGTATTCCCAAGTTACATATGAGACATTCCCCACTGCATGAACCGTTGACCACGGCTTGACCATCTGGCCATATCTGTGCCGTTGCCATACCACTCTTGCCTCTCTTCTGTCAAAAGCTCCTTGAGGAGTTGGCAGAATAAAAACGCCCGGCTTGCAGACGTGACAGTACAGACTGCATCACAGTTGTGGTTTGAGCAGACATGACTCTTGTCTGTACTGTCTCCTGTCCCTCTGTCCCCTTCATAATGCGGTCTCCTTCTTCTTCTTCCTACTGTCTGTTCATTTTTTCGGTTGTTTAAAAATTTGAAGTCGAAATAATTGTGTGTTGGGGAAGGGTAGCTTCGCACATTTCTTTTGAAGCATACCACGAAAGATTTCTAAGCTATTTGTGATGTATTAATATCGATAGCGAATGAAATGTAAAGACAAGTACGAAGTCACTGCTGCTGAAGTTTCAGCGGGCAAAACCCGTTTTTTGTTTTGTATCAATGCGGTCACTACGATGTTTAGTCTAATCGTCGACAATTGTGTTTTTTTTAACCAAAATATTACGAAACTTCAGTACGTCGAGGAAATGTTTCTCTATAAACTGAGATAAGACAAGCGTAGTAAACACGTTTGAACATGACGAATACAATGACTGTCAGTATGAACTGATTATCTCATGCAAGAACGTGATTCCCAATCACGAAAGTGACCTCTTAGTTGATCTAAAAGGAACACTGTTAGAGTCATCAGACCCTCTGGTTTCTATTACATTATAATTGCCAGTGTCACATTTTCCATCCTCCTTCACAAACAGCTGTCCTCTTTAAAAGGTTGGGGAGAAGCATTTCGTGATTGTCCCCACAGAGGTGGGCAGTAGACAGTGTGAGAGTTTTGGTGTGGGCAGACATCATGTTTGTCTGTGTTGTCTCCTCCCCATCTGTCTACTGCTAATGGCCTTATCTTCTTCCTCTTCTCTCCTACCGTTTCTGTTTTTCTTTTGGCTTATTCATATTCACTTAAAATGTATTCGTAAATGTATGTTTTGTGAATGTGTGTGTGTGTGTGTGTGTGTGTGTGTGTGTGTGTGTGTGTGTGTGTGTGTGTGTGTGTGTGTGTGTGTGTGTGTGGTGTGTGTGCGCGCGTGTGTGAAGACAAATCATCTCAGGTGCTCGTGAACGATAATCATGATGACGTTGATACTGATGACTGTGATGATATTGATGATGAAAATATGATACTACTACTACCACTACTACTACTACTACTTCCACTACTACTACTACCGATAATAATAACATGTTATTTGATATAGTTACAGACCATTTTCAAGTGCAAATCATTAAATAAAAGAGCGTTTGAGAGAGAGAGAGAGGGAGAGAGAGAGAGAGGGAGAGAGAGGGAGAGGGAGAGGGAGGAAGAGAGAGAGAGAGGGAGAGGGAGGGAGAGAGAGAAAGACAGACACAGAGAGAGAGAGAGACAGAGAGAGAGAGAGAGAGAGACAGAGAGAGAGAGAGAGAGAGAGGAACTCAGAGTTCAGAAAGTGTTCACTGTACATGGGCCTTGGGCCACAAGACACACAAGGGAAGTGACAGGGAGGGTTCGGGTTTTCTGACGCTTTCATACAAGTTCTACATCAATTTCACATTGTCCCCTTCCATCGTTTACCGTTACATAATCTTTGCAGTTTCAGTAATCATTTTACCTATATTCCATTCCATATTCCTTAATTCGCCAGCCAAAACTATTAATCATTGACCACATCTATATCATTCATCCAACCGTCAATTTACACAATCATTGGCTATCAGACGAGCAAATCATTCAATTAATGCACAGATCTGTCGTTTCTTCTACCCTTCAGAGATCATACAGTTGATCAGTACATTCAACCACAGTATTTGACGTAAACAATCAATCAATCGATCGATCGATCGACTGATCAATTAACCAACAAATCAGTCAACTAATCAACTATTCAATCAATCAATCGATCGAGCAAATAATCGATCAATCTTTCAGCCCGTGAATCAACCAACCAGTCAACCTTTAATTGACTGGGTCAGACGTATCGTCTAACCGTAAAATCGATACCAATTCACTAACAATCACTTGACGTACTCACTCACTCACTCACTCACTCACTCACTCACTCACTCACTCACTCACTCACTCACTCATTCACTCACCTCACTCACTCGTTTTACCAATTAATCAGTCAACCTGTTAATTAATCAATCATTTAAACAATCATTCAGTCAACCCGTGAATCAATCAACCAGATAACCTTGAATTTTAGCTGAGTTCGACATATCAATTCTACAATCAATGAATCAAATAACGCTAATCAATCATCCGTACATTCAATAATTCAATCACTGATCAATCAATAGCTAAACCCATCAGTCTGTAAATCGATCAGTCTGTCAGCCACCCATCAATTAAGAAACTAGATAATCATTCTGTTGTCAACTAATCATGCATTCAGTTTATCAATTCATTCATCGGTGTATCAAAAAAAAATCAATGAAATCAATAGACAGTAAAATAAACCAAGAAACATATTAATCAAATAAAGAACAGTCAGCCCCTCCCCCCAAACAGTCAGTTAATTGGCAAAACAGACCTTCATAATGCCAATCATTAATCAGACTAACAGCAGATCAGACACTCATTTATCAAAACAACTGAACATTTACACAAAGCCAAATGACTATTCAATACATAGCACTAGTGCATCTTTTAATTCAGAGAGAACTCTGAACTCATTCTTCGGCAGTCAGCAATAGTATAGGCCACAGACTGGTTTGAAGGTTACGTACATACATAGATATATGCATATATACACACATGCATAACCACTCATACATACATACACACATAGATATATACATACACAATGTAGATATTTTTCACACATGTATGCATACATGTAGCCTACACCTACATCAATATGTATACACAGACACATGCGAACATGTGTATATACACGCACATGTGTATACACGTACACACACCCCTACATATTCATATAAACAACACTTGTTTATCTTTACAACTGTAATAAAGTATTGTCTGAAATGCTAGTGCTAGTACTCTAGTATCCACATAACTATTTAATATTCTCCCGTTAACAATTCATAACGTGGAAAACCTATCTGGACACGCTGTGACTTCGACGGATATTTGTTGATTGAAGCAGTATGCACATGGGCGTATTGACTAAATCTTTAAAAAAAAATTCGCTCTAAGGTCGACGTAAGTGGAACGTCTGAATAATAAGTAGGAACCAGAAAAAAGACGAAAGAAGAATGAGAGCGCGTATCTAATACAACAAAACAAGACAGGAGCAAAATTTCGTCCAACTGGCCTTTGTCAATCATAAGATCACAAACAAACAAACAAACAAACACCAGATACAAAAATTAGGAGAAAAAGAAAAAGACTGAGACTTCCTACTGCGCCTTCCAGTGTGAGAAAAAGAATCCTTTTGTTTGTGATCTTACGCTTGACAAAGGCCATTGCGCCTGTCTTGTCTTGTATTAAATACGCGTTCTGATTCTTCTTTCGTGTTTTTTTTTCTTCTGGTTCCTGTTCGCTTAAACGCGGGCAGTCACACCTGATTTTGGATTTTGAATAATAAGTGTTCTTCATTTTCAGATACTGTCCTGGAAAATCGATATGTCTTTTCTTGATCAGACTCACTGTATCTATTTGTGTTATTGTTAAGTGGTTGAGCATTAAACCTTATTTGTGAAAGAGCAGCTCTGAAACAGTTGAGATCGATAGAGTCACTGTACCTCTCTTTTTCAAAAATAGTCTTAAATGATCTGTAACTTTCATACCTATCTCGGTCTCTAAGTGTCCCAGACCATTCTTGAATATATAAGTCTACAAGTCTCTGTTTAAATGCACACAACAAGACTTTTACATTACCAACACCTTGTTGCAGCCACACGATATTAAATCCAGTCTCACACAAAATTTCCATAAAATTTGAAGCCGAGCATTGCATTCTTTTCCAGCTCTGTCTAGTTCCACTAACATCTGGTAAGCCTTATAAGGTAACATATAATGATTGATTTCCAGTGATTTACACCAGTATCTAACACAGGTAATTGGGGAGTTGACATAAAGCGGATATCTTCCCAAATCACCTTATTTCATTTTGTTATGTGTCCTGACTGGAACACCTAACAGCCTTTTGCATGATACCAAACGCACTTTCCTTATATGTTCGAGTCTGTTAAGTTCCCATATCTCACATAGGTTGAAGTTTTGCATCAGACAACTTACAGAAAGTTTCTACAGTCATGTCTTTATAAAAAGTCCTGTTCGATAGCAAAGTTGCTTTTTAACCCTTTGTCACCAAATGTTCTGTGCTGGCCTTAGTGCTAATCACTGTCGTGAAACTGAAACCCATGCGCTACTATTTGTTTTTGATTACTTCTAATTCAGTTCCATTGTAAAACCACTTTCATGTCTTCCTAAGAAGCCCCCTCTTCTGAAAACCATAACCATAGTTGTTTTTTTCAATTTCGTTCGTTCTTTGATTTAACGTCTTTTCACTATAAGTGATATTATTGGACTGAGTTAAGAAATGTAGGTTATGGTATCAAAAACAAACTTGATAACAATATAAGTAATGATGATTGGTTCAATCATTTTAAAGATGTATTTCAAGATAATAAATCAACAATATGAACTTGCATATTCACGTTATCACAGTACGTCTGCAAGAATCTTTACTGGATTTTGTAAACCATTTGGCGTTTTTGACAATAGGATTACATCATCTGCAAAAAGAATAATGAATATTTACACTATGCCTGGCATCAGCTGGATAATAAAGTAGGGTTTCTCAAGACACACCATTGTCTCACGTCTATGGGGTTATCGAATATCACAGATAATTCTCAGTTTGCCCAAATACATGAGCATAATGATTCAAACAGTGGTTTTAGCGAACCTAAAAACTTCCCTTTCACTCCCTGATTTTGAATACACTCTAAGGGTTTGTCATGCTGAACCGAATCTCCATGTACCTTTCTTGCACATAGTTTTCTGAACCATGACATACAAACTGAAAATCTGATCCACCGTAGAAAAGCTTTTTCCTAAATCTTGCTTTACTTTCTGATATCAAATGATTGTTTTCAAACCAAGTGTACAATCTAGTGTTCAGTATTGATTTGTAACATTTTGATATAATGCTTAGTAACGACACATCCCTGTGATTGTCTTCTTTATCAGGACCTCCTTTCTTAAGGATTGGTATGATGATAACCTTTGGATATCCTAAGGATAAACTCCTCGGTCAAAAATAGTGTTAAACTGTTTCAAAAGAAAATTATAAATATCTGTGCTACCATTTTTAATATCTCAGCTGTAACACCATCAATTCCACTTGCATTACCTTCCTCAATTTTCTGATGGATTCTCTGACTTCTTCTATAGTAATTTTAACATTCAAGGGGTGTTCTGTTGATTCAGTTAAATTTACTTCTACATCGCAGCGCTCAACATTTGTTGATCTATTATCTTGAAATACATCTTTAAAATGATTGAACCAATCATCATTACTTATATTGTTATCAAGTTTGTTTTTGATACCATAACCTACATTTCTTAACTCAGTCCAGAACTGCGATGAATTTCTGGCTAAGCATTCTGCTTTTAGTTTATTAAACCGCTGTCTTCTGGTCTTTAGTAATTTTTTGTACGTCTTCCGTGCTTACAAAACACAATCCTATCATCTTCATCTTTTGTTTTTCTGTAGAGTTTGAGGTTTTCTGCTTTCTACTTTTGCTGTCTCACATTCGCCATCAAACCAATCAAACCTTTTTCTCTTTTCTATACATTTCTTACGATACATACACACACCAGTTTTTTTTAGACATTCAGCAAGCATAGTTAAAGCATTATCTATGTTAGTGTCTAGAGTATCTGAAACCAATGTAAGTCTACCCAGAATGTAATTACTTTGTTATTTTGTTTACATAATCGTCTTTCTTATTTTCTTGCCATATGAACTTTTGTTTGAGGTTATTTTTTTGTTACTTTTCCCTCAGCTTTTCTTCCTGTTTCAAGCTTTGGTTCCACTTTCATTTAACCGGTAAATGATCTGAATCTGTGAGACAGTCAACATCTCATGTAGCAAAGGAAAGAGAGAGAGAGACAGACAGAGAGAGAGAGAGAGAGAGAGAGAGAGACAGAGGGACAGAGAGAGACAGAGAGACAGAGACAGAGACAGAGACAGAGAGACAGAGAAACAGAGAGACAGAGGCAGAGGCAGAGACGGAGAAGGCTGATAGTTATTTTATAACCTAGCACCCAGTATTTGCAGGAAATAGCAAACAGTATCTGACGAAGCCAGTTTCAGACTAATGAGGCAAAGCAGTGTCTTCACAGGGAAGTTACTGGTTGGCTTTAAAACGCGGTTTATTCATAGTGATGTTATTGGTTTTACTAAAGCCGATCTTCCCAATGCCTGTACAACAATTGTGCCTACGCACAACTATGACGCACGTGGAATACATTGTGAAACTTCCTGGTAAACAATGCTAACAACCCAAATAAGTTTCAATTTTTTTCACAACGAATGATACCGCCACCTTTATGTAAACATTTTAAATCACAGAACTACTACCGACTTGGAAAAAAGTCAGCACTTGTTATTCATTTACATAGAAAACAAATTCTCAATTATGAGTGAGACACCTTTAGATGCGTTGGCTGGTATTTGACGGAAAAATCCGTCCTTGAGAAAGTCCTGGAGTAAAGATATCGGACAAAAACAATTAACCGGTTCTGTGATCTCCGTTGTATATTTCATGGCATGATTTTATATACAGACCCAACAACAAGAAGCATACAGGAACACTGATCACACAGCAAGTCAACGCTCCCCATCACTCTCTGAATAACCTCAACTGCCCGGCAACAGAAAAAGTAGATACAGCCAGTACAGACAAAAGACGTCTGCTGGAACAATTGTGGATCTGAAAACTTCAAACACTAACCATCATCGTCTTACCATTATCTGTTACCATCTGTGAAGAAAAACTACAGTGGTATGGACTTGAACTAGCGCACACATGGGTGCATGAGGTACATTATGTATGTATGTATGATGTATGTAGTATGTATGTATGTATGTATGTATGTATGTATGTATGTATGTATGTATGTATGTTGTATGTATGTATGTATGTATGTATGTATGTATGTATGTATGTATGTATGTATGTATGTACAGAGGTCCTCCGTCGTGCGGGCCTACAGACCATCTTTGCCCTTCTAAGCCAACGCCGACTACGCTGGCTTGGCCATGTGCGTCGAATGGAGGATGGACGCATACCAAAAGACGTTCTCTACGGCGAACTGGCAAACCGGAAGCGAACTCCAGGACGCCCACAGCTACGCTTTGTAGACGCATGCAAAAGGGACCTTAGAAGCTCAGGGATTGACCCAGGCTCTTGGGAGACTCTGGCGGAAGACAGGGCAGCGTGGAGGACAGCCGTTCAGCAAGGCGTTGTGAATGCGGAGAGGAGGAGAGCAGAAAGCGCAGACGAGAAAAGGGCTCTTCGCAAGCGACGTTCCAGAAACCAAACAACAGCGACTCAGTTTGTATGTGGCAGATGTGACAGAGATTGCCACTCAAGAATCGGCCTGCACAGCCACAGCAAAAAGTGCACGTCATGACCACAACGCCTCCTGGTGCAGACTGTCATCTCCTGAGATGTAAAGAGGCCGACGATGTATGCAGTGTGCAGTTGATGCATGTAACATCATGTATGTATGTAGATACTCATGTATGATATGTATGTATGTAAAGTATGTATGTATGATGTATGTATGTATGTATGGATGGATGATGGATAGATGGATGGATGATGTACGGATGGATGCGTGTATGAATGTATGTATGTATGTATGTATGTATGTATGTATGTATGTATGTATGTAGTATATATGCATGTATGTATGTATGTACGTATGTGTATGTATGTATGTCTATATGTATGTATGTATGTAATCATAAAAGTGATTGTCCTCAGACACTGAACAGTCAAACTACATGACACTCATGAATTGGCTCTGTCAAAACAAGAGAAAAATAAGCCCATAATTAGAATTCTCATTCAAATAAGTCAGTCAGCTCATCAGTGAGAAACAGCTTGAAAAAGCATAGCACATGTCCCCAGTTCCCACTTTCAATCCTGGATTTCATAAAAATTGAGGAATGTCTGACTGTTGTCCATTTGGAGGCAATAGATTTCCAGTGAACGCAACACTTCGCTGATTGCCACGCCCCCTGCCATGCCTTCTAACTGGAGTACAACTCCTCTGCACCTCTCCTCTCCCTCTCCCCCTTCTCGTCTTCCCCCTTCCCACACCACAAACACGTGCATGACCCCTCTCACCATCACTTTCACTGCTGTCGGGTCCAAAGTCCGGTTTCTGGGCATGCGCGCTCGGCATTCGCACTGACCACGGCGGTCGCGGCCTGACTCGGACTTATCGTTTGCTTGCATCGGTTCAGCCAGCAAGCGTTGAATGTCAGTGTCAGGGTCGTCACTGTCGTCTTCTTCACCCTTATGTTCAAGCGAACTATCAGATAACAAATCATCTCTGTCCTCATCATGCTCTAAAATCATTTGAACGGCCTCTAGAGTCATGAAAGTCCGCTGACGGAGCCACTGTCCCGATTTGTTGAATGTTGAGTCACCATTTTGCTCCACTTCACACGGTACAGTTACCAAATCATTAGCGACAATAAAGGTGTCTTCCCTATGACGTGTAGACACTTATAGCTCACTATGTAACGTTCCTTTGAGCTGATTGGCTCACACTGTAATGAATGAAAAATCGGAATACCCCTTGACTTATACCATCTGAGTATCCCCATGGAACATCATACAACCAGCCTGTGCATGTGTGCATGTGTACACTACTTCATTATGAGTTACAACAAACACATGGTTGTTTACATGTATGATGGTTACAGCAGTGGACCATTAACAAAAGATGTGGTCAATCAAAGAAGAAATCACGGGATCACTGGACCTGTCGCTGTCTTTGTTGAAGACAACGTGCTAAATAATTTGTTGACAGTTTTTTTCTCTCTATCAAATACCGCCAACTACCAGCTCTTCTTTCACTTGCTTAAATCGAGCTTGGGTTAAATCTGGTGTTTCCATCCGGTGTGTCGGCAGAGTTAACCTCTGAAGTCCTTTGGTCCGCGTTGGTGTCCTGCACTGGCACCTGCTGTTACACGTGCCTGTCGAAGGTGACACCACTGCATTTCGTGCAAAGTAAGTTGGAAAGCAGCTCCCTGGCTTTCAAGATGTCTGTCTATTCAACGGTGTCTTCACTGACGGTTCCATTTTGCATTGTCGCACAGTTGATATGTCGCTTCACTGCACGTCTTCGTCGATCGTGCAGCAGGATGGTTCTGTAACGTGGTGATAGTGTTTTCTACCATTTCCACTTGTGTGTGAATAATGCACTGATATGGGACAGCGTGTTAAAGACTATGTGAGCCTTCATATTTATTTGATGAATATAGCATTAGAAGCTCTAATTAATTCAAGAAAATGGGAAATGGGATTTATTTTCTAATTTTTGAATAATGTGTAAATTGTTCGCCCAATCCTTTAGTTGTATTCTGTATTCGCTGTGTGATTTGGAAAATGTGTGAGAAACAGATACAAGAAGATGCGTGTGCTCCAAACACTACATGTTTTCTTTTATTCCTGCACAAGTATGGTGCGTGACAGACTAATGCCTGATGGCTTTATGAAGACTCACTGTCGTGGTCATATGTGTGTGTGCATGTAAAACGATGGGTTGGGGATGGCTGTGAGGAACTGGGGTCAAAGGTTGTGGGTGGGGGTGGGGGACTATAGGAGTTTATCCACGTCTATTTGATGAGACATTTAGTATGTTAGAAAGTGCGATTGTGTGTGTGTGTGTGTGTGTGTGTGTGTGTGTGTGGTGTGTGTGTGTGTGTGTGTGTGTGTATGTGCGAAGCATCAGCGTACCTTCAAAGTGATGTGACTGACCACAATTCCATTGTCCACAAAGTTATCAGGGATGTGTGTAGCAAATCAAGATCAGAATACTTTGAAGAAGGCCACGCGGACGAAATATACGTATAAAACGACAAAATTGGCTTGCTGTTTGTGTTTTTATCATATATTCTATCTATCTATCTATCTATCTCTCCATCCATCGATCAATGTATTTCTCCTCTATTCATGAATCAAATATGTTTATAAGTTTGCATAGTAACAATCAGCACGAAAAACAATTTCCACACACACACACACACACACACACACACACACACACACACACACACACACACACACACACACACATATTCTCCAATATCAGACAAACTGAGATAAATTCTAAGTCTTTGTAATCTCACTCAAAGAGACAGCCAGTGTCTGTCGGTATCTTCACTCATATATCAAAGAAACGGTTATTTCTGATTTTTGTTTGTTCTAGTTTTCATTTTGTAGGGGTGTATTTCGTTTCTTTGACAACACAGTATTATTATCTTTCCTTCATTTAACAGCTCATCCTGTTGAGAAGAAAATCAGATTACATCCATCTGTTCTCGTTTTTTTTGTTTGTTTTTGTTTTTTGTCTTAGTCTTGTTTGACTTTGCTAGTTTCTGTGGGTAGTTTCCCCCTTAAAACAACATCTTCAAGCATTTCTACTTGTTTTGAGTCTTTCCTGGTTTGTTTTTTGCATAACGTTTGCTATAAAACGTTTGTACTGAAATGTTTTCAGCTATCTTTTCTCAATGCTGTCTACTGTGCAGTAAGTCATTGGAATGAGTAAAATCCCTTCTATAGTGTCACAAGTCTTCTGTTCAATGTATGGGAACTTTGGTAGACCTGTTGACCGATCTCATTTTTATCTCTCTGCATCAGTCACACCAAACCAGCAGGCACGATGGTACCAAGAAACTATTTTACCAGTAAAACAATAATAACAGGTTCAGGCATATAAGCATCAAATTATTTGCAAACACGTACACAGTGCCTCAGTAGTATACATGACAAGCTAGTGGTCAATGCACCGATACTTTCTGTCATATTTTCTTCGCTCATTTCTTACTCTAGATCCCAAGCTGCCCACTACATACCAGCCAACAACGCTTTTAAGAATCTCATGATCACACTCCATAATGAATGTACTGGACTGAACACGTGAACATCCTGTATCATTTCACCCTAGAATTATGCACAAGAACAAGGCTCGTCCTAAACAAAGTTTAATACGTGGACAGCTCGAATCATTCACGTAAATGAATTCATTCTAGAATTTTACAGAAAGCCATGGATGAGAATAGAATGCACTCGACCATATCACGTGGAAAACAAACATTAATATTTCATTCTGTAGAAACAGCCGGGCCCTTTGGGGGGGGGGGGGGGGGGGGGGAGGAAGAAATGACAGCGTTTGTTCATTTTCAAACTGTCAAAACATTCGTGTCCGGAGTTAGTATGTAACATATTTAACAACTCCATTTTTTTCTCTGCAGAAACAGCATACCTTCTACTGATTGCTGTTTGTGCACCTTCCTTTTGTTTTGTCTCGCAGGCTGTGTGTGGGCAAGTTACGGGAATCAATATAAATCAAGTGCATTCATGAAGTAAGGATATACTGCAAAGCAAACGAACATCACCAAAAAAAGAAAACCAGTTTAAAACAACTAATAGCCCCCCTCCTCCTCCCTTCCCCCGCCCATACACACAAACCAGACACACAAATGAAAATAAAATAATCAAGCAAGCAAGCAAGCAAGCAAGCAAGCAAACGGTCTGTTCAGTCATTCAACTAAATAAAACACTGAAATGCAACTTCCTGACTTAAATGTATATTAATCGATAATCGCCAAAAATGAAAGCTAGTTTTAAACCAACTAATAATCCGCACACACACACATACACACACGCACACACACACACACAAACAACACACACACACACACACACACACACACACACACACACACACACACACACACACACACACACACACACACACACACACACACACACACACACACACACACACACACACACACACACAAGGTCTTGAGAGTACGAACTGCTCTGCCTGCTTCACCATTCCCTTCTGGGTAACGTGGACTGCTGGTCAGCTGCCTTCTTCTACAAACTTAGTTGTGAACTGTTTTGACATCTTTATCAATAATCGTGATGCTGGAAAACATCTCTGGTTGCTAGAAACCGGATCTCTGTATACTATCTAGAAAGATGATTTTGACGAAGAAGCAAAGAAAAATGACGCTGAAACATCAACTTGAGGAGAAAAAAGGAATTTTAGAAATTTACCTTACCGTAAAAAGAATGTTTTTTGACACACAGTAACGAATCCTGGCTATCTTACCTTATGATTTGCCTATTTCTGACACAATGTAGAGTCATGCAAGACAATGGATTATTTGGATTCATTCATTCAACAAAGATAGGAAGCGAGTTCTCGAAGTCAAAATTGTTTATTCCGCCGAGAATCTGTTGGAGGTTTCTAAATTCCTGAACAAATATATGGTGTCTGGAAACCGAGTTATTTTTGAGAGGGAGTGAGCAGCAACGACTTGGAAATTTCGTGAGGCTAGCATTATGTGCGTCCATCTCTTTTTTTCTTGCCTGCTGCTTTACCTTATGCATCCCTGAACAGAGTCAGATAATAATTCACAGCTGGGTGAACCAGACGCTACACACGTAAAGTTCTTCATGAGCCAGCTTAGAACACGTGCAGTCAGACTGGAAGGCAGGGATTTTATTGCTGCCTCAACCAAACCTTTGTAGTACAGGACAGAACACCGATTCTTATAGACATAGGGTACACAACAGACCGAGAGATTTATTCAGACAGAGAGAGAGATCGAGGGAGGGTAGGGGGGGGAAGGGAAGAGAAAGAAAGGAGGGAGGGAGTGGGAAGGTGAGAGAGAGAGAGAGAGAGAGAGAGAGAGAGAGAGAGAAACAGAGAGAGAGAGCGTCACCACCCAGTATCTGCAGTAAATCCCAGTTATCTGACAAAGGTATTAAAACCTGACTCACGAGCAACGTGGCATCTGAACAACATGGCTGGCTGTTTGGTCAGCTAAATCCCAATCCTCTTATGGTTCTAACAAGACACCTGACAACATAGCCTACGTCATCTCTGACGTACGCAGACAAGAGTGCGGCAATCGTAAATCTTCAAGGTGAATAAATCTAACAACCCAAATTATTAAAAACTGTACACCACAAAATGTTATGCTATCTGCAGGTCTGTTGAATCAACGTTCCTAGCTATCTGAAAATGGCCATTTCCCCCTGTTCAGCACCACGTCAGGAAATGTCTACTTTTCCTTTTTTCTCTTTCTGTCTTTTTTGTTGTCTGCTGAGTGTTGTGCATTTGTTCTTTGTTGTGTTTTGTATACGCTTGACAAAGGTCAGTTGGCCGAAAAATCGCGCCTGTTTTGTTTTGTTATTTTGCGTTCTGATTCTATTTTTGTGTTTCCTGGTTCCTATCTGAAAATTGCCAAAACAAATCACCTCCTTCTAAGGTTTTTGCCTCTGTATATTTCATTTGTCTCATGGATATTGTACAGGCAGGGTATCAGTATCATTAAACTGAATTCACGAAATAACGGTCGTCCTAAATCAGCTGAATAGAAAGCAAAACAAAACTCCCTCCTACCCCTTTCCCCAGCACCACTTCCTTTCCATCACCACCACTTCCTTTCCACTATCAGATAAATCAGACAGATGTGTCTTTTGAATCAAAGGTACAGACTATTGTTCGCCTGCATCCTGTCTCACGTATCAATCAGATGGCTATTTCCAGTTTTGTTTTGTTCTGATTTTTTAGATTATCTATTTCGTTTCCATGACAACACTGACATTTTTAGAATCATCGCACTTACCCATATTCCTTTGTGCTCATCTTTATTTTCTATTTGTTCTATTTTCTACACCGCCTTAATGCACAGAAACTGGCACAGGTTTTTACAGTGCTATGACAATGATGTCGATTGGATGATAATCATGGTGCTATGCAGTTCCATCAAGGACTAAGACTGCATGACAGGGCTGTACTCTACGCCTACTATCATAACATATCCTAGAATCAACCAGTCCCGAGAGATACAGACACCTGTAATGCTAGTCAGGAAATTTGGTCAACACCCTCAACGACACATCCGTGAAGTGGATGAGACTCGGCTGTGTGGTCCCACTCTTCCCAACGAGCCCATAGCACGCTCAATTTTCAGAGCCGCCCATGGTGATTTTGAAAGGACTGATGGGATTCAAACCCACAACCTTCCTGTCGGTAGTCAGAGGCGCTAACCACAACAGCACAGCCACCAGTTACACATACTGACATCTGACCATAGATGTGTTTCTGATGATAGCCCATCGTGTTCAGGCGATTCGGGAAAGCAGATGAAACATGTCTGTTGTCGCCCTTGTCACTCTTTTCAACCCCAAAGTGATTGTCTTGTTCCTTTGCTTGTATCTTTTTTTCTCTCGATTGAAGACATCTTATAAAGTGAAGCGTATCTGCTCATTTCTGTCGGTTTTTTGTTTGTTTTGCTTTTTGTTTGTTTGATTCTTTGTATGTTTAAAACATGAGAAGTGTACCGACAATCTGAGAAATCTGAGAATCTTTTGTACTGTACGTTATGTCGTGCATATGGTTTTTGGAATGATTGTGTGTGTGTGTGTGGTGTGTGTGTGTGTGTGTGTGTGTGTGTGTGTGTGTGTTGTGTGTGTGTGTGTGTGTCTATGCTTAAAAATGTGCGCGTGCGTGCGTGTAGGTGTGTGTGTTTGTGTATCTCTGTGTGTGCGCGTGCGTGGTGTATGTGTGTGTGTGTGTGTGTGTGTGTGTGTGTGAGAGAGAGAGAGAGAGAGAGTGAGAGAGAAAGAGAGAGAGAGTGAGAGAGAGAAAGAGAGAGAGAGAAGAAGAGAGAGAGAGAGAGAGAGAGAGAGAAACACACATACACACAGTCTCACAAACACAATCTCACAGACACAGACATGCACACACACACCGGGAAGCAAGCAAGCAAGCAAGCAAGCACGCAAGCAAGCAAGAAGGCAAGAGGTAGCCAAAAATGCAAATGCATGAGTAAGAGACATAATGCATATTTTCTGTCACAAACTGAACAAAAAACAAAATCTGCAGAATGCAAAAAACTGAAAGCAAAGATAATAAACATGTTTTGTGACAAAAGACCATTGATTCTGGAGAAGCCAGTTGCCACATTTACAAACCAAATAATGTATGGAGACAGAATGAATGACACAAAACAAATGAAGCAGGGTGAATGAATTACAGTAAGAGAGGAAAGGAGAGTGGAGAGATGAAGGAAGAGAGTAAAAGAGAGAGGAAGAGAGAAAGAAAGAAAAAGAGAGAGGAGGTTAGGGGGAGAGAAAGAGAGAGAGAGAGAGAGAGAGAGAGAGAGACAGACGGACAGACAGACAGACAGACTGACAGACAGACAGAATACGACAGCAAGAGACTGCGCACGTTTCTTCTTTGTGCGAATCTCTCTCTCTCTCTCTCTCTCTCTCTCTCTCTCTCTCTCTCTCTCTGTATACTTATATATATGTACATATGTATGTATGTGTGTGTGCACGTAGATGATTGCGCCGGAGTAATGATCTACATGGCTATGATTAAAATATATTTATTTTTAGTTTACGTCGCATTGCACCCTCATTATTTTCATCTAATCATTTTTTGCATATCTTTGGCTAAAGTTATGCAGATTGGCAAAGAGACAGGCAAAAAAATCGTGATCATCCATTTGTATTCGTTCAAGTCTTGTGACCCAAAGACACTGGCCATATACATTCACATTTATCAGTTGCAAGCTTCTGGACTGTTTGAGCCTCTGGAAACTGCGTGTTACATGTTTGATACAGCAATCCAGAACATTAGACGTGGCAGTTATATCTAAATATGACGGAAGTTTCCTTGGTTTTGAACTTTGACAAACACTTCATTCAGATCTTCCCATAAACAGCTGACACACTGATGGCCATGCACAGTTAAACCTCTGTATTAGCAATCCCTAATCTGCCTTGCCTGGTTTGACCCAAACGGTGTGAACCTTTGTCTTTGCTGTCACAGTTTGTTCAGCCAGCCAGCCAGCCAGCCAACCAGCCAGCCACCATCCATCCATCCATCCATCCACCACCCCACCATCCATCCATCCATCCATCCACCATCACCAGCCAGCCAGCCAGCCAGCCAGCCAACAGCCACAGCCAGTCACTGACCAGACAGCCAGACAGTACAGCCAGCCAGGCACACACACTCTGGTTGATATGTAATAATTCACATCTGGTGATTATTTCTTTTTCTGAATCTCTACCAAATTCCACTCTCAGATAACGAACCCAAAAATACACATGGAAGAAGATGGTAATAAATGAATTTTGAATAAAATGACATGAGAGCATCAAAGAAAACTGGTTACTGGTGAATGGCATGGTGAAACAGGATAAAGCACGGACCTCAGGCCCATGTGACAAAAACGGCAGTGAGAAGGAGCATGAAAGTCGTGTTGACGTGATGTGCCTGGCCTGAAACAACACGTTCACACTGATCTGGCAGAAAACAGGATGATACAGGGATTAAGAACTCTTCACTCCAATGGAAAACACAAAGAAACTAACCATCATAATTGAATAAAAGAACCACTATGACGGGATGTTATCAGCACGTCCAAGCAAATGCACACATACTCCACACACGCACACACACTCTGAACAACTCAGTAGAAAACACACACACACACACACACACACACACACACCAACACGCACACACACACACACACACCACACACACCACGCACACACACACACACACACACCACACAGCACGCACATGCACGCACACGCACACAACACACACACACCACACAAACACACACACAACACACACACACACACACGCACGCTCACACAACACACACACACATAGCAAACACACACATAACACACACACACAACACACACACACTTACACACACACAGACACACACACACACACACACACAACACACAAATAAAACACACATAACACACACACATAACACACACACACACACCACACACACACACACACACACACACACACACACACACACACACACACACACCACACACGACTACACACACACACACACAACACAGACAAAACACACACACAACACACAAACAGACAGACTACACACACTAACACACACACACACACACACACACACACACACACACACACACACACACACACACACCACACACACACAACACACACACACAACAATCAGAACACACACACACACAAAGGAAATGAGAGTTTCGGTATCAGTTTTTCTCAACCAAACAGCCTTTCCGCTGCAGATGTGTGATGGAAAAAGATCCAGAATCTTCATGTTATAAGCTATAGGCCTACGCGTAAACCAAAGCGTTCGTAAGGTCTTCAAGTCCTACATAACTTACTGGGCTCTACATACATGTTTATTGTCTATGGCTGTATCAATCTGTTATGACACAAACTGCGGCTATCTAAATGTCTTTTGTAGCCCTCCAGAAATAATGCAAAATCTCCCAACTTAGTCCCCAAATGTCAGGTTGTTATAAACAAGCTCTGTGTATTATCCACAAGCCGGCAACGTCCCCAGTCTCTGTGTTCAAACAGATTCAAGGCTTCCACCCATCACCATAGAGCATCGACCGCCACCTATCGCAAAAAACAACAACAACAACAACAAAAACAAACAAAACAAAACAAACAAAACAAAACAAAACAAAACAAAAACAAAAAAACACCGTCGACGTAAGCTTCCAGAGTAGTAACACAGTATCTCTACCATTGCCTGTCTACCAGAACAGGACACCTACATCCCACTATGACTGCAGAAATTCCTCAAGTCTTTCCCAGACAGCTGCCCTGTTAACTCAGTAAGAAATGGCAACAATGACAAAGACACAGCTCCATTCTAGATATGACCGGACAAATCAAAACGTCTGCAAGAAACTTATAAATTAACGTAAATGAATAGGATAGTCAAGCCATGCTAACACATTCTCTTTTCCCACGCCTTTCCATTTGGAATGCGTCTGAATATTGTACATTATATTGAAAAAAACATGGACAAACAGGTAAATACCCTTCCCTTCAAATACATTTGTCTGCGTACATAGACACATTTACCACAAAGAGAAGACAATCCAAAATGAAATCTCCCCCTTTCAAAAAGCGAGAAAGAATGAAGGAGATAAGACGGTGCATCAGTAGTTGTAAGGAAATGAAAATCTAATTCATATTCCACAGAAAACTTAATGAGAGTAACCAAATTCCCCTGATGAAAACAAATAAACAAACAAAACAAAACTAAACGGTTTGCATGCCCAGAACAAGTACGTGTGCTGTCCTCATGTCAGTCACGATGAAGAAAAGCAATATACATGGCCTATGGAGGAACGGATATTTGTGAACAATGATCGTGGAAGAACGGATATTTGTGAACAATGATAAAGGTCCTCCCATACCTGTAAGGTCATTGGGCAGTGAGGTCAGACTCAGACCTGACTAGTTTTGTGTCAACCTTTCTGACGGTGCGTCTTCTCGGGCAAGGAATGGTACAGCACTGTATGACGACATGGCCACCTCTTAGACGTAACAGTTCTA
>CM060310.1:39439301-39446801 GCA_030674185.1 Monoplex corrugatus
AAATTTCAGCGCAAAAATACGAAGGGAGACTACCAAACATAAATCACATGTACACCAGACGACTGGTAAAGGGAAGTAACCCGATAAACATGGTCTGGGTTGAGGAATAATGGATACGGACAAGTTTTGGACTCAGAGTTTGTTGTTGCAGGTATAATCAGAAGTCGGCGATGAGTGACGCGACGCTGTTCCCAGATATCTCGGATTTCGTCCCAGATGAGTGAAGTGCTGTACTCTAAACCACTATCAACGCATTTGTCTTTTGTCTCGCATATCAAGGAACCGGCCATCTCCAGGTTTGTTGTGTCCACGTTCTTATTTCGTTGACTTTTATTTCGTTTCCATGACAATACATTGACACTCCACCAGGGTTACCTTTCCTTCATTTAATAGTCTCTCGTCAATAAGAATTTCAGGTTTATCCACCTGCTGTCTTTATTTTAGTCGTGTGTTTGACTGATTTATCGCTCTGCTTGTGTCTGTGTCTATTTATTTCCCTTGAAAACATCTCCAATCATTTTTACTTGTCCTAGTGTGTTTGCTAGTTTGCTTGTTTGTACGGCTGCTTATTTTAAAACATTGAAGTTTTCAGGTATATTTATTAAAAATCCCCACTGTTTACTTTCGTACAGTATCTTTTGTATTGTACATGAAGTCCTTTGTAATAAAAAATCTGTTCAATACGCCAACCTCATCTCTCTCCTACAAACTACGTAAGCTTACTGATAATCATATCACATAGGTCTGTTTGTTTTGGATATTAAGCAGCCAATATCAATAAGTATCAATAAGTAAATTGCGTTCTAAAAATAAAGGTGAACACATTTTGAGTAAAAAGAACATATCAGAAAAATATCAATCTAAACTAAAACTAAAACCACACAACACACACACACACACACACACACACACACACACACACACACACACACACACACACACACACACACACACACACACACACACACACACACACACACACGGAGACAGACAGACTTCAAACAGAAACAGGCAGTTTCACAGTCTTTCTCTCTATCCTTGTCCTCACACATAGTGACAGGCAGGCAGATACGTACACAGACACAAAGACAGGCACACAGACAGATCCAATCTTCTTGAAAGAGACTTATGACATAATTTAATACGATGGATACATGAAAGAAAAAGGAAAAGCAGAAAGAGGCAGACAGGCTGACAGACAGACAGACAGACAGACAGGCAGACAGGCTGACAGACAGACAGACAGACAGACAGACAGACGAAGAAACAAAGATGTACAAAGAGACAAGATTTTAAACGCTCTAAAATGCCTTTTCAGTCAAATCAATAAACGGAACATAAAAGAAAAAACGACTCACCCTCCCAGCCACCTTTCCTTTCACATGTCCTTTGTAGTATTTCCTCAGTCACAAGGCCTTGCTGACACAATATCTACAGAAGACCTGAAAAAAAGAAAAAAGAAAAACCCCGAAAGTTAGACAGATGAGTCACACCAAACATGTATGAATGAACACACCAACCACGCAAGGCCTTGTACATTTACACATGCATAACAGCGTTTCACTGTTTTTTGTAGTTCTGTATCAGGAATATATCAATAAAATGAAAAAAGAAGCAGGTCAAGCCACTGTATCGACGTTCAGTTTCATTACAGAAAGTTTAGATTGTTTTACTTCTTTTGGGTGACTGTGACTCTGAGAAATGTTTGAGAAAAGTTGACCTCAAGCGAAGACAATGGAGGACCGTCAAAAGAAAAAACAGCACGCAAACATTTTCAGAAATTCGTCTGAAAGTGTTTTCCATACACTTTCCTCAAAAATGCTGATTCTGGTGTGGCTTTTTTTTTTCATCAGGGAGATAGAACGTCCGTGTGACCTTGATCTTGTCACCATTACCTGTAATCGCCATTCCTAAAGCTGATCTAAATTTGATACAGATTCATCCAGAATCAGCTGAGAACATTTTGTTAACAGGTTTTGTCACAGGCATACAGGCACACATATCCCTGGTGGATATGAAATAATCTCCTTTTCTAAGAAAACAACAAAAAACAAACAAACAAACAAACAACAAAAATCAAGGGAATTGAACAAGTTGATTTGTCTTTACCTATCAATTTTCTCTTGGACAGCCTCTCTGAGTTTAAATACAGGCCACTTTCATCCCCCATCTCTTTGATGAACTGAATATTTAATCAGAATATGGGACTAATATTCATCCACAAAAAACTCCTTAAAACCATGCAGAAGTCTGTAAGTGCTTTTTTGTCACGCTGCCTTATAACACGAGCAAGGCCTTGCCCAGTTACGCTTAAATATCACAGGCCCTAAAGAACTGAACTGTTCATATAAATTAAGTTCTGTTCATAAACAACTTATACGTCATGGTAATACAGCATGTTTGTTTTTGTTTGGGGATGTTTGTATCCACAGGAATGAGATGTGCTCAGTAACACTTGTGCATTTGTAGTTTCTCAGTTAGCTGGATATTTAATCCAAACTAAGTGACGACCACTCCCCGAACTGCTGATAGATTTTTAATGATTCAACTTGTTCACCAACAACATACACAGAAGGACGGACAGACAGATTCAACTACTGTATACAAATAACGCCATAACCACTATGAAAGAGGGGGGGGGGGACGTCATAAATCTCAGCATCATTACGTAGTACACGTTACCGAAATATGGTATGAATCAAATTATGCTACAGCCATTTCTCTTCACTGAAAAGCTTAGTACAAGAAAATTGCCTGGTTACGCATTCACAGTTTCAGCCATCGGCGCCATAAATAAAAATAATCAAAACAACCATGATTGACGAGCACATTTCGTTAGAATGAATTTTGCACGAAGATCACTCAGTACAAGGCATTTCAAAACAAAATGAACTTCATCCCCATTGGTTCATTACATACATGGCACAGGGCCTAATACGTATGGGTTTGTATCGAAAATCGTGCACATTTATTTCAGACATAGTAAATGTGTTCGTTATAAACGGCAGATGCTTGTCAGTATCCATCTACAGTCACGTCTTACTAAAGCATGAATGGCTAAAGATTCTTCAAAATGCGAACCTACCATTGTCCGAATATGACTATCCCACTCTGTCATATCTAGACTTTACTAAACGTTGACGAAGATGTCGTTAAACACATTTACATCTTGATATAACCAGGCATATCCAAAGTCATGTTCAGGACAGACAGACAGACGACCGACCGACCGACCGACCGACAGACAGACCGACAGACAGACAGACAGACAGAGAAACACGCATCCTCTCTTAGGGTAATGCAATGTTATGTCCAATTTAAAAAAAAAGGAAGAATAGGAACTTTATAAAGCTCCGCACAATCCCATTCCCAGACAACGGCAGCCAAAATCAAACATCAAAGAAAATACCAGCAACGCAAAAAAAGGAAGGGCATCAAACTATTAAAAGAAAACTTTTTACTGCATAATGACACGGTAGCATATGATAAAGTAAGGAAATGACAATGGAGTAGAAAACAAAATAAAACAGACGACCCCCCCTCCCTGAACAAAACAAAACAAAACAAAACCTAAAAGAAAAGTATTCTAACAATGTCCCTTTTTATACGAACAAACAAAAACAAAAACAAAACCACAAACATTACAATTCCAAAATCTTCCATTTTTATACAATTATTATAGAAAATCCAGCTTTGTACTTCTTCTTTTCACTGTGACCTTAAAGAAGCATCAGAAAACATCAAACTTGACGTGAGGCGAGGACAACGGTAGACTGACACAACAGTGAAAGAATTTAAGTATAGTAAAAAGTTCCTGATCTAATGCCATTCACATACCTTCCACAAAAAGATGTTGATTTTACATATATTGTTTTTTTTTTGGTCCGTGTGATCTTGACACCATGACTCCCACATTTATACACTGGCCACACCACAACGGTCTACAGCTTTGATTTATATAGAGAAATAATCCATTCACAGACATCTGAGAAAATCTTGCTCACACACCTTTATTACAGAGACAAAGACAGACAGACATATTACAGTCATACTGACACAAATACACAACTTTCACAGGTCGATATGAAACAATATATCTCCGTATATTTAAAATAAAAGGCGATGAAAAAAAAAAAAAAAAAAAAAGAAAACGCCGAACAAACAAGTCAGCAGGAGGTCGAGGTGTCCCGATGGGGTATGCCCAGGGTGAAACGAAATGATCAAGCTAATCTGGCAGAAAGCAAGAGGAGACAAAGATTGAGAAATGTGCAATCCATTCTACAATCTGAAGACAAACTACGATAGCTGAATAAAAAACGGCATTATGATCTGATGTCTTCAGCACACCCTCCACTCACACACGCCCAGAAAAATACATACACGTACGCACACTGTGAACAACTAATTAACAGCCAACACAACTACAAAACGACTGTCACAGACAGAAATAACGGAATGAAACAACTCTGTTCTAAATGAGAATGTTTAGTTGTGATGTGACAAACGTGAAAATATTCTACGAAAATCAGTAAATGTAAAATCAATCGTTTTCCACTTCTTTTTGCTTTGAAAGCTTTGTATACTTCTGTCTTTAATATATACCAATTTCAAACTTGCACCAGAGTGACTCAATGCGTGTGGGACTACTTATTAGATCCACATTATGTGGAGCGTTTCTATTAACAATGCAAAATACTTTCTTAGATATTTCACTCTTTAGGTCATTTTGACCCATATAATAATTTAACTAGTTGAAGTTGTATTCATGACAACATGCAGACCAGACAGCTGGTCTACACAATGGATGACTTTTCAAAACACAGTTTGTCAATGTACACAGACACGTTCGTAAATCGACGATAACAAGAGTCGATCTGAATCAATCTGCTGGTTACAAACGTGAGAGGGGATGGAAGAAAAGAGAAGTGGACTTGTCACTGGAATGGAATGAAAAAGAAAGAAACAAAAATGCCAGTACACATCCAAAGTAATTCCATTGGGATTCCTTCTGAAAAAGATGTTAAACAGTTTATATGTCCATATCAAGTGCGTGTTTCTATTATCTCATTTACAGTCATGGCCATAAAAAATAATACTAAGGGAAGTAGTATATATACAGCGACCAATTTCTATGATCTTGCGCCATAAATGCTGCTTATAGTAAAACTCAGTGTGATAGGAGACAGGTTGTCTGACAGCAACAAGAAAGGTTCCTAGAGATAACAAATCATGGGAGATGAGGTGGTAGCTCATTCTGTGGAGCGTTTCTATTAACAATGCAAAGTACTTCCTTAGATATTTCACTCTTGAGGTCAGAATTCATTACCCTTGCACCATCGTGTCTGAGAGTGGGGCCTATATAAACAGAGTCACGTACTTAAAGCCACAAATCCACAAATGGAATGACTGGTGGGCCCAGTAGCTGGTTTGAGCGTCGGATTCACATGCTAATGGTTGTGGGTTCGAATCCCGGGGTGCGCTACATTAAAACTGGCCTTCTCACTGTCCCATCTTAAAAGCGTCATTGTTGTTCCGGTGATGTCAGTATAGGATTAGATAAGTCCCCCTTCCCCCACTTTCCTGGGATGGTTATCAATCAAAACGAAATGACTACAACTTATAAAAGTACATAATAAAACATCACAGCAAGGAGCGTGGGATGAGATGGCATCCATAAATGACGGAAATCAACGTCTCAGTCCTCAACGAAAGGTAAGTATTGCTGCAGTCTAAACGCTTTGTTCGCATCTAGCTGTCTGTCTGTCTGTCTATCTATCTGTCTGTCTGTTGTCAAGCGATCTTTGTATGTACATGTATGTATGTATGTATGTATGTATGTATGTGATGTATGTATGTATGTAATGTATGTATGTATGTATGTATGTATGTATGTATGTATGTAATATTATGTATACGTATGTATGTATACTACCTACCGTCCTACTTACCTACCTACCTACCTACCTTTCATTTCTGTCTATATGCCTATAACAACTTATCTTTATGTAATATCTATCTGTATCTATGAATCCATCCAGCTACCAGTCTACCTATCCATGAGTTGGACTATCTGTCAGTATCTCTATTGATATAACTGTCATTGTCTTTTTTTAAAATATAATTTATTCATCTATTTATTTATTTCTTCATTTGTTGATTTTATTGCATTGTCTATTGAATTTTTTTCCTAAATGTTGAAGAGGGAAAAGAGGGGAATTAAGATCTTGACACTGTATCATGACCATGAAAATATACACTGTTAGGATTTTTTAGACTAACCAAAATTATGGGTCCTGTGTATTTCAAGTATTTGCCATGTTGTTAATATCCCAATCTATAACTCTATATTTTATGTCCAATGTGTCCAATACACCCAGATAAACCAGTGTGTCCTTTTCTTTGGGCCAAAATCAATCCAGATATGGACCATGTTTATTCAAAGTGAGGCAATCACGATTTCTATTCGAGATTGATAAATGATTACAATGCCAAAAATATCGACTAAATTCTCACTCACTCTATCATTCTCTCTCTCCCTTAAAAAGCAAAGTAAGACATAAATAAACGAAATAAAACGAAACAGCAGAAGACAACAACACTGACGGAAAAGACAGAAGGGGAAAGGCAAGTACACACAATAACAACGACCCCCCCCCCCCAACACATACACAAGAACGCACGCACGTACGCATGCACACACTCACACATGCACACAAACGAGAGGAGAGAGAGAGAGAGAGAGAGAGAGAGAGAGAGAGAGAGAGAGAGAGAGAGAGAGAGGAGAGCAGAGAGCAGAGGAAGAGAGAGAGAGAGAGAGAGAGAGAGAGAGAGAGAGAGAGAGAGAGAGAGAGAGAGAGAGAGAGAGAGAGAGAGAAAGAGAGAGCAGGGGGAAAACCCCAGTAAACAAAATGTCATTCCACATTTACGCAAGACAGTTTTCTGAAAGATTGCAGTTCTGGGAAGTGCTGCTAAAGTAGTCTACAGCACATTCCATGTGGCTGTTCTAAAACATCCATATCCTTTCCCATATATATTGGAACATCTCTGCTTTTAGTATAATGGACAATTTGTGTGTGTGTGTGTGTGTGTGTGTGTGTGTGTGTGTGTGTGTGTGTGTGTGTGTGTGTGTGTGTGTGTGTGTGTGTGTGTGTGTGTGTGTGGTTGTATGTGTGTGTGTATGTACATATATATTATATACTCCACACACATACACACACACATACACACACAAAAATATATATATATATATATATATATATATATATATATATGAATAAGGGTACGCATAGTGTATTCATATACAGACCTCGAGACTTCATGAACAGGGTTTACGAGCATAGTTTGTCACATTTCTATCTAGAAAAGCCACACATGAATGTGCACAGAAACAACAGAAATGAATTCTAAATGAGACTCAGGAATTTGTTGTATCTTTAAATCTAAGCGCTATATACATTTCGATCAGTTTTAATTGCACTTCATGACATCAATCAATCGAGT
>CM060310.1:39451801-39464301 GCA_030674185.1 Monoplex corrugatus
AGAGAAAGAAAGAGAGAGAGACAGAGAGAGAGAGAGAGAGAGAGACAGAGAGAGAGACAGAGACAGAGAGAGTGGGGGTTCTTTGGGTGGGGTCGCTGTGCTGTTGTTTTCCGTTTATTATTCGGATCTGCCATTTTATATCTGATGTATAAACACACAACTTTTTTTCTTTATGCAAGATATATTTAATATAATGTACTTAAAACTGACTGGCGCACAGTTGACATAATAGAACACACAAATGAGAGACACTGGATGGTATAACATTTTGAGTGTGACCCCAAAGCCTGAAGGATAACTGTTCTCTCCTGCTCCCTAGAGTTGACTATGTTAAAGCAACTTAGTGTGCCCATTGTAGACCTGCTCTGCGATAAAAGGGTTGTGATTTGCTATCACCGGGAATATAGAATGGTTGTTAAACTTACTTTAGTGTTCGTAACATGTTTCCTGACGACAATTATTTCATCCATAATGGCTTCATTCTTTTTGTAATGATGGCACATTAAAAGGGGATATTATAGAAATGTAATTCATTTTCCTTTCTAGAACCTTTAAAAATAGGTCAGTCCATAACTGCAAACGCTGTCTTCTTCTACCATCAACCGGACAATTCCCAGTGATATGATTTGTACAATGGGTTGTGCATACCCATTGGAAGATGATATATTATACTACGGTACAGCTTATGACACTGATTTAAACAATTTTTTGTCCTGATCATCTGCAGAAAGGACCACTATATCACTTTCAGGTACTTTTTACAATTTCATATTCACCGAAAGTCTTTCATGACTTGAGAAAACTACTTTCAGAGACATTTTAAAATTCATATTATTCACCAAAGTTCTTTCATACTTCAGAACAGCCAAGACAATGTACAAAGAATGCTTTCAGTACAGCATCCTTTACATTTTCCTCCCCTGCCATCCCCCTGAAGAAAAGACTGAAAGGACTGTTTTCCCCATTTACTGCACAAAGGAGACTATTCCACAGAATCCGCTTCTTTTATTTATTTATTCATGTATTCATTTATTTGTTTTTGTCAACTGATTCTATTTGAATAAGACTATAATGAGGAGAACAACAGGAAATTCGTATGGATCCAAGTGACTGAAGGTGACATGACACAGATAGATCACAACGTCTCAATACATAACAAGGTAACAACAACATTGCTATTATCGCCAAAGCAAAGCCGCTACCGTTGAAAAAAAATCCAACAACAACAACAACAACAACAACAACACAACAACATTAGCAACACATACACACACACTCACGCGCACGCACGCACAAATTCAATGACGCTTTTTCCTTCTAAAGATGAACTGAAATGCGACTCCTATTGAGTACACCAAAAACCTTTTATTTAGTCGTGTTCAGACTGATCGTCCATCATGATCAAAGAGGACTCTATATATGGTACAGCTGATGGTACCAGACTATTCTATCTATACGTACTACAGATGGCTGAGTAGACCAGTGTCACACAAAAGCCATTACATCAAAAATCGTTTAAGAGAGTGACGGTCGTGTTTTTTTGCCGAATGGGAAAATCAGAAAGATGGGAGCCAAAGCTGCCTGCCTGGTGAACTACAGACACCCATTACTGAGCCACTGAGGGGCTCGTCTCTGGCTGCAAGGCCTCTGACAGTGTGGTCAGATGACAGCAACGTTGAGATGATTGCTGGTCTGACCACATTGTTCTGATATTGCTGTCACACTGTTCTGACGACTTCCTTTTTCAGACATCTAAAGAGCCATCGCTAGTAATTTTCAGCCAGGAAAAAAACAAACAAACAAACAAACAAAAACCCCAACCAAAACAAAACAAAAACAACGACAAAAAAACCACCCCAACCAACCAACCAACCAACCAACCAACCAACCAACCAACCAACCAACCAACAAACCAAACAAAAACAAACAAAACCCCCCCCCCCCAAAAAAAAAAAAAAAAAAACCCCAAAAAAGACACACCCCTCACACACACATTGAACAATACCAGTCGCCGTGGTGTAAGTGGTTAGCAAAACGGACTACCGACTGGAAGGTTGTGGGTTCGAATCCCCATCAGCACCTTCAAAAATCATTGTGGGATTTTTCGGCTCTAACTGGCTCCTACCCAGAGTTGGGCGCGTGATGGGTTCATTGGGAAGACTGGAACCACACAGTTGTGTCTCATCCACTTCACGGATGCGTCATTGAGGGTGTTGCTCAAATCTTCTGACCAGCACTGCTTGTGTCTGTATCTCTCGGGCCTGGATGACGCCAGGATATATTATGATAGTATGGGTAGAGTACAGCCCTGTCACGCAGTCTCAATCCTAGATGGAACTACATAGCATCATGATCATCATCCTCATCGACATCATCATCATTGCACTGTAAACACTGTTCCAGCTTCTGTGGCGTAGGAAATGGGACGAAAAAAAAGGTGAACACATAAAGGTAACCTCCCTGAGTGAAATGATCCTAAAACAAAAAAGCAAGCAAACAAACAAGCAAACAAGCAAACAAGCAAGCAAGCAAACAAAGAAAGAAAGAAAGAAAGAAAGAAAGAAAGAAACAATAAACAATGTTCAAGATTTATTTTCTATCAGGCTGCTTAATTGTTTGGTTGATGAGTTATTCTGCTTCAAACAACAGCGAACATGATGGAATGATTACACAGCTGTGCCATTGTACACACAACAGTTGTTACCAATAGCCGCTTAAGAAATGGAAACGGGTTCAGGAGAGAGCTGTACAGAGCTGCACAGTTTAACAGTTTAGTTAAGACATATGGAATGTTATATTTCTATCATTAAACTGTATTGTATAATACTGTGTTGTCCTAACAGCTTCTTTCATAAGAAATGAGGTCTGCTCTTTCCTGAGAGAATGTATGTCACCATGATACAGTGTCTCTGGAATAAAGTATAACTGAGTCATTTTGAACATACCAGCGCGACACATGTCCATGCACACGTAACACACACAAACACACTCACTCACACACACACCACACACTCACACTCACACACACACACACACACACACACACACACACACACACACACACACAGCACACACACACACTCACACACACAACACACACACACACACCACGCACACACACACGCACGCACGCACACACACACACACAGCACACACACACCACACACACACACACACACACACACACAACACACACACACACGCACACACACACACGCACGCACACACACAGTCTCCTGCATACGTCCACACTATTCAGTTGCCACAATCTTGTTCTGACTTTGCGTGTTGACTGTCCATGCCTCACAACCATACAACAGAATCGGTTGTATATAACACTCAATAACTGTGTACATGGCAAATGGCACATACATGCCCTGGTCCCTAAACGTGCTACAGGCAGGCCAACCGGTGTGTGGACATGGCATGATGCCCATGAACCAGACCCCAGCTATGGGCAAATAGCACCACTGCCTTGTGGCTGTCTCAGGTGAAACCAAGGCTAAGGGAGTTAACCCTGACAGAAAATCCCCACTGCCTTGTAGTTGCCTCGGGGGAGACCAAAGCTATGGGAGTAAACCCTGACAGAAAATTATCTCCCTTCCAACCACTGCCTTGTGGGTAGTCGTGCAAATGACAAAGACTAGCGGACAGTCCGTACACAAATCGATGGAAGGCCATTGAAAACCGCTATCGTATCCTCCCAAACAAACCATGGCCAGACAGATGAAAAGAAACCTAAACGACGTGAACAGGGGCTCACTGGAGCATCTTCATCCGATCGGACTTAAAAATAGATATTCTAACTTAGAATGTTAAAACAACGGTCCAAAAAGGAAAATTAGAAAATGCAAAGACAGAAATGGAAAGACTCAACATCAGTATTTTAGGACTAGGGCAGCAGGCATGATAATATCCGGTAAGTCACAATTGTATGTTCTGGTAGGGATACATATGACACAGGGGTAGGCATCATAATGGACAATGAAAAGTCAAAGTCTATCGGAGGATACTGGGTTATATCAGACATAAGTGTTATTAGTTAGACTGAAGTGCAAGCCATCTGATATCAACATCCAAGTATATGCACCAACATCTGCAAGTACTGAGGAAAAATGATAAATAATCTTCTTTACTTAGATGACATCGTTCTAATTGCAAAAAAATGGAAAAGTCCTACAAAATCTTGTGAATATAAAAGAAATAGAAAGCAGAAATAAAGGGTTAGATCTGAATAGCAACAAGAGTGAGATCATGGTAATCAGTAAAAAAAAAAAACGAAATCCCCTCATGTAAAATAACAGCAAATGGCACAACATTAAGACAAGTTGATAAGTTTATATATCTGGAAACAGCCATTTTACCAGCTGGCAGATGTACATTACAAATATCCAGTAGAACTGGTCAAGCGAAAACAGCATTCAAGAAAATGAAACGCATTCTCACCAGTAAATGCCTCTCAACTGATATCAGGAAGAGAGTTCTTCAGTGTTGTATAGAAACAATACTAGTTGTACGGATGTGAAGCGTGGATAGTCAACAAGCAAAGTCAGAACAAGATCAGGCAGCTGAAATACGGTTTCTAAGAAGAATGTTTAGAGTTCCATGAACAGCATAAAAACAAACGAAACAGTCTTGAAAGACATAAACACAAAAAGAACATTAATGAAGAAGATTAAGAAAAGGCGGACAAAATTTATACATCATTTTATGAGGCAAGAGAAATTTGAGCACCTAGTCACAACAAGAAATCTGGAGGGAAAAATGCACCAGATAGACCCAGGGAGAAATACTGGACAGATTTGCGGACTGGATGACAAACGGCAGGACATCTACTTGCAGCAACAAAAGATATTTGTATGGAGGGCCATGATCGCCAACACCATGGGGCAGGGCACATGATGATGATGATGTCGGCTGTCTACTTGCTGGAGCAGGTTTTGTCATGATCGATGACCATGTAAAACCTTTATCTAATGTATGTAATCCTGCAATACTGTGATATTTAACAGCATAAGACAAAGTCCTAGTGTACATATACCTGCAGTCAGATATGCAATATTTTTTTTTATTCAATATCTATCTCCCTATCGATCTACCTATCCAGCTAGCTTCCTATCTGTGCACTATGGAATGTCATAAGCCCTAATACCTCAAACACTGATAAAAATTCTTCAGTGTCCTAGCAAATCCTATTACCTAAGATTTTCGTTTATGAAAATGGTTACCATACTGACTCACTGTTGTTTACAAAGCCATAAAGTCTTTGAGTCTAAAGTTTCAAACGCAGTCGCACCATTCTAACTTTGCTTTTAAAGCTTTTTATTTTCGTTCTATGGAAGTTTCAAGTAAATATGTATTTACACTTGTTAAAGTTTGTTGGCTGTTTAAAAAAAAAGTAGATAAAAATAAAATATTTAGTCCAAAGTCAGCTCGTGTGATTTTTACTAAAGTGAAAAGCGTAAGTCAATCTTCAGGCTTTTCGTGAAACGTTTCCGCTCAGAAGATGTCGCATGAAAGATTCATGTTAACACAGGGCTTTCAGCACCAGACCTGTTTCAATGGTTGAACAGAAAATGTCTGGAACTGGAGTCGGTCAACATTACCGTAGATAAAAATAAAAAGCAATGAAAACACCCAGCTTATCCTTGCTTTCAAATGTATCATGTCAACCTCTAACCAGTGTGCTCACATGACGGGGTGCTACAGTGTTTGTGTGATGCGTGTGTGCGCGCGCGCGTGCGTTGTATATGTACACACATACAGACACACACACACACACACACACACACACGCATCACACACACAAATATATACATATACACAATCACCTCACACCACATACACGCACACACAAGTATATGTGTATATATATGTATACACACACACACACACACACACACACACACACACACACACACACACACACACACACACACACACAATAATATATATACATGTATATTGCACGCACTACTGCACGCACCACACACACACACACACACACACACACACACACACACACACACACAACATATATATATATACATGTATATATATATATATATATAATATACATATATGTGTGTGTGTGTTGTGTGTGGTGTGTGTGTGTGTGGTGTGTGTGTGGTGTGTATGGTGTGCGTGTGTTGTAGTGTGTTGGTGTGTGTTTGTGGTGTATGTGTGTGTGGTGTGTGTATTGTGTGTGGTGGTGTGTGTGTGTGTGTGTGTGTGTGTGTGTGTGTGTGTGGTTGTGTGTGTGCGTGCAGTAGTAAGAAACTCTGGGGAAAGCCGGACAGCAGAAGGTCCTCAGAGATGAAACCTCCGTCAACAAGTGTTTCAGCCCTTAACTCCTGACACTCTAAGGGGGCCAGGCCACATCCAGGTCATGGACTCCTGGATGCCCCTCTACTATCGCCTTTTTTTTGTAGAAATGTGTCCTTCTTCGGGAATGGAACCCGCGTATCGTAGGTGGTCAGGTTTCTCAAGGCAAATTCACCCTTGTGGCGGATGTCTTAACCACTTGCTATCGGCCACCAGCAACATATAGGGGAATCTTAAGCCTTATGAAATTCACTTTTGTTCCTTCTGGTCCAGATCCAGCTGGAGCTCGTTTCCGCTGCTTCTGCCATCATTGCCTTTAGAGTTCTGGTCCTCTCTCTCTCCCTGAAATCGAGATCCGCTTCATGAGATTATAGGCTGATGTGCCTATCAACCCCCTTGCTCCAACCTCGATGGTGAGGACTTTGGCTTGAAAGCCAGATGTCCTCAAGTTTGCTGACTAGACTGGCATACTTTTCAGTCTTGTAGATACGGGCTTCCTCCATTCTACTTTAGTATGGTACAGTTAGCTCGGTTAGAATCATCTGTTTGGAAAAATGGGAGTGGAGAACTATGTCCGGTCTCATGCCACTCTTGCTGATGATTTCTGGGTGTTTTTTCCATTCTGGGAGATCTGCTGTGCAGTCCCAGCCATCTGCTTCACCCAGCAGACTCTGCTTTAATGCTCTGGGTGTCATATCTTTCTGAGGCCACTTTTTCCTGCTTCCAGCCGTGTAGAAAGTTGTTGGAGCCTCTGGTGGTAAGGTTTTTTTTCCTTTGACAGAGCTGGTCGCAGTGCTGATTGCTTGTGCGATCTCTTGAAGCACTTGATTGTGCTTCCGTGTGTACCTTCCTTGGGTTAGCAATATCTTGCATGAAATCAGGACATGTTCCACTGTCTGTTTGTCCTGGCAAGGCGGGTAAGCAGGGTTATCTGATTTTCCCATTTCAACCAGATTAGCATTCGGGGGCAAGAGGTCATGCACTGATCTGAAGATGAAACTGATTCTGAGAGGGGCCGTATGCCACAGGCCTAGACTTCTTTGGAGTGCATTTTCCCAAGTCGTCCACTGCCCCTGTTGGCCTTGCTGAACTGCCTTCTGAAGTCTTGTGGCGTCCTCTTCTTTCTTCGTCTCTTTTATTACCATATCCCTGTTTGTCTTCTCATTGGCCTTTGACCACCATTCCATTTTTGTTTATCCCAGTCCCTGCCTGTTTGTCTGTGTGTACCCTATTATTTCTCTGACCATGAAACTTTCTTTTGCTGCGACCAGGGCCTCCTGTACTTTCCATTTCCTACCAGTCCTAAGCTTGGGCTGATTGATCTCACAAACTTATTCCGCAATCTTCGAGCACACCATGAAGCCTGACCTTTCGTGCATTGCACTCCTCAACAATGTGTTATATATGCACACACACCACACACACACACCACACACACACACACACACACACACACACACACACACACACACACACATACACACTTGTCTAAAATCACTTAAAGAATAGATATTAAATCAATGACCACACACACACACACACACACACACACACACACACAACACACACACACACACACACACACACACATACACACATACACACATACATACCATCACCACACCACACACACACACACACACACACACACACAAACACACACACACATACACACACACACACACAAACACACACACACGAACACACACACACACACACACACACACACACACACACACACACAAAACACACAGTGTGTTCGTTCCTTTGTTCGTCTAATCAAAGAACAAGCGCACACACACACACACACACACACACACACACACACACACACACACACACACACACACACACACACAGTGTGTTCGTTCCTTTGTTCGTCTAATCAAAGAACGAGCGCACACACACACACACACACACACACACGCACACACACACACACGCACCACACACACACATACACACACACGCGCGCGCATACACACACATCCATATCTTATTATTTCTTTCCTTTTCAGTCTGACTTGTTTGACTTTAAAGAATTATTAACATTACTTATTATTCAGCAAAGCCAGAACAAGATTGAGGCAACCGAGATGTGGTTTCTAAGAAGAATGTTGAGAGTTCCATGGACAGCAAAGAAAACAAACGAGACAGTCTTGGTGGAGGCAGACACAAGAAGATCATTGATAAGGAAGATCAGGAAAAGAAAGGCAACATTTATAGGCCATTGTATAAGGAAAGGGGAATTGAAGCACCTGGTCACAACGGGAAAGCTGGAGGGAAAGAGAGCACCAGGTAGGCCCAGGAAGAAGATATTGGACGGACTTGCAGAGTGGCTGAAGACAAAGAGGGTGGAAGAGGGTGCTTGAGGCAACAAGAAATAGAAATAGATGGAAGGCCATGATCGCCAACGCCATGTGGCAAGGCACCTGATGATGATGATGACTTAATCTTCATATTCATATACTTCCCTTCCCGCAGGCATCACACAATAAGTTATTTATGTACAAATGCCATCTACACGTATGCTCGCACACACCTACGTACAACACCACCAATACCCCACTCCCAACCCAAACTATCACAAACATATTATAGTTACAGCCCCATCAAAATATTCATATCTATCTGTCTGTCTGTCTACCTATTTATCTATCTATCGATCCATCTACCCATGGATCCATTTATCGATCCATCTACCTATGTATGTATGTATGTATGTATGTATGTATGTATGTATGTATGTATGTATGTATGTATGTATGTATGTATGTATGCATGTATGTATGCATATCTCTCTGACACTCCCTATCTATCTGTCTCTCCCTCTCTCTCTCCCTCACTCTCTCTCTCTCTTTGTCTCTTTGTCTCTTCCTCTTCTCCCTTAATTCCGTTAAGAATCATTGGGGAGACACACCAAAGAACTGTTCACCAGATTCTTCCAACTTTGTTGGCTGTGTGCCAAAGCCTGGGTCTCTTTAAAATGTTTTTCTGTGCATTACGCAATGTTGTCAGCCCATCGTTCTTTCTGTCTTTCCCTCCGTCTTCCTGCCTCAGCAGTTCCCTGGAGGACTGAGTTAGCGAGGTCATCAGATCACGTTACATGGCCATACCATGCTAGTTTTGTTTTCTTGTAACCAAGGTCAGCAATCTTCACATGGTACAATATGCTGCCTGATGGTTTGGTGTACATGTACTTGTCCGCTGGTAACATGACTGCGTATCTGATGGTTAGTATCTTGCAATAAAACCCTGATTTCCATGGCTTGAAGTCGTCTTTCCAAACCCATTGTGAGGGTCCATGTTTCACGTGGGTACAGGAAGACGGAAAATAGCAGCGCACATTTGATCCTGACTTTGTGTTTCATTGAAATGTTCTTTTTCTTTCATACAGCTTTCATCCTAGACAGTGGTGATGATATCTTTGCTGCTTCAAGAGGATTTCAGGTTTACGTCCCTCATTGCTAAAGATGGATGCCAGGCCA
Organism: Monoplex corrugatus; assembly: GCA_030674185.1. NCBI lineage: Eukaryota > Metazoa > Mollusca > Gastropoda > Littorinimorpha > Ranellidae > Monoplex > Monoplex corrugatus. The sequence continues at coordinate 39,461,614 of CM060310.1, forward strand.
CTGATTTGTTCAATATTTCCTAGCTTCAGTCCAGGGTCAGTTATATCAGTGACCTTGGTGGTGGTGTGGTTGGCTATCAACTTAGTCTTCTCTGCCATGATATCGATGCGATATCTAGTTTATGTATGTATGTATGTGTGTATGTATGTATGTATGTATGTATGTATGTATGTATGTATGTATGTATGTATGTACGTACGTATGTATGTATGTATGTATGTATGTATGTATGTATGTATGTATGTATATATCACCTGTCACCTGTCGGCGTCACCGGGAACAGTGTTGGCCGCTGCACATGATGTCCTCACAAGTTGCCTCCAGCACTCTCGATCTCGGCTAAGTCTGACCACCTCCTGGAGTTTCCTGCCACTGATGTTTGTGATGTTTCCAGCAAGTGATGCAGGTGGCCGTCCTCTGTTTCTCTTTCCTTCCACTTTACCTTGGAGGACAGTGGACATCAAGTCTGTTCTCTCATTACGGATTGCGTGTCCAACATATTTCAGTCTCCTCCGTTTTATGAGTACTAGGAGCTTGCGTATAGTACCCAACTCATTCAGTATGCTTTCATTTGAGCGCCTATCCGTCCATTTGACCCTCAGCAGTCTTCGGTAAAACCACAGCTCTGCTGCTTCCACTCGTCTTTCATCCTCTTTCTTCATTGTCCATGCCTCGCAGCCGTATAACATCACTGGCCAGACAAGACATTTTAAGAGTTTTATCTTAAGGTCTGCTGTTATGCTGTGGTCTTTCCAAATATTGTTCAATTGAACCATACTGTTCTTGGCCATTCCAATTCTCATCTTTATGTCTTTTGAGCATGTTCCATCGTGTGTCTTGACTGAACCTAAATATTTAAAGTCCTTGACATTTTCTAGAGGGACTTGGTTTAGCATGATCTGGTCCTGTCTAGTGTTATATTTGCCTGCAACATGCATAACCTTTGTCTTCTTTGAATTTAAGTCCAGCCCAGCTGCCTTTCCAACCCGGTCTACCCTGCTTAGGATCCTCCTAGAGCCTGTAATGTTGTCTGCCAGTAATCCTGTGTCATCTGCGTAGCGTAAATTTGACAGGTTTCTACCACCAATATTTACTCCCATGTCTTCTATGTCTGCTTCTCTCATGATATGTTCAGTGTATATGCTGAAGAGATGTGGAGACAGGATGCAACCTTGCCTTACCCCTTTAGTGATGTTAAAAAATTTGCAGTTTTGATTATTCCATCTGATTGTTGCTTTTTGATCATTATATAATGAAGCTATGAGGGAAACCAGATGTCTTGGAAAACCCATTTTGATCATGAAGTGGAAAAGACTTTGGTGAATCACGCTATCAAACGCTTTGCTGTAGTCAATGAAAACGATGAACATCTCTTGGTCTGTGTTTCTAATCTTTTCTATCAATATCTGGAGTACAAACAGCATATCTACTGTTCCCCTGTTTTTCCTATAGCCTGCCTGACAGTCGGATAGCTCTTCCTCTACTTTTGGCTTTAACCTGTTTAAAATTATTATCAGCAGTATTTTACTGGCATGACTGATCAGTGCAATTGTTCTATAATTGTTGCAGTCTTTGACATTTCCACTCTTATGTAACATGACAAATTCTTGGAACTTCCAGTCTGTAGGCCATTGACAAGTCTTCCATATCTTGCAGCATAAGTGATGCATTACTTTGAGTCCACCATCACCTGAGTGTTTCAACAACTCTCCAGGAATATTGTCAAGACCAGGAGACTTTCTTTAATGGCAGATTCAACTTCGCTGAGCAGAGGTTCAGGTTCCATATCTCCAGGGGTCAATTCCAAATTTGGCTCTAAATTATTTTCATGGCTGTCAGGCTTGCCAAAAAGTGATGTGCCATATTCGTTCCACCTATCCAAGACATCATCTGGTTCAGTCAGTGTGTGACCATCCTTGTTGTTGATGCATTGGTTTGTTGCTTTGAAATTTATTTTTTCACTTTTTTTATTTGTTTGAAGAGCTCCCTCGACTTCCTGTTTTCGTTGTGTTCATTGATTTTACTGCATTCTTGTGCCAGCCAATTTGCTTTGTCTCTTCTGACTTTACTTTTTATTTCCCTTTTCAGTGCTGAGTATTTTTCCCGCTCTCCCTGCTTTCGAGCTTGACTTTTCTTTTCTGCCAGATCTATCACTTCCTGACTTATGTAGGGCTTAGCTTTTTTCCTTTTCTTTTCTTTTCCTAGTTTTTCTTCAGAGATTTTGGTCAGTGTGTTTTTTATGTCTGTCCAGATTTCATCAGGATATGAGTCATTTTCATCCCAAACTTCAAGTAACTTTAATAAACGATTACTTGTTTCTATACTAACTTCTAACGCCAGCTCAGGGTTTTCTAATTTTGATATGTCGAACTTTGGCGTCGATTTGGTTTTAGGCTTCTTCAATATTTTCATTCTTAATTTGGTTGTCACAAGAATGTGATCCGTGTCGCAGTCTGTTCCAGGCTTTGTTTTTGCATTGAGGACAGTTGATTTCCAGGATCTGTCAATGATAATATAATCAATCTGATTACGACACCTGTCTCCTGGAGAGATCCATGTGTATCTTCTGCGCAGTGGTTGTTGGAAGAAAGTATTTGTGATGTTCATCTCATTTGCCTGACAAAACAGAGCCAGCATGTCACCTCTCTCATTTCGTTCTCCTAAACCATATGGTCCTATTCCACATTC
>CM060310.1:39469301-39471801 GCA_030674185.1 Monoplex corrugatus
TGTACATTTCCACATGACACCGAGACTTATTCTCTGAAGAAACAAATCCACAAAACCAACGAAAATGTGAATCAAAGGAGGAGACTCACATGTACACACTGGCAGACATACACAGACAGACAGACACACAGACACACAGATACAGACACAGACAGACAGGCACACAGACACACAGACACAGACAGACACAGATAGACAGGCACACAGACAGACAGACAGACACACAGACACACAGACACAGACAGACACAGACAGACAGGCACACAGACAGACAGTCACACAGACATACACACATACACACATGTAAAAACATCACAAAGAAACAACACCAAATCGCATCAGTTGTTAAAAAAACCCAGCAAAACATGCCGTTCTACGTCTGCATCCCAAGACAATTGTATGCATTGTTATCAGCTATTATGTGTTGTCTACATTAATTCGCCCAGCTGTTCTCTTCCCTCTGTCGCTAAATTGCTCCTTTCTCTCCTCTAAAACGCTGAAAGTGTCACCATGCTATATCTGTCCCTCGCAATTTTGAAACAACATTTCGTTCCCACCCTCCCTCCCTCTCTCTCTCTCTTTCTTTCTCTCTCTACGTGTGTATGTGTATGTGTGTGTGTGTGTGTGTGTGTGTGTGTGTGTGTGTGTGTGTGTGTGTGTGCGCGCGTGCGTATTTCTGTTTGTGTGTGTGCATGTGTATGCACCCATGCATGAGTGATTGAGAGAGAGAGAGAGAGAGAGAGAGAGACAGACAGACAGACAGACAGGCAGACAGACACAGACAGACATACTAGAGACAGAGACAGACAGAGAGAGGAACAGAACAAAAAAACAGAGAGAGAGAGAGAGACAGACAGACAGACAGAGAGACAGACAGACAGACCGGCAGACAGACAGAGACAGACAGACAGACAGAACAGAGACAGAGACAAAGAGACAGAGAGAGGAACAGAACAAAAAAACCCCAGAGAGGACAGAGAGAGAGAGAGAGAGAGAGAGAGAGAGAGAGAGAGAGAGAGAGAGAGAGAGAGAGAGAGAGAGAGAGAGAGAGAGAGAGAGAGAGATGGAATGGCATTGTACTTTTAAAATTAATGGCTGTAAGCTACAAAAATTATTTGAACAGTCGGTGCTAATGGACGCTATCACATTAAAACTTTATACAAAAATGAAACTGTTCAAGATTTCTTTTGTTTGCTAATGACATTAACGAAACACACTCAAACAAAGAAGTAATTGTAAGGTATTTTGTTAGAATTAATTGCTGTGTTTCTGTTTCTTGTGCAATGCTAAAGAGAGAGAGAGAGAGAGAGAGAGAGAGAGAGAGAGAGAGAGAGAGAGAGAGAGAGAGAGAGAGAGAGAGAGAGAGAGAGAATCCTTGCCCCTCCCCCACTACCTCGGATAATTTCTCACCTATCACACATACCTTGTATGCAATTTATATGTTTCAAATTTAATGCAATTTCCTGTTATTTATTTACCTACTGTTTGTTTCGTTATCTCGCAAATTTTGATTCATTACTTTATCTATCTGTTCATATCAATTTTCGTTCATTCTTATGCTAACATAAACCATACATCCCCCACACATGATATTTATCGTTCGTTCGTTCGTTCTTTGATTTAACGTCTTTTCACTGTAAGTGATATTTATCGTCTAAACCTTACAACAACAATATCTCAGTCTTTTCTAACCATGCACATAGAGAACTTCCTTTTCCATCACCACCATCCTCTTTCTCTCTCTCTCTGCCTCTATCTGTCTCTACCTCACAGATATACAGACAGATAGACAGACAGACAGACAGACAGACAGACAGACACAGACAGACAAACAGACAGACAGACACAGACAGACAGAAAAACAGACAGACAGACAGACAGACACACACACACACACACACACACACACGCACACACACACACACACACACACACACATTAATACATAACCTACAACAGAAATAGAAATCGCTGTTCCATGATAGTTACCTCACTTCACCCTTCTGTTACTGTTGTTATTGTTATTGTTGTTTAAAGCCCAGCCGACTGCGTAGAGCCATATCAGGGCTATAACCGCTTCAAAACATACAAAACTTCAACAGGAAAAAAGAAAAAAATAAGCACATACATCAATGCATTCCTGCACATAATCAAAGGACATGCCCTCGGCGTTGCCCACTCCGTCCAGTTCATCGCACGGGGGATTTAAAAAACACACCTGAATAATAATTTAAGCATACCTAAGGACACCGAAACATAAAAACGGGCACAAATTGCCTAAAATTGCTTCCGCATATCTCATCTCACCCTTCATCCACTTCTTATCAATGACCACTGAACAAAGGTACGTTAAGTCTGTGTGCTGTTTCTCTATCTTGAAAGCCTGTCTTGCTCTACTGAAGACCCAAGAGATCGAAACCGGTATGTATCCTGTCTGTTACTGATGGCAGGTGACACGAACTTGACATCATCACCAAAGTGTCAGGATAGTTCAAAGGGC
>CM060310.1:39476801-39481801 GCA_030674185.1 Monoplex corrugatus
ATGCTAGATCTATACACAATTGTAGCACATTACGTGGACATAGACATGGCATTGTAGACAAAAAGAAACATGACATGAGCAATAACATACAAAATAGTATTGCATTACAAAATCGACACAAACACTCTACTCATTAGACAACAGAGGGTAGCAAACCGATACAAAATACCGTGTTTAACATGCGCACATACGTCAGCATCCTATACACACAAGCACATAAAATACATTCCCACTTACTTACACACATTCTAAGTACGGTCACTAACAGACTAAGCAATGTCCAAGTTTTCCACTCACACAATATACACGCACGTGGACACAGCTACATTTATCCCCCCTCCTCCCCCCCACATACACACTGACATGCATGCACACACTCGCTTATGCACATGTGATAGTGACTCACAGACATGTCTTCTGTTAAGTCGTATCCGAGCTCTTCGAGAAGAGATGTGACTTTAGACCAGATTTGAAAGAGACGAGGGAGTCAGAGTGACGAAGGCTGCCAGGGAGTTTGTTCCATATTTTGGGACCTTGGAAAGAGAAGGACCTTTCACCATAAGTCTTAGTTCTTGCAGATGGTATCGTGAGAAGTCGAGTGTCAGAAGAGGAACGCAGTTGGCGGGATGGAGTATACACTGGGAGTAGTTCAGAAAGATATTCTGGGCCAGAACCACAAACAGCAGAAAAGGTCAAAGTAGATACTTTGTACGATATACGATCAGGTACAGGAAGCCAATGGAGAGAGCGAAGAAGAGGAGTGATATGTTCAGATCTAGAAGCTTTACAGACGAGCCTAGCAGCATTGTTTTGGATTCGCTGGAGTCGGTCTAACAAATATTTTGGAATCCCTGCCAGGAGTGAATTACAGTAGTCTATCCTAGACAGAACAAAAGCACATGCTTGCTACCATCTTCAGACAGACTCATGTGACTATGGCCTCTATAGAAGACTGTGTATATCATTCAAAGTGACCTGCGTATTGTTGACTTCTCGTACAGAGGTGGACATACAAAACTTAAGACTGTGTGTGTGTGTGTGTGTGTGTGTGTGTGTGTGTGTGTGTGTGTGTGTGTGTGTGTGTGCGCGCGCGCATGTGTGTGTATGTGTGTGTGTGTGTTGTGTGCGTGCGTATGTGTTGTGTTTGTGTGTGTTTGTGTGTGTGTGTGTGTGTGTGTGTGTTGTGTGTGTGTGTGTGTGTGTGTGTTGTGTGTGTGTGTGTGTGAGAGAGAGAGAGAGAGAGAGAGAGAGGGAGAGAGAGAGAGTATGTGTGTGTGTGTGTGTGTGTGTGTGTGTGTGTTGTGTGAGTGCGTGTGTGTTGTGTGTGTGCGCGTTTGTGTGTGTGTGTTGCCTTACTGATTAACACAAGAAAATGGACACATTATCATAATTCATGTTTATTACTTCTTCAAGATAATATTATCATAGTTCATCTGTTTTCATCGTAGCATCATAGCGGCAGACGTTGACATGTGTGTGTTGTCTTCTATCTGTCTTTGTCACTCACGCTCTCCTGTCAGACGTTGACATGTATGTGTTGTCTTCTGTCTGTCTTTGTCACTCACGCTCTCCTGTCAGACGTTGACATGTATGTGTTGTCTTCTGTCTGTCTTTGTCACTCACGCTCTCCTGTCAGACGTTGACATGTATGTGTTGTCTGGCATCTGTCTTTGTCACTCACGCTGTCCTGTCAGACGTTGACACGTATGTGTTGTCTTCTATCTGTCTTTGTCACTCACGCTCTCCTGTCAGACGAAAAGCTTTAGAAGTAGCAGTAGTACCAGTGGTGGTAATGGTAGTAGTAATACTAAAATTAGTAGTAGCTAGTGGTTAGTAGTAGGGGTGGTGGTAGGGGTTGCTGTTATTATAGTAGAAGTAGTGAATGCACTAAAGCTATTTTTCTCAAGTCACATTCATAGTGTTCATTCATCACAAGCTGTGAGGACCACTTATATGGGACACTGAGGGCAACAGAGTGGTCACTGAGTGTGACAGCTGGATGACTGGACCAACATTACACATTACGCCCTGACACCAAACATCGTTTAACAGAAAGACAGGTTCATCTAGTGTGAGTGTGTTTTTCTTTTTTCTTATTGTTTTCTAACATCGGAACCTACCGAAAGGAAGGCAAAAGCCGAGTCAGCCACTATTCTGGACACTGATCGTCTTGGGCAGAATGGACCGAGAATAACAGCAATATCGACAAGGCATTGGTCTTGTTTGCTCGGTTCCATTTCTCATAGAGCTGTTTTTAACTCTTTTCTTCTTCTTCTTCTGTTTCTTTTCACTGCACAGGTCGTGGTGAAAATCAAGTTATTGAAACTCAAGCACACACAATACAAAACAGCACCCCCCCCCCCCCACAGAGTATTATCCAAACACACACGTACACATGGATTACACACACACACACACACCGCGCACACACACACGCACACACACACACACACGCACACACACACACACACACACACACACTAAAAACATACACATTTGACATACACACACTGAGACGCGCACACACTACAACCACACACTACGTAGCTACACGCACAAACATACACACTAAAAGCACATACACACATACACACACACACACACACACACACACACACACACACACACACACACACACACACACACACACACACACACACACACACGTATGCACACATTAACACACACACACTACAAACACACACACAAACACACACACACACACAATCACACTTACACACATACACACACACAAACACACTTACACACACATACACACACACATGTGTACAGACAGAAAGGCACACACACACACACACATGTACACATCCTCCAAATCTAGAACAGCAACTGTCTATACATTCAGCCACCTTGCCACTACAAAATGTAAGCAACCAGACATAGAGATCAAAGACAGGAAGAGAGAGACGGAATGTGTGTGTACATGAATGCACAGCCTCACAGACATGACAGACTTTCTCCACAGTACTCAGACATCCCCCACACCACAGACATGACACACACCACAGACATGACACACACCACAGACATGACAGACTTTCTCCACAGTACTCAGACATCCCCCACACCACAGACATGACACACACCACAGACATGACACACACCACAGACATGACAGACTTTCTCCACAGTACTCAGACATCCCCCACACCACAGACATGACACACACCACAGACATGACACAAACCACAGACATGACAGACTTTCTCCACAGTACTCAGACATCCCCCACACCACAGACATGACACACACCACAGACATGACACACACCACAGACATGACAGACTTTCTCCACAGTACTCAGACATCCCCCACACCACAGACATGACACACACCACAGACATGACACACACCACAGACATGACAGACTTTCTCCACAGTACTCAGACATCCCACACACCACAGACATGACACACACCACAGACATGACACACACCACAGACATGACACACACCACAGACATGACAGACTTTCTCCACAGTACTCAGACATCCCCCACACCACAGACATGACACACACCACAGACATGACACACACCACAGACATGACACACACCACAGACATGACACACACCACAGACATGACAGACATTCTTCACAGTACTCAGACATCCCCCCCCCACACACCACAGACATGACACACACCACAGACATGACACACACCACAGACATGACAGACTTTCTTCACAGTACTCAGACATCCCCCCCCCACACCACAGACATGACACACACCACAGACATGACACACACCACAGACATGACACACACCACAGACATGACAGACTTTCTTCACAGTACTCAGACATCCCCCCCCCCCACACCACAGACATGACACACACCACAGACATGACACACACCACAGACATGACACACACCACAGACATGACACACACCCACAGACATGACACACACACCACAGACATGACACACACCACAGACATGACAGACTTTCTCCACAGTACTCAGACATCCCCCACACCACAGACATGACACACACCACAGACATGACACACACCACAGACATGACACATACCACAGACATGACAGACTTTCTTCACAGTACTCAGACATCCCCCCCCCCACACCACAGACATGACAGACTTTCTTCACAGTAATCAGACATCCCCCCCCCACACCACAGACATGACAGACTTTCTTCACAGTAATCAGACATCCCCCCCCACACCACAGACATGACAGACTTTCTTCACAGTAATCAGACATCCCCCCCCGCCCACACCACAGACATGACAGACTTTCTCCACAGTAATCAGACATCCCCCACACCACAGACATGACACACACCACAGACATGACACACACCAAGACATACACACACCACAGACATGACACACACCACAGACATCCCCACACCACAGACATGACACATACCACAGACATCCCCCACACCACAGACATGAACACACCACAGACATACACACACCACAGACATCCCCCACACCACAGACATGACACACACCACAACATGACACACACCACAGACATCCCCCACACCACAGACATCCCCCACACCACAGACATCCCTGCACCACAGAATGACACACACCACAGACATGACACACACCACAGACATCCCCACACACACAGACATCCCCCACACCACAGACAACCACACCACAGACATGACACACACCACAACAGAACACACCACAGACATGACACACACCACAGACATCCCCCACCAGAGACAGGACACACACCATAGCATACACACACCACAGACAACCCCCACCCACAGACATCCCCACACCACAGACATCCACACCACAGACAGACACACACCACAGACATCCCCCACACCACAGACAGACACACACCACAGACATCCCCACACCACAGACATACACACACCACAGACAGACACACACCACAGACATCCCCCACCACAGACATCACCACACCACAGACATCCCCACACCACAGACATCCCCACACCACAGACATGACACACACCACAGA
>CM060310.1:39486801-39489301 GCA_030674185.1 Monoplex corrugatus
TCGCAAATCTTCTTTCTAATGTGAACATTCTGCTTGACCACCACTCTACACCCAAAACAAGACTATAATGGGGGGGGGGGGGGGGGGGGGGGGGGGGAGGGGATCATGGCAATATGGAAGAGGAGGGGGGGGGAACAAGTAGAAAGGAGCTTCGTGAGCAAAGTTTTGATATAATGGTGTTCAACACATTTACGCTGGCATTTAAGAGCGCAATGAGCTCTGGCTCTAACCCACTTCCATACATACCAACAAACAGCCAGACTCAGAACTGTTCTGTGGGACACAAGCTCAGCCCTACTCAGGAGGTCAACTCGCCCTCACCTTTACCTTGCTGACCGTGTTCTCACGCCAACCTTGTGTTCTACTTTGTTCATAATCACCCACGTGTGACAGCAGACAATAAATTTATGTTACTGCAAGTAAGCAACTGTATGCATACTTCCCACTGTTAAATATTTCCAGTTATTTCAACTTAAATACTAGAGTCATAAACTTAAAATCCACAAAAAATCAACAAAAAATCACATTTTCATTCAGTCTGTTACACACAAGTTCACGGAGTTCATCTTATTTTTTTTCCTGTAGACGAAAATTTTCAAAACTTTAGTACAGCACAAGTCCGTATAAACGCTTTTCACTTAAATCGTACTCGTTCAAAAAGCCCTAAAACCTTTTTAGTTAAAAGCCTACGTCAACAGGTATGACTTTAGCGAAAATGGTTTCATTTGGAAGACCCGACAAATCATGGTTAGACACAATGTTTTCAGCGATTGACTTATTTCCACCATCCAGGATAACGGTTATTTTTGGAAAGATTTGTTGGCAAAATGACGACATGCATTAAAAGAAAGAGTATGAAAAAATCCCAGCTTAGCATCTTTTCCAAATTGGTCGTTTATATGGGCGTCCACTTTGATGAGTGAGTGAGTGAGCAAGTCAGTCCGTATACATTCAATCAATATTATGCCAAAAGAAGGGACATAATTGCCTATACACAGAATACCTAGTTTCGTTGGAAACATATTCGACAATAATAAACAACTTACAGTCTGAATGACAAAATGCATACTAGTTTAATTTGTTACAGATTAATACATTAATACCTTCCTTTTTGATGTTCAGACATCTTTTTTTGCGTACTTAAATCAAATGATATATTCTTTCCAGCTAAAGTGGAAGTCAAAAATACAAACATTTCAATAGATCTCGAGGTGGCGGTATCGCCATCCTCTACAACGACTCACTCCATTCCCGCCTATCTTTCTCGCAGTCTCTGCCTTTCTCCCATCCTTCTTTCGAGCACGTTGAAGTATCCTTCCAATCCACCCCTCACCCCATCACCTTCTCCTGTGTCTATCGACCTCCACCTAGCTCTGCCAACAAACTCACCACATCCACGTTTCTCTCTGACTTTGACCAACTGCTTGACCACTACTGCCTCTTACCTGGAAATCTCATCATTCTAGGTGACATCAATGTCCACTATGACAACACTCACCGTTATGACACAAGACATATCATCAACTCTCTGTCCAATCACAATATGACTCAACACATTTCTGAACCAACCCATCAAAAAGATCACATTCTTGACTGGATCATTTCTCGTGATCACCACAATTCAGCTACTAACAACTGCTTAGTTCTTTCTACCCGTCTAACTTCAGCCCTTCCATCCGACCACTCTGCAATTCTCTGTTCTCTTGACATTTCTCCTCCTTCCCGTACCACGCGCACAGTGACTCGACGCAATCTCAAATCTATCGACCTCTCCACATTTTCATCTGATGCCTCCCGTCTCCTTTCTGAAAAGTCACATAACCTTGCCGATGAATTCTATACTACTCTCCACCATCTTCTGGACACTCATGCTCCAGCCACAACCCGTCTTTTACCTGACCGCCCCCCTACCCCCTGGCTCACTCATGAGATTGCCTGTGCAAAACGTGCCCGCCGCAGAGCAGAGCGCCGCTGGCGCAAATCCAAACTCACTGTACATAGGCAACTTTTCCAAGCCTCTAAAACAAAAGTATCCACCCTCATTGCATCTGCAAAAACAAGCTATTTCCAAACCAAAATCCTGAATGCCTCTTCTTCAAAAGAACTCTTTACAACCATGAATCATCTCCTTGGCACACGAAAAGACTTACCTCTCCCAACAAAACATACAAATGAAGAACTCCCATCTGTATTCTCTAAGTATTTCACCACCAAAATACAAACTCTTCGTGACAGGCTTGACAGGACACCCTGTCAACCATGCCCACCTGACCCTTCCTTCTCTGGCACACCTCTCACTACTTTTACCCCAGTCTCACAAGAAGAAATTTTCAACACAATCAGATCCATGTCGTTCAAAACCTGCGAACTGGATCCTCTTCCAGGTTCTCTCTACTCCGATTGTCTCCCTACTCTCCTCCCATTCATCACTGACATCATCAACACTTCTTTTCAAACTGGAACTGTCCCAGATTCTTTCAAGTCTGCTATTGTTCACCCT
>CM060310.1:39494301-39496801 GCA_030674185.1 Monoplex corrugatus
CAATACGTGTATGTAGTGTATCATAGGTAGTGTATAGTGTATCAGTGGTGTAAGTGTATACATAGTGTAGTGTATTCATAGTGTATAGTGTATCATAGTGTAGTGTATCATAGTGTAATGTATCATAGTGTAATGTATCATAGTGTAGTGTATCATAGTGTAGTGTATCAATAGTGTATCATAGTGTAGTGATCATAGTAGTGTACGTACTTTCGAGTGTATGTACGGTGTAGTGATCATAGTGTAGTGTATCATAGTGCAGTGTATCAATAGTGTAATATGTATATAGTGAATGTATCATAGTGAGTGTATCATAGTGTAGTGTATCATAGTGTAATGTATCATAGTGTTGAGTTATCATAGTGTATAGTGTAATCATAGTGAATGTATCATAGTGTAGTGTATCATAGTGTAGTGTATCATAGTGTATGTAATCGTACATATGTCGTAGTGATGTACGTGTAGTGTATCAATAGTGATAGTAGTGTATCATAGTGCAGTGATCATAGTGTAATGTATCATAGGATGATATAGTTATGTATCATATGTAGTAATAGTAATTCATAGTGAGTGTATCATAGTGTATGTATCATAGTGTAAAGTGAGTTATCATAGTGTAATGTTGTATCATGGAGTATATGTGTAGTTATACATAGTATGTATCATAGTGATGTATCATAGTGAGTGTATCATAGGTAGTGTACATAGTTATGTTCATAGTGTATGTATCATAGTGATTCATATGTAATGTATCAAGTGAAAGTATCATAGTTGTATCTAGTGTAGTATCATAGTTGTACATGTATCATGATGTAATGTTATATAGTGTATATTTTCAAGTGTATCAGTGTAGTATCTAGTGTAGTGTATTACATAGTGTAGTGTATCATAGGTCAGTGTATCATAGTGTAGTGTATCATAGTGAATGTATCATAGTGTAGTATCATAGTGTAGTGTCATAGTGTAGTGTTTAATCATAGTTTATCATAGTGATTCAAGTGGTATCATAGTGTATTGTATCATAGTGTAATGTATCATTAGTGTAATGTTAATATTACATAGTGTATGTATCATAGTGTAGTTCTATGATAGTGTAGTATATAGGTATCATAGTATGTACAGTGTGATCAATTTAGTGTGTATCATAGTGTATTCATAGTGATACATAGTGTATCATAGTGTAATTATCATAGTGTAGTGTATCATAGTGTATTTAGATCATAGTGTAGTATCATAGTGTAGTATGTTATCATAGTGTAGTTTATCATAGTGTAGTGTATCATAGTGTGTGTATCATAGTGTAATGTATCATAGTGTATGTATCATAGTGTAGTGTATCATAGTGTAGTGTACATAGTGTAATGTTCATAGTGTAGTGTACAGGTGTATCATAGTAGTTGTATCATAGTGTATGATAGTGTCATAAGTGTAGTGATCAAAAGTTGTATCATATATAATAGTGTAGTGTATCATATGTAGTGTATCATAGTGTAATCATATAGTTATCATAGTATTGTAATATATGTGTCATGTTTATATGTAGTGTATCAAGATGTATCATAGTGTAATGTATCATAGTGAATGTATCATAGTGTAATGTATCATAGTGTAGTGTATCATAGTGTAATGTATCATAGTGAATGTATCATAGTGTAATGTATCATAGTGAATGTATCATAGTGTATGTATCATAGTGTAAGGTATCATAGTGTAGTGTATCATAGTGTAGTGTATCATAGTGTAATGTATCATAGTGTAATGTATCATAGTGTAGTGTATCATAGTGTAGATGTATCATAGTGTAATGTATCATATGTATAGTGGTATCATAGTGTAATGTAATCATAGTGTAATGTATCATAGTGTAATGTAATCATAGTGTATGTATCATAGTGTAATGTATCATAGTGTTACATAGTGTATACATAGTGTAATGTATCATAGTGTAATGTATCATAGTGTATATATGTATCATATGTAGTGTATCAAGTGTAATGTATCATAGTGTATGTATCATAGTGTATGTTCATAGTGTAATGTATCATAGTGTGTATCATAGTGTATGTATCATAGTGTAATGTATCATAGTGTAATGTATCATAGTGTAATGTATCATAGTGTAATGTATCATATGATATCATAGTGTAATGTATCATAGTGTATGTATCATAGTGTAATGTATCATAGTGTAGTATCATAGTGTAATGTATCATAGTGTATGACATAGTGTAATGTATCATAGTGTAATGTATCATAGTGTATGTACATAGTGTATGTATCATAGTGTATCATGTAATTCATAGTATGTATCATAGTGTTTACATAGTGTATCAGTGTATGTATCATGTAATGTATCATAGTGTAAATGTATCATAGTGTAATGTATCATAGTATGTATATATATATAGTGTAGTGTATCATAGTGATGTATCATAGTGTAATGTATCATAGTGTAATGTATCATAGTGTAATGTATCATAGTGTATATGTGTAACATAGT
>CM060310.1:39501801-39529301 GCA_030674185.1 Monoplex corrugatus
AATTATGTACGTATTTATCTGTCTGTCTATTTATCTATCTGTCTACCTGTCTGTCTGTCTCTTTGTTTGTCTCTCTAGGGGAGAAGAGTGGCAGAATGGTCCAGACGTTTTCCTGCGAATAACTGAACTCGAGGTTCCAGGGTTCACTTCCCGTAGAAGCCTCGACTTTTCTCCTCAGTTTGACTGGAAAATCGAACTGAACGTCTAGTCCTTTGGAAGAAACAAGAAACGAGTCGGACCCGTGTGCCTTCTGGCTGCGCACGCTAAAGATCCCACGGCAGTTGAAAATCGTGAAGAGCAGGGCATTGCCCGGCTGCCTTGGTATGAGACATTGAGAGATAGGTTGACTTCCCAGGTCTCACCCCTTGAAGACCAATTAGCGTTCCTAACTTTCTGAAGTCTTGTTAAAAAATGTGAATATGAATATAAATATGAATTTGAAGAGAGGGAGAGGGGATGGGCGCTGCCCTCATAAAAATGCTGGGCCCGGGAAAAGTTGAGGTCTCTGTCACCTCGCTCCTCTATGACCTCAGGGTTATGGAACTATAGGTAGGACCTCAGGACCTGGCCAGCTCTCGGGTTTATGTGCAGGCTTAAGGCGTGTGCTGTGATCATTATGGATTTCCTCCATCACATGGCACATGTGACGATAGTGCATATGGAATTCATTCCGAGCGCGGACACGTCATCTTAAGAAATTGAAACTGAAACTGAAACTGTTTGTTTCTCTGTGTGTCTGTCTCACTATTACAGAATATTACAAAACCTTACCAATAACCTACCAAGATTCACGTAAGACAAAGCAAATCATAATATTGAGCTTCTGTTCAGCCAAGCGTAGAGCCCACTGCAAAGGTTTTGTTTTCATGAAAATATTCACCATACTGAATCACCATCAATAACTTGGCTTTCTAAAACAACAACAACAACAACAACAACAACACAACAACAACAACAACAACAACAACAACAACAACAACAACAAAACAACAACAACGACGACAATGTTCGTGCATGTATAGTTGTTTGCCGCAGAAGTTTTAAGTTCAAAAGTTCAAATCAAACTGTTTCTGTTGTTTTCAACGATCCTTTCATCTCCTGTTTTACAAAGGCAATGCATCGAGTGAACTTTGCATGAGGGGGTTGCTGCCTGCTGAAGAATGAGCTGCTTCAAAAAAAAAAAAAAGAAACATTTAGGCAAAACACCCAGGTCAGCTTGCATGACAAAGCCTAAGCGTTTCTTTCTCTAAAGATTAAGTGTAAGCCAGAGTTCAAGCCCTTGGCCAAAACGTTCCTCCTTAGAAGATCTTCCATCAAAGATTCATGGATAGATACAATGTTCTCAGTGCAGGTTTTTTTTCAACCATCGTAGCTACAGCATTATCCCAGAAAACGTCGGTAGGCAAACAGACCGCACGCACGAAAATACAGAGCAGTAAAAATCCCCTGTTCATCCTCTCTCCCAAACCTGTCATTCATTTTTCATGTGGCTGTCCCGTACTGGGTATCTTTATGAACGAATGTACGCGTGTATGCATGTGTGTGTGCACGCGCGCGCGCGTGTTTGTGTGTTTGTGTTTGTGTGTGTGTGTGTGTATGTGTGTGTGTGTGCACGTGCGTGCATGCTCGTGTAGAAGTACGTGTGTGTATGTCTGTGTGCAGGTGTGCGTGTGCGTGTGTGTGTGTGTGTATCCGTGCAGGTGTATGCCTCTGTGTATGGGTGCGGCTGCGAGTATGTGGTTACGCTTGAATGTATTTGTATCGTGAATGAATATGTGAGTGGTGCGTGTGTGTGTGAATGTGCGTAGGAGTGTGTGAAAGCTTATGAATGTGTTTGTACACGTGACTGTGTGTTAGTCTGTGTATGTGTGTGGTGTGCGTGTGTGGTGAGTGCGAATTTCTGTGTACATGCGCATGTGAATGCATGTGAATGTGTTTATATCTGTCAATGTGCATGTGTGTGGTCTATGTGTGTGCTTTTATATATATATATATATATATATATATATATATATATATATATATATATATGTATATATATATATGTATACATACATACATATATATTTATATGTGTGTGTATGTGTGTGTGTTGGATTGATTGATTGAGTGTGTGTGTGGTGAGAGAGAGAGAGAGAGAGAGAGAGAGACAGAGAGAGAGAGAGAGAGCCAGACAGACAGACAGACAGACAGACAGAGATAGAGGAGCGGGGGTAAAAAAAATAGAATATGTCAGAAAAAGATACGAGTGGGGATCCAATATTTACCAGTCAGCATAAGGACAGAAACAAGAACAAACACCTACACACAGGTCTATTTCTGACGACAACTTCAAACAATGATATACTAACTTTTTCAAGGCAATCAACAACCTAAAAATAACACTAACAGAGCATTATATTTTACTTCAGTGTATGTCTCTTGTAGCTTTTTGCATTGCACGATGGAGTGACAAATCAATACTTGTATAACCTAGCAGTATTCTGTCTGACTCTCCAAGGCCTTGTGAAATGTGAAAGCAAAAGATTTTTATTATCTATTTCGGGGATGAGAGGATGAACATACAAATGATATTAATTTCGATAGAATATAATATTTTTGAGGAATCAAAATTGCTTAAAGTGAACAATAAGGAGCGGTCGGTCTCGGAAATTGATGAAATATGAGTGAGTGAGAGAGGGACAGAGAGGCAGAGAGAGAGAGAGAGAGAGAGAGAGAGAGAGGAGAGAGAGAGAGAGAGAGAGAGAGAGAAAGACACAGAGAGAGACAGAGAGACAGAGAGAGACAGAGAGACAGAGAGAGAGACAGAGAGAGAAGGAGAGAGACAGAAAGAGGGAAGAGAAAGAGAGGAGGGGGAGAGAAAGAGAAAGAGAGAGAGAGAGAGAGGAGAGAGAGAGAGAGAGAGAGAGACAGACAGACAGACAGACAGACAGAGAGAGATGTATTCATTGCTATTATACATTCAAAGGCATTCTCCTTTACATGACGAATTGACCTGTGCAAACAGGTATTTTGTCATAATCAGTTTTCATTGCTTCTTTAACATGCCTTAGAGTGTGTCCTTCTCATCACAGTGGTAGGGATTGACATGTCTTTACTTTACATGTGTCTACCTCTGTCAGTCAAGCTTTTGTTAAGCGCGTAAGATTTGTGAGATAAAGCACTGTGTAAAGTAGTCATTACTACTGTTAGTATCAAACCAAACACACGCACACACACAGACACACACACAGACACACACACACACATACACACACGTACACACACACACATAGACACACACGTACACACACATAGACACACACGTACACACACACGTACACACACATTGACACACACGTACACACACACGTACACACACGTACACACACACACACACACACACACACACACACACACCCCACACACACACACACACACACACACACACACACACACACTCATTTGATATGTTTTCCAAAGAATAATACGCTATAGTTACTTCTTTGCCTTGATTCGAAATCAATACTCCGAAAATTTTAATTATTAAACATTACAAACAAAATCTGAAATGAGAGTAGAAATTAGCCACTTGATTTCTATTCTATCCTTAGGATACATTGATATTATTTTCTGTTGGACATCATCTCGTTGTTCTTGTCATTATAATGATATGGATGACGGGGCTGCGCCAATTACTAATAGAAATCAGATGCCACATGGTAAAATAGTTGTTTTAAAATGAAAGGTTGTAGAAGTATTCTTGAAGGAAATCTTGAATAGTTTATGTGGCTGTTGAATTGATCGAGTCATAAAGTTTGATCTTATATTGTCATCTATGGGCTAAAGGATGGATCAGTAATACTGCTTTGATTAGGTTCATGTAATGATTAAAGTGGCCATTATTGGGATAGCCATATGGCTTTAGTGTATGCTGTATGGAGTGAGTGGCATAAGACGTTATAGGACCTCTGTGCACCAATTTGCCTGACAGTGATCCATGGCTGATTCTTAAGCGAAGAACATGCAGTGATTATAAACTGTTCATCACCACAAAGCATTTGTGGAATCAGAGTCTGCATACATATGCCGGGTATCTATTATGGTTTGGATCATGCGTCTCAAGAGTGGAGGTCCAATGACGTACTGTTTTATACCTTGTATATTATTATATTCTTTGGTCGAGGATATATTTTTAAGCTTAGTTCGGTTGTACGGGTTTTGTTACTATAACTTTCCTCCTCTTCCCACTTAAGACACCAAAATGTCTAAACTACTGGCCCGTTCATTGTACTGATGTGTGTATTGTTCTGTACCTGTGGACAGTGTACACAGACTGGACAGGGAGCACGTGGCTTGGGGTAAAAGGGAAGAATAAATTATAGCCACCACAGCAAAGAAATATTTCTAATACAAAGAAAGTGGATACTCCCCCATCTGATATAAGCTGATTGTAAACCAACTGTTGATATTCTGACATATTTTCTTCCATGGTAGGCAAAACCATAGCGCCAGTGTGATCGAGGAACAGAACAAGTGGAAACCCTGTTCCTCGGATGTATCACTGGTATAACTGACATGCTGTGACGTGCAGATTTTATATTCTTTGCTGGCATTGAACTCAGGTCGGCCGATGGTGGCACAGACGTATGGGTATCTACTTATGTCTTTTTTATCGAACGTGGCACAGTCATGAATATCCAATTATGTGTTTATTTGTTCGTCTATTTAATCTATTATTTTCAGTTTTCAGTACTTGCAAACAGAAAGGCACAACATACTTGACGTGCCTGTCATGTACATGCAAGTACTCCTTGATAGACAAATTCTTCAAACGTGGAGCATAAGTATAGTCATGTGCTTGTGTATGTGTGTGTGCGTGTATGTGTGCATGTGTGTGTGTGTGTGTGTGTATGTGTATGTGTGTGTGTGTATGTGTGTGTGTGTGTGTGTGTGTGTGTGTGTGTGTGCGTGTGTACGAAAGATTGAGAGAGAAAGAGAGAGAAGGAGAGGGAGGGAGAGAGAGAGAGAGAGAGAGAGAGAGAGAAAGAGAGAGAGAGACAGAGAGAGACAGACACAGAGAGAGAGAGAGAGAGAGAGAGAGAGAGAGAGAGAGAGAGAGAGAGAGAGAGAGAGAGTCTGGGTGCATGTTCGCTGCATGACTAATATGATGCTACGTGTACAGTCAGGTGAAGTAATGTGCTTGCTTTTTTGTACCTACTCGATACGGCTTGAGGCTTACCTTTTCTTCAATGCAGCACCAATGTGTACATAAGTATAGTCTAGAAAGACACATTTTCGTTAATGGCCTTACGAGTTCTAGTCTCGCAAAGACCACTGCAACGTTAGGCCTCCCACCAAAGACGACATTAAGCTCGTGGACAGGGTGATCCAGCAAATGAATCTCATTCAGCCACCATCCTTCTCTCCCCCCCCCCCTGCACCCTCCTCAGATAGTTTGGTTAATTTCGATAATGGTCACCCAGTACCTACAAAGGAGTTGGTGATCAGTACAGATATTTCTGAATGCCTTGGTCATTAGCAGCGTGTCTGCCATAGGCTAGCTGTCTATTCTATTTTAAGCCACAGTCCTCACAGACTGTCTGTGCTGCAGCTTGTTATGAAAAAGCTTTCACCTAATGTGGCTGTCCATGATGTATTGCTTCCATCACCCTCTTCACTCTGTCCTTTGTCATTGTCTATTAATTTGGTGTGTTTCTTTCAAAGGTCCTACATTGTTTCCGAGCTTTACTGCACCTAGAGTCCAAAACGGGTCTGAAGTACAACCTACCGTCACACATGTGACATATACTCTAAAGAGTGACATACACAGCAGCAGGAAAAGCAATGGACGCACGCACGCATGCACGCAGACACGCAGGCATGCACACAAACACGGCGCGCGCGCGCGCGCACACACACACACACACACACACACACACACACACACACATACACACACACACACACACACACACACACTCAATACTGGGAACGACTACTTTTAGTTGGTTCAGCTGTGTTGGATCAAAGACCATCTCTCCTACTGTAACTTCAGTTGGATCCACTGACCAACAGATATCTGCCATTGTTGTGTCTACTGATCAGACGCCAGAGCAACGAAACATGTCCACAACAAGCAAAGACTAACCAGAAAAACACGAAATAGAATCAGAACACGTATTCATAACAACCAGACAAGACAGGCGCAAATTTTCAGCCAACTGGCCTTTGTCAAACGTAAAAGTAAAAATACAAACGAACAAACGACAAGCACAAAACTTAGGAGAAAAAGACAAAGACTTCCCTGCTGCTTCGTCCAGCGGGAGAAACATGTGTCGAGTCTAGACATGAATTAAACAAAATGGTTTCCTACCGAATGTAACTGTTCAGCGGTCTGATGGGTTACCCTTCTTTCAGGAACCCACCATGACATTGTAAAGTTAAAATTAGGTCTCCAAAGACAACTCGTGTTCCAAAAATCTGTCCAGAGTTAAGTTTAAATATTTGTACTTTCTGTCCTTCCGGTTGATGTATTTTCTTTTTCGTTTTCGAATTTACCAAGTCATACTTGACTGGACATTTATAGGTTCATCTATACTTATTGAATATCATTATCACATATTAGAAAGTTCACGGATTAAATAAAAGAATCGTATCACTGATATCAATAGACCACTCTCACTCATAACCTACAACCCTCTAACGATGAACCCAGTCACACACCCAAAGAAAAGGGACGCTGGAGAACCACAAAGCACGTATACAAATAACACAAAGCTACAATATGACGAAGTTCCATGACTGTAGAATTTGACTGATTTCATACGAAAGTATCTATTCTGTATCTTGGGAAAAATGGACAGAAATTACGCATGATACCAAGCCATACTAATTTCAAGCATTACATATAAACTACTCTCACATTGTTATTATTATTGCCAAATGTTCCAATATATACCACGCCCCCGTATTCGCAATTCAGGCTCATTACTGGTGCACTGTTTAACCTTCAAAAGATTTACCAAAAAATTAAAACTAAGATAATTGTTGATGAATGAAGATTCTTCTGCGATAACAGTGAAAGAAAACGCAGATCATGTCATTCACACACACACACACCACACACACACACACACACACACACACACACACACACACACACACACACACACACACACACACACACACACACACACATACACACACACAACATACAGACAGACAGACACACACACACACACACACACACATATATATATATATATAATTATATATATATATCCATTTACATTCAGTCTTTCCCCCCTCTTTCTATATTTTAAACTCGTTCAATGACAAAACTTACTGACTTGACAAAACATTAATCTTTGACAGGAGCAATCAGCACTCTCACTCACCTGCCCACCCACACACACCACCACCAAAAATGTACACAAACATACACATAAAATCCATATAATCGTAATGTGAATTCCATCTGCAGGATTCTTATTCTCCTTTTTCTTTACCATAGTTTCATCAAGAGTCACTGGACACGGCACCAACAGAAGGTTCTCTACCTGCAGGTACAGTAATTTGAATATAACGACAGAAATGACAAATCAACTTTGTGCATAACTAGTTGCAAAGGTACAATGCATCATATTACATGTAGATAGATTGGTACAACATGGGAACTTGTACGGAATCGATTTTGCCACATCTCTTTACACACCTGTGTGCCCCTGTCCACAGCCTGTCATCTCGTCCCTCTTTACACACCTGTGTGCCCCTGTCACAGGCCTGTCATCTCGTCCTCTTTACACACCTGTGTGCCCCTGTCCACAGGCCTGTCATCTCGTCCCTCTTTACACACCTGTGTGCCCCTGTCCACAGGCCTGTCATCTCGTCCCTCTTTACACACCTGTGTGCCCCTGTCCACAGGCCTGTCATCTCGTCCCTCTTTACACACCTGTGTGCCCCTGTCCACAGACCTGTCTTTACGTCCCTCTTTACACACCTGTGTGCCCCTGTCCACAGACCTGTCATCTCGTCCCTCTTTACACACCTGTGTGCCCCTGTCCACAGGCCTGTCATCTCGTCCCTCTTTACACACCTGTGTGCCCCTGTCCACAAACCTGTCATCTCGTCCCTCTTTACACACCTGTGTGCCCCTGTCCACAGACCTGTCATCTCGTCCCTCTTTACACACCTGTGTGCCCCTGTCCACAAACCTGTCATCTCGTCCCTCTTTACACACCTGTGTGCCCCTGTCCACAGGCCTGTCATCTCTTCCCTCTTTACACACCTGTGTGCCCCTGTCCACAAACCTGTCATCTCGTCCCTCTTTACACACCTGTGTGCCCCTGTCCACAAACCTGTCATCTCGTCCCTCTTTACACACCTGTGTGCCCCTGTCCACAAACCTGTCATCTCGTCCCTCTTACACACCTGTGTGCCCCTGTCCACAGGACCTGTCATCTCGTCCCTCTTTACACACCTGTGCCCTGTCCACAAAGCTGTCATCTCGTCCTCTTTACACACCTGTGTGCCCCTGTCCACAGGCCTGTCATCTCGTCCCTCTTTACACACCTGTGTGCCCCTGTCCACAGGCCTGTCATCTCGTCCCTCTTTACACACCTGTGTGCCCCTGTCCACAGACCTGTCATCTCGTCCCTCTTTACACACCTGTGTGCCCCTGTCCACAGGCCTGTCATCTCGTCCCTCTTTACACACCTGTGTGCCCCTGTCCACAGGCCTGTCATCTCGTCCCTCTTTACACACCTGTGTGCCCCTGTCCACAGACCTGTCATCTCGTCCCTCTTTACACACCTGTGTGCCCCTGTCCACAGGCCTGTCATCTCGTCCCTCTTTACACACCTGTGTGCCCCTGTCCACAGGCCTGTCATCTCGTCCCTCATCAGATGACACTGTCAACCCACTGAACGTGACGTCACCATGGGAGCTGGACCAGCCAGCCACAAACAGTGAAACAACTATTTGCAATACTGTGATGATTCATCAAAATGGCGATGATATGAATGACCTATAGGGTTCCATTGCAGAGTAAGAGTGCTTGCCACGGCTGTACCCTGGCATCAACCAGACTCAGCCTGTAGTTTTAAATAGACCATAAGAACAACATCCTCAATCCTTTAAGTAAAGATAATCAACTGTATCGTACAGTCTTCAGAGTGAGCTGAAAACGTATTCAACTCTATGTACGAGCGAGTAGAAACCAAACAAAAATCCCATGGTGATTTGTACTGACGGGGATTGGTAAACCCCAAAGTCCACACGTTAGTCTGTTGCGCAATCCACTTTGCCCTCTTGTATTTGTCTTGTGTACGACTATCCTACACAGCAGATGCTTACAGCGAACTGCACGTCACAAACTTGTAACACCTCCTAAACTACAAGCCCGCACTAAACTTTGAAGTTGTGAGTATGAAGCAACACTGTTGTCTGAAAACTGTCATAACAGTTCAAACTTTGATACTTGTTTGGCTGAAACCTTTTTCCTTGCAAGCTGTTGGCTGACATGTGACACCCACCAGTCAACACCTCACCACCTATTGTTCCCCACACATGTTTCCTTCACTCCCTCTCCCTTCCTTCTTTGCTGTTGTCATCACATTTCTCTGTTGTTCTCCATCATCACCCCCTGCCCTGTCCACCCCCTTTCCCCACTTTCCTAAAAACATCACGCCATACCAACCATGTCTTTGTTTACAGTCGTGTCGTGTCGTGCTGTGTCGTGTAGTGTTGTGCTGTATCGTGCTGTGTGTGCTGTTCGTGCGTGTCGTGCTGTGTCGTGTCGTGTCGTGCGTGTCGTGTGTGTGTGTGTGTTGTGTGTGTGTGTGTGTGTGTGTGTGTGTGTGTGTGTGTGTGTGTGTGTGTGAGTGTGTGTGTGAATGTTCTCACCATGTAGCTTCATTTCGGGGAGAAAAAAGGATCAATCGAAGAAAGCAGACTGTATCAAATTTTCTGAAACTCTTGTTATTTTGTGAATATTTCCGTATCCTATCGTAAGATAGTTTCAAACACATTTTTTGTCTGTTGGACTGATATACATTCCCTCAGCTTTACGTTTCAAGCTGACCCCGTTTATTTGCTGCTATTCTTCATGCCCCAGCTGGAGTTAAAAAGATTTATTAACAGTGTGTGTGTGTGTATGGTGTGTGTGTATGTGTGTGTGTGTGTGTGTGTGTGTGTGTGTGTGTGTGTGTGTCATGTGTGTGTGTGCGTGTGTGTGTGTGTGCATGTGTGTGTGCGTGTGCGTACGCGCGTGTGTGTGTGTGTGCGCGTGTGTGTGTGTGTGTGTGTGTCTGTCTGAGTGTGTGTGCATTGTTGGGTAAAGAGGTGGGTTTTAAACTAGTTTTAAAAGCAGAAAGGGTAAGTGTTTGGCGAAGGCAGAGCGGAAGTCTGTTCCTGACTGACGGTCCTGAGACAGCAAAAGAATGCTGGCCAACACTTGATAGTTTAAATCAAGGGACCTGAATCAAAAGAGTATCTGAAGCTGAGCGCAAGGTGCCAGTTGGCGTATAAATATTGATGTTGTTGCAAAGATATGATGGGGCAGACAGGTGAATAGATTTGTTTTTCAAGATATCCAGCTTATGTTCAATTCTTTTTAAGACAGGCAACCAGTGAAGAGAGCGAAGGAGAAGACTGATATGATCAAAGTTTTCTCTCTGAGAACAAGAGGAGCAGCTATGTTTTGTATGCGTTGCAGATTATGCTATTTCAGTTTCATACGAAGTTTTTTTTAAGTAAGGATCCCATTTTGAATACCACAGTCTCACTAGCATCCAACTACTCCAACTGCCCAGCCATATGTCTCTGTCCCCATGGTGATCAACACTGGTGTGGACTGGCACGAAAGGTTCTATGTACCAAATGGCATGTTCCATCTTAGTAAGGTTTGGTTTCTCAACATCCATGCTCCCACCATCTCTCTCTCTCTCTCTCTCTCTCCTCTCTCTCTCCTCTCTCTCTCTCTCTCCTCTCTCTCTTCAGTTTTCTCTCTCTCTTTTCTCTGTCTCTCTCTTCTCTGTCTCTCTCTTTTCGTTCTCTCTCTTCTCTGTCTCTCTCTCTCTTCTCTGTCGCTCTTCTCTCTTTCTCTCTCTGTCTGTCTGTCTGTCTGTCTCTTCTCTGTCTCTCTGTTTTTTCTCTCTGTCTCTTCTCTCTTCTCTGTCTCTTCTCTCTGTGTGTGTCTGTGTGTCTGTCTGTCTGTCTCTCTCTCTCTTAATGTTTCCATTGGTTGACAATCAGGTTTACATGCCAATGTTCGCGAGTTCAAATGCACAGCGCCTACGGGTCCTTTTAAATACACACACATAAACACATCACTCACGCACGCGCGTGCGGACACATACACACACGAATGCACGTTATGAAAACAAAAAGACTTCAAGTGGGAGGGATCAGGAAAAAATGTCGAGATTCCAGCTGTCAGCTGAATATTGAAATACGCAGAAAGTGCACGCTAATGGCCTTCACAATACACTGCGTAGGTCGTAGAAACATGTATGACTGACATTATTTTAACACAATGGTTTTCAGAGCGAAGGAGTCTCGCACTCAGAATGAATTCCATATGCACTGACGTCACCGATGTCATGTGATGGAGAAGATCCAAACTGATCATGGCATAAGCCTTAAGCCTGCGCACAAACCCTACGTGTTGGCAAGGTCTTGAGGTCCTACCAAGCACTGGGTTTTACATCTCATATTTGCACCAGTCCCTCGGCTACATTGGTACGTCATGTGTATCTATCATCATCATCATCATCAGGTGCCCTGCCGCATGGCGTTGGTGACCATGGACTTCCAACCATCTCTATCTCTCGTTGCCCCCAGCATCTCCCCCACCCTCTTCATCCCCAGCCACTCTGCAAGTCCGTCCAGCATTCTCTCCCTGGGTCTACCTGGTGCTCTATTTCCCTCCAGCTTTCCCGTTGTGACCAGGTGCTCCAAATCCCCCTTCCTCATAAAATGGCCTATAAATGTTGCTTGTCTTTTCCTAATCTTCCTTATGAGTGATCTACTTGTGTCTGCCTCCATCAAGACTGTCTCGTTTGTTTTCTTTGCTTTCCATGGAACTCTCAACATTCTTCTGAGAAACCACATCTCGGCTGCCTCGATCACGCTCTGGCTTTGCTTGCTGACTGTCCACGCCTCGCATCCGTACAACAGTATTGGTTCTATATAACATTCAAGGACTCTCTTTCTGATGTTAATTGATAGGCATTTGTTGGTAAGAATGCTTGTCATCTTCTTGAATGCTGTTTTGGCTTGGCCGATTCTGCCAGCTATTTCCGATGTGCATTTGCCGTCTGATGAAATGACCGGTCCCAGGTATTTGAACTTATTAACCTGTGTCAAGGTTGTGCCATTTGCTGTTATTTTGCAGGAGGGGATTTCATGTTTTTTACTGATCACCATGACTTCAGTCTTCCTGTTGTTTAGTTCCAACCCCTTACATTTGCTTTCTATTTCTATATATTCACAAGGTTTTGTAGGTCCTTTTCATTTTCTGCAATTAGCACGGTGTCATCTGCGTACCGAATGTTGTTTATCATTTTCCCTCCAACCTTTAATCCAGGGTCTTCTTCTAGGTTTCTCATGATGTTTTCGCTATATAATGAAAACAGATCTGGTGACAAAACACAACCCTGTCTGACTCCTCTTTTGATGTTTTGAAAAGAGCTTATATTGTTTTCTATTCTCATTGCAGCTGTTTGTTCCCAGTACATATTCCTGATTATTCGTAGATCTTTTCTATCAACATTGAGTCTCTCCAGTTGGTTAATCAATTCATCATGTCGTACCCGATCGAAAGCCTTGGTATAGTCAACAAAGCATAAATACAAATCCTTATTCATCTCAATTGACCTCTCTATGATAGTTCTTAGGATGTATATAGCATTAATAGTTCCTTTCCCCTCCACAAATCCACACTGTTCTTCTGCTATTTCTCTTTTGATTCTACTTCCTTGTCCTCATCATGATTATTCTTAACAGGATTTTTGTTACATGACGCATCAAACTGATTGTGCGATGGAGTTCGCATTCTATAGCCCCTGTCTTCTTTGGAAGTGCAATGAAAATTGATTTTGACATATCTTTGGGGATTTTTCCGGTGTCATAACTTTCATTTAGGAGGACTGTTATTTTTTCTATGCAAAATTCCTCCAGGGCTTCAATCATCTCTGTAGTAATGTTATCTGGTCCTGGGGCTTTTCCTGGTTTCATCTTTTTCAGTGCTGCTCTAACTTCATCTTTCATTATGGGTTGTCCTTCAAAGTTCTTTTTTATAATGTGTTCTTCGTTTCTGTCATCCTCAAAAAGGTCTGTAATGTACTCTCCCCATCTGTCTAATATTTTGTCTTTTTCCATGATAAGCGTACCATCTTTCGATTTTAAGCAACCAGTTGATGTGCATGTATTTTTCCTGTGAACAATTTCTTCAAATCGTCTGTACAGACCCTGAGGATCCATTTTGTTCGTTCTTCTATCTCTTTGCATTTTGTGTTCAGCCAAGCTTCCTTAGCTTCATTGCACCTATACCTGATTTCTTTGTTTATCTTCCTGTAGATCAACTCATTTCTCTTTGCCTTCCTCCTTTCCTCCATCAGGCCCAAAATTTCATTAGTCATCCAACTCACTCTTTTTTGCTTTTCTATTTGCCCTAGGATTTATTCAAAGCTTCATTTATAGAACTTCTCAACTTTGTCCATTGTTCCTCACTGTCACCAACGTCTTCCAGAGCACTGAATTTGTTTTGAACATGTACATTAAATTTTTGACGTATCATTTCATCTGACTTTAAGAGTCCAAGGTTTAGTTTGATGTTGCTTTTAGTCTGTTTCCTTTTCCTCAATTTCAGCCTAAACCTTCCCACTACCGGATTGTGGTCACTGTTGCAGTCTGCGCCTGGTAGTGTTTTTGCTGACAGTAAAGAATTTCTAAATCTTTTGTTGATCAGGATGTAGTCGATTTGAGTTTTGGTATTATCTCCTGGACTCATCCAAGTCCATTTTCTTCTGTTAGGCTGCTCAAACCAGGTGTTTCCTACTATGAACTCATTCATCTGTGCCCATTCTACAAGCTTCCCCCCTCTTTCATTTTGTGTACCAAGGCCATGAGGTCCAACCATATCCTCCACCCTATCCTGTCCCACTTTAGCATTAAAATCTCCCATTATGACTGTAACTTCTTGTGATTTACATTGGACCTTGGCCATCTCTAAAACTTCATAGAAGTTGTCGATGTCTTCCTGAGTACTAGCGGATGTTGGTGCATGCACCTGTATGATGTTGATATCAAATGGTTTGCCTCCGAATTTGACCAGTAAAACTCTGTCAGACACTGCCCAGTATCCCTTAACTGCTTTTGATTTGTCTTTGTCCATTATGATGCCTACTCCTCTTTCATGTGAATTACCACCAGAGTATATCACTGTGTATCTATGCCTGGTTTAAAAAACTGAACCGAATGAAAACAACCAGCCGCTTAGTTAAACCTTATCTCACCAATGTCTAATATAAACACATCGCTGTCACATCATAACACAATCCATCCTCTACCTCAGAAAAAAGTAACAAATAAAAACAACATGATAAAATATCAAGTAAATAAGTAATTAAAAAACACCCCACACGCATACACACACACATACATTCTCTCTCTCTCTCTCTCTCTTTCTGGACAGAACAGCAAAGATGTGTTGGGTTAAATGTCATGGAGGTGATCTGCGCGGAATGAACTAATGCGATAGTCATCTGTTTCAAAGGAAAGACGAATAGAGACCGAGATGACGCCACAACTGAGCACCTCCACATCCTGGTCATGTTATTAACTAGATCACGACAGCTCACCAAGACACTCCTCTCTCCATTCCAACTTACAAAACAGATGGAGTTGTTTTTTTCTTTCTCTAAATCCACACACAGAAATGATGAAGACGAAATTAGCACACACAGAAAAAACGAACAAACATTATATTACATTTCAGTTTTTCTTCCTTTAATATCACTTATAGTAAAAAAAGTGAATTAAAAGAACAAGTTTCTTTCCAACAGGTTTAGATAAAAATAAATCTTACGGCTTCTTTCCATCTCCGGTTTGAATTTTAGAAACCAGAAAAGGAAAAAATGGAATGGAGGGTAAAAAAAAAGGAAATAGGGAAAGAAGGAAAGAGAAAAACAAAAGAACGAAATGCACACAGAAAGACATTTTTAATGACACATCTCATTTTCTGTACCAGAAATTGAAGCTAGAAACCAATCTCTGTGTTTCTTTGTATCTCAGCTTTGAACAAAAAGAAGAAAAAAATATAAAGACAACTTGAACGAATGTTGGCACAAACCAACCTTGAAATTCAGTCCATTGATTTATCAGCTATAAGACGCAATCAGGTCTTGTATTTCAATCCTCTTCCATTGTCGAAATTGAAATGGAGAGAGAGAGAGAGAGAGAGAGAGAGAGAGAGAGAGAGACAGACAGACAGACAGAGAGAGAGAGAGACAGAGACAGAAACAGACAGAGATACAGAGAGAAACAGAGAGAGACAGAGAGAGAGAGAGAGACAGACAGACAGACAGACAGAGACAGACAGAGATACAGAGAGAGACAGAGAGAGACAGAGAGAGAGAGAGAGACAGACAGACAGACAGAGACAGAGACAGAGATACAGAGAGAGACAGAGAGAGAAGAAGGAGAGAGAGAAGAGACTGACAGACAGACACGAGACAGAGACAGAGATACAGAGAGAGACAGACAGAGACGAGATACGAGAGAGACAGAGAGAGAGAGAGAGAGAGAGAGAGAGACTGACAGACAGAACAGAGACAGAGACAGAGAGATAGATGACTGAATTCTTACAGATGTAAAGGAAAGGGAAAAAAATAAAAACAACTTGAAAAGAGAGAAAAGTAACTCGCCATGACCAAAAGCTGTGCACCACTTTGCATTACATATTCGCAAGTTTTCAAAAGACGACACTTGTTTTCCTAATTTAATAAAAATTCATATGAAATCAACCTACCCGGCAAAGACTGAAGTCGCGTACAAACACATGTACTCATACAGATACTAATACACATACACGCGCGCACACGTGCATGACATAATCAAAAAGACTTGAAAACTAGATGAGTTTCAGAAAAAAATACATGGAGGTTTACACTGTTAACTGGACATCAAAACACACCAAACTGCCGTGACTGCAAAGTATTAGATGGCTGGCATGTTCAGCTGGAAGAGTCATAAATTCATGATTTCGTTTCTCGGATTCAGTTCCAGTTTGTAAAATAAAAACTTGTTGGCTACCCAACTGAAAGCACCTACCAAATTGTTTGTGTCAGTGTAACGTTTCAGGTGTCTCTGCCCTCACAGATCTTGTCAGTACATAAAGGTGTGTGTAGGTTAAAGACGTATATCCGATAACTTCCAGCATTTTGGGCGGAGTAGCTTTTAACAGATTTTGGTAGAGCGCATAGGGATCTGTCCGAGTGTGCCGAATCCCTCTTGAACAAATTCTTGTGTTTTTATGTTTGACTGTTTTGTTAAACACAAACTGGGAAAAAAGCACATTAAAGACAGATAGAATAAACAATGTACAATTTAAGGAAGTCCTTAACAACGTATTAAAGACATCGGGAATAATGTATAAAACCATTGTGCGCATGAGAACAAGACACTACGATATTTCATCATGGACAATGAACAAATATCATGCAGTTGTCCTCTTGAACAAATCCATGTTCCAGTTGTCATGCTGAGAAACAAACATTACTGATAACATTTGTGGATACAATTTACAGAGTGAGGAAGCATTTACACACTCAAATGGTGCTATGTCTCACTTACCCACACAGATTGAAAACGAGTATGACTACAGTTCACTACTGACTATTCAAATGACACTGGCGTGAAGAGAAAACTGAATAGTAACTCCATGTGTCAGTTTATTCCATAAGAACTTTACTTTTCCTATGTCAGTAAAGATCGAATGTTCAATAACATTCCCATCAGTATCCTACAGCTTCAGCCACCCACCTTCCCATTCCCATGTTAGTCCGGCCATTGGACACTGATGTATAACTACAGCCGACAGGCACGAAAGGTCATGTGTGCTAAGTGGATTCATATTTACATTTTTTTTTCCATTTAGTACAGCTCAATTTATCAACGTCGCTGCTTCAAAAAAACATCCATTATTGTTCTTGTGTCTGTGTGCCTCTCTCTCTGTTTGTGTTCTCTCCTTCTCTATCTCCCCCCTCTCTCTCTCCCCTCCCTCTCTCTCCCCTCCCTCCCTCTCTCTCCCCACGCAATTGGTCAGACAATATTATACCCCAACAATTACAGAGGAGCATCACTTTGTTACATTAGCAGTATAAAGTTCTGTCATAAAGAATACCTCACAAAGTTGGATAGACCAGAATAACAGTAATGGGAATGCCAAGCTGGCTTCAGGAAAAAATAGTCGACAACTGATCGTATGTTTAGTGTGTTGACATTTCCTTAAACGCAGATTTCTTTAAATAAGAAAAAGTATATGCCACTTTTAATGATATTGTGAAGTGGTTTGCCTCGATATCAAGGACATTGTTGTAGCCAATCCTTTTGAAACAGATAAGTTGTACAGATGTGTAAAAGTAGTATAACAGTGTGAAGGCTAGATATAAATGTGGCATTGAATGTACTTACATTAGTCTAAAACAGGGTGATGTGTGGCAGCCTAATATCATAACAGTGTTAAGTGTGCACCCTAATATCATAACAGTGTGAAGTGTGCAGTCTGATATCATAACAGTGTGATGTGTGCAGTCTAATATCATAACAGTGTTAAGTGTGCAGTCTGATATCATAACAGTGTGATGTGTGCAGTCTAATATCATAACAGTGTGATGTGTGCAGTCTAATATCATAACAGTGTGATGTGTGCAGTCTAATATCATAACAGTGTGATGTGTGCAGTCTGATATCATAACAGTGTGAGTGTGCATCCTATTAAACATTACAGTGTGATGTGTGCACCCTAATATCATAACAGTGTGATTGTTGCAGTCTATATCATAACAGTGTGATGTGGCACCCTAATATCATAACAGTGTGATGTGTGCACCTAATATCATACAGTGTGATGTGTGCAATCTATTCATCTAACAGTGTGATGTGTGCAGTCTAATATCATAACAGTGTGATGTGTGCAGTCTGATATCATAATGCAGTTGTGATAGTGTGGCAGTCTGATATCATAACAGTGTGATGTGTGCAGTCTAATATCATAACAGTGTGATGTGTGCACCTAATATCATAACAGTGTGATGTGTGCAGTCTGATATCATAACAGTGTGATGTGTGCAGTCTAATATATAACAGTGTGATGTGTGCAGTCTAATATCATAACAGTGTGATGTGTGCACCCTAATATCATAACAGTGTGATGTGTGCAGCCCTAGATATCATAACAGTGTGATGTGTGCACTCTAATTATAACAGTGTGATGGTGTGTGGTCATCTAATATCATAACAGTGTGATGTGTGCATCCTAATATCATAACAGTGTGATGTGTGCAGTCTGATATCATAACAGTGTGATGTGTGCACCCTAATATCATAACAGTGTGATGTGTGCAACTAATATCATAACAGTGTGATGTGTGCAGTCTGATATCATAACATGTGTGATGTGTGCAGTCTAATATCATAACAGTGTGATGTGTGCATCTATATCATAACAGTGTGATGTGTGCATCCTAATTCATAACAGTGTGATTGTGCAGCTTAATATCATAACAGTGTGAGTGTGCAGTCTAATATCATAACAGTGTGATGTGTGCAGTCTAATATCATAACAGTGTGATGTGTGCAGTCTATATTCATAACAGTGTGATGTGTGCACCTAATATCATAACAGTGTGATGTGTGCACCTAATATCATAACAGTGTGATGTGTGCACTGATATCATAACAGTGTGATGTGTGCACCCTAATCATAACAGTGTGTGTAATATTACAGTGTGAGTCTAATATCATAACAGTGTGATGTGTGCACCTAATATCATAACAGTGTGATGTGTGCAGTCTGATATCATAACAGTGTGATGTGTGCAGTCTAATATCATAACAGTGTGATGTGTGCAGTCTAATATCATAACAGTGTGATGTGTGCAGTCATATCATAACAGTGTGATGTGTGCAGTCTGATATCATAACAGTGTGATGTGTGCAGTCTGATATCATAACAGTGTGATGTGTGCACCTAATATCATAACAGTGTGATGTGTGCAGTCTAATATCATAACAGTGTAGTGTGCATCTAAATAACAGTGTGATGTGTGCATCTAATATCATAACAGTGTGATGTGTGCAGTCTGATATCATAACAGTGTGATGTGTGCAGTCTGATATCATAACAGTGTGATGTGTGCAGTCTAAATCATAACAGTGTGATGTGTGCAGTCTGATATCATAACAGTGTGATGTGTGCATCTAATATCATAACAGTGTGATGTGTGCACTAATATCATAACAGTGTGATGTGTGCACTATCATAACAGTGTGTGTGTGTCAGCCTAATATCATAACAGTGTGTGTGTGCAGCTGACTAATAACAGTGTGATGTGTGCATATATATACAGTGTGATGTGTGCAACCTAATATCATAACGTGTGATGTGTGCATCTAATATCTAACAGTGTGATGTTGACAGTCTATATCATACAGTGTATGTGCATTAATATCTAACAGTGTGATGTGTGCACCCTAATATCATAACAGTGTGATGTGTGCAGTCTGATATCATAACAGTGTGATGTGTGCACCCTAATATCATAACAGTGTGATGTGTGCAGTCTGATATCATAACAGTGTGATGTGTGCACCTAATATATAACAGTGTGATGTGTGCAGTCTAATATCATAACAGTGTGATGTGTGCACTCTAATATCATAACAGTGTGATGTGTGCATCTAATATCATAACAGTGTGTGTGTGCACTTATACATAACAGTGTGATGTGTGCAGTCTATATCATAACAGTGTGATTGTGCACCTAATATCATAACAGTGTAGTGTCAGTTATAACATAACAGTGTGATGTATGCACCTAATATGCATAACAGTGTGATGTGTGCACCTAAATCATAACAGTGTGATGTGTGCAGTCTGATATCATAACAGTGTGATGTGTGCAGTCTAATATCATAACAGTGTGATGTGTGCAGTCTAATATCATAACAGTGTGATGTGTGCAGTCTGATATCATAACAGTGTGATGTGTGCAGTCTAATATCATAAACAGTGTGATGTGTGCAGTCTGATATCATAACAGTGTGATGTGTGCACTCTAATCATAACAGTGTGTGTGTCAGTCTAATATCATACAGTGTGAGTGTGCACTAATATCATAACAGTGTGATGTGTGCAGTCTAATATCATAACAGTGTGATGTGTGCAGTCTAATATCATAACAGTGTGATGTGTGCAGCCTAATATCATAACAGTGTGATGATGTGACAGTCTGATTCATAACAAGTGTGATGTGTGACCTAATATCATAACAGTGTGATGTGTGCAGTCTAATATCATAACAGTGTGATGTGTGCAGTCTATATCATAACAGTGTGATGTGTGCACCTAATATCATAACAGTGTGATGTTGCACCTAATATCATAACAGTGTGATGTGTGCATCCTAATATCATAACAGTGTGATGTGTGCAGTCTAATATCATAACAGTGTGATTGTGCCAACTATATCATAACTGTGTGATGTGTTGCAACTAATATCATAACACAGTGTGATGTGTGCACCTAATATCATAACAGTGTGATGTGTGCACCCTAATATCAAACATGTGATGTGTGCAGCTATAATTATTCTAATTCAACTGTGAGTGTCACTATTCAAGTTGTTGCATATATAACAGTGTATTCACATACTAACATGGATGTGCACTATCAACATGTAGTTCATATTCATACATGTTGTGTGCACTAATATAAACAGTGTAGTTGCAGTCTACATACATGTGATTGGCCTTCTAAGGTGATTCACATCATAAAGTGTAGTGTGCTAATCAAACTATGAATACTCTGAGCCAATACGAGGCTATTCAAACATGTATGTGATAAATCATAACAGTTGATTGTGACTATATCTACGTGTGAGTTCATCTAAATAAAATGTATGTTCATCTATATCATAACAGTGTTTCACCCTAATATCATAACAGTGTGATTGTGCACTAATATTACATGTGATGTGGACTAATACATAACATTATGGTATAATATATAACAGTGTAGGTGCACATATCATAACAGTGATGTGTCACTAACATAACGTGTGAGTGTGCATATATATAAAGTGTATGTGTGACAATCATAAGGAGGAGAAAAGTAGGGATAACAAACAGTGTGATGTGTGCACAATACAAACAGTGTAGTGGCAGTCATACAAACAGGGAGTGTGCACTATACAAACAGTGTGAGTGGCAGCATATCATAACAGGGAGTGCACAATACAAACAGTGTAGTGGAGCACAAACAGTGTGAGTGTGCACTAATAACAGGATGGGCACAATCAACGGAGTGGAAAAAATTGATGTCCTAAATATAACATGTTGGAGTCTGAATCATAACATTATGTTCATCTCTAAATGATTGCTCTCAACGATTTCGTGATCAAGTATGTGACTAAACATACAGTGTGAGTGTGCTTATTCATACTGGAGTTGCATATAATAACAGTTATTTCAGCTAATATTACATGTATTGTATATATCAGTGTATGTGTCATCTGATATATAAATGTGATGTTCACTATCATACAGTTATGGTCTAAATCTAACATGTTTGCAGTCTAATCATAAAGTGTATTGTGACACAAAGTGGAGGACAACAAAAGGGAGGTGCACAAACAAACATGGAGGGAGCATACAACAGTAGGTGATAAAAACAGGAGTGCACAATACAAAGGATGGCACAAACAAACAGGATGTGTGACAAACAAACAGGAGTGCACAAACAACAGTAAGAGCACAACAACATGTAGTTCACTATTAAAATGGTTGGAATATAAACATTATTTGATCAATTCATACATGTATTGGCATTTTGTGATGTGTGCAGCCCTAATATCATAACAGTGTGATGTGTGCAGTCTAATATCATAACAGTGTGATGTGTGCAGCTAATATCATAACAGTGTGATGTGTGCAGCCTAATATATAACAGTGTGATGTGTGCAGTCTATATCATAACATGTGATGTGTGCAGTCTAATCATAACAGTGAAAATGTGTGCACCTACATATCATCAACAATGAGTGTCAGTCTGAATATAACAGTGTGCCATTGTGCAAGTCTAAAATCATAACATTGATGTGTGCAACAATTATGGAAACATAACATGGTGTTAGCATCCTAATATCTAAAGTGTGTCGGCTGCAGTCAGTAAATTCTATCATAACAGTTACTTGTGCAGCCTAATATCAGAACAGTGTGATGTGTCTGTATCATAACGAAGTAGATTGTGCAGTCTATATTAAATAACAGTGATGTGTGCAGTCTAAATATCATAACAGTGATGTGTGCACCTAAATATAAATGTAGGTGTGAGCTTTCTAGTATTAGATGTGTGTCAATCTGATATCATAACAGTGTGATGTTGATGTCAATCATAACATTGATTTTAGTCACCCATAAATGGCTAACAGTGTAGACGTGATCTAATTCATAACAGAGATGTGTGCACCCAATTATCATAACAGTGTGATTGTGAGCCTAATATCAAACAGTAGTGAGTGTGGCAGCATGATATCATAACAGTGTGAGTGTGCAGTCTATATCATAACAGTGTGATGTGTGCAGCTAATACAGAAACAGTGTGAGTGTGCAGTCTGATCAGACATGTACATGTGCAAGAAATGAAAGTGGAGTGTGAGATGATAATAACATGTGATGTGTGCAGCTAATATCATAACAGGTGATGTGTGCAGCTGATATCAAACATGTGAGGTAGACACCTAATATAACAGTGTGATGTGTGCAGCACAGACATCAACAGTGTAAGATTGGACAGCTGATATCAAACAGTGAATGTGGCACCTAATATCATAACAGTGAAGTGTCAGCATACATAAAGTGTGATGTGTGCAGTCTAATACATAAAAGTGAAATTGAGTCTACAAGAAAGTTAAGTGAACATTATAATTAACATGTGATTGTGCCCCTAATAATTAACATTGTAGTGCAGTCTATTTATACTTATGTTGGAAAATGTTATCTTTCTGTCTGAAAATGCCACTGGCCTTCCGTCATAGCTCCGTTATTTTCTAAAGCTGGCGGCTGAAGGTCAAAGTAAATGTGAATAAAAGCAATATCACAGTTACTCTGTAGGAAAGGTGGTTATGCGGCTTCCGAATAGAAGTGGTTCTTTCATAAACTGGAAAGAAAAATAGTAAGTTCATATAAATACACCAGTATACATTTCTAAAAAAAACTTAGCTATATATTTTTTATGTGAAGATTTGGTATGTAAGGCTAATAGTTTTCCTATGTGTATTGTGAGATACTGTGTACAACAATCACTGAGTATATTTTTGAAATTGTTTGATGCTCAGTACAACCAGTACTTCTTTATAGATCAGAATTATGGGGTCTAGAATCTAGCACCTATTCGTTTTTGCAAGAATTCTGCAAAATACTTAGTAAGAAGTGTTTAATAATGATGTGGAGCGAGAGAGAGAGAGAGAGAGAGAGAGAGAGAGAGAGAGAGAGAGAGAGAGAGAGAGAGAGAGAGAGAGTGACAGACAGACAGAGACAGACAGAGACAGAGAGACAGAGACAGAGGCAGAGACAGACAGACAGACAGAAAGAAAAGAGAGAGAGAGAGCAATGAGAGAGAGACAGAGAGAGAGAGAGACAGACAGAGAGACAGACAGACAGAGAGATAGCGACAGACAGAGAGAAAGACAGACAGACAGAGATAGATAGATAGAGAGAGAGAGACAGACAGACAGACAGACAGAAAGATAGACAGACAGACAGAAAACAAGAGAAAGAGGCACTGACAGATAAGCAGCAGACAGACAGACAGACAGACAGACAGACAAATAGATCAGTTCCTATAGTCATAAATGTAAAACAAAATGAGTTCCCAGAGGAAATTATGGAAACAATTAACAATTATCTCAGGCATCAATTCAATTTCCCACATTTGTAAATTCTATCAGACCAGACATTCTGTGTAAATCTAGTAAATGTCCATGCATAGATAGCAATCAGACAAACATAGATGGCATGCCCCCCCCCACACACACACACAAACACACACACACACAGAAACAGAGACAGAGATAAGTCACAACATACATCATGCACATTCCTAGATACGAATTAATAACCTAAGCTTGAAAACAGAAGCAATATCTTCAGTCTGGGTCAGGGTAACCCGGCCCCGTGACCCCTCCCCCTCCCCTCCCGTGGTCCTATATAAAAACACAAAAGTTTGGCACACCAGCATATTGTGACCTATGTACTTAAGATTTCATCCGTGCTTTAAATTTGCTGAAAAACAGACAGACAGACAGAGAGATAAACCCATCCTCCACGCAATATGAATCAGCCTTTCTCTAAAGGGGTATCAGGAAAACGAAAACCCAAAACCAATCAACTAAGAAAAGTCTTCGATGTGCAGTATCTTCTACATGTTTGCTTACGTGTCACAGAATCACTCCAACAATATGAAGGTGTGTGTGTGTGTGTGTGTGTGTGTGTGTGTGTGTGTGTGTGTGTGTGTGTGTGTGTGTGTGTGTGTGTGTGTGTGTGTGTGTGTGTGTGTGTGTGTGCACATACACATGTGTGTGCGTGTGTTTATTTGTATGTATGTGTTGGTTTTTATACTCTTGCGTAAAGAAACCAATTTTCATTCATTCATTACTTACTTACTTACTTAGGCCTTGAGCCCCAGGAGGGGCATAGGCCATCCACAACCGCCCGCCATCGTCCACGATCCTGGGCTATTTGCTCAAGTTCTCGCCAGGAGTAGCCGGTCTGCTTGGCGTCCGCCTTCAGTTCTCTTCTCCAGGTGTTTTTTGGTCGGCCTCTCTTTCTCTTCCCTTGAGGGTTCCAGGTCAGGGCCTGGCGGGTGATGTTGGTTGATGGTTTCCTCAGGGTGTGCCCTATCCATCGCCATCTCCTTCTTCTGATTTCTTCTTCCACTGGCACTTGGTTAGTTCTCTGCCAGAGGTCTGTGTTACTGATGGTAACTGGCCAGTGGATCTTCAGTATCTTGCGTAGGCACGAGTTTATGAATGTCTGGACTCTTCTAGTAGTGGTCTTAGTTGTTCTCCACGTTTCTGCTCCATACAAAAGAACTGATTTGATGTTTGAGTTGAACAGGCGGATTTTAGTGCGGGGTGTGATCATGTGGGATCGCCAGATGTTCTTGAGGGCCAAGAAGGATGCTCTTGCCTTTCCGATGCGGGTCTTCACGTCTGCATCTGTTCCTCCCTGCTGATTGACTACACTCCCAAGGTAAGTGAAGGTCTCGACCTCCTCCAGGTTGTTGTCTCCCAACTTCACTGCCTCTGTGCTGGAAGCATTGATTTTCAGAATTTTGGTCTTGTTGGGGTGGATGTGAAGGCCGACTTGGGACGCATGGGAGGCCAGGCTTGAAGTCTTGTTCTGCATCTGTTGCTGTTTGTGGGAGAGCAGAGCGAGGTCATCGGCAAAGTCCAAATCGTCCAACTGAGTCCATAGGGTCCACTGGATGCCATTCCTCTGTCCATCTGTTGTCCGTCTCATCACCCAATCGATGGCGAGGAGGAACAGGAATGGTGACAGCAGGCATCCTTGACGTACGCCGGTCCTTACATCAAAGCGACGCGTCAGCTGGCCTCCGTGAACGACCCGACATGCCATCCCTTCATATGACTCTTTGATGATTCGTGTCAGTTTGGCTGGGATTCCATAGTGTCGGAGGAGTTGCCACAGGGTGTCACGGTGCAGACTGTCAAAAGCCTTGAGGAAGTCTACAAAGTTGATGTACAATGAGGAGTTCCACTCCAGGGACTGCTCGACGATGATGCGTAGCGTGACAATCTGGTCTGTGCAGGATCTGTCCTGCCTGAAGCCTGCCTGGTGGTCTCGGAGCCTGACGTCCACTGCGTCCCTCATCCTCTCCAACAGAATCCTGTTGAACACTTTTCCTGGCACTGATAGGAGTGTGATGCCTCTGTAGTTCTCGCAGATGCTGAGGTCTCCCTTTTTGGGCAGTTTGATGATGTGTCCGTCTTTCCAATCTATTGGTACTTTTTCCTGTTCCCAGATCTTCTCAAAAAGCGGTAGTAGAAGGTCGGCTGTTGTCTCTACGTCTGTCTTGAGAGCTTCTGCTGGAATTCCATCTGGGCCGGCTGCCTTGCCATTTTTCATCTTCTTGATGGCGCGGATGATTTCGTCTTTTGTTGGTGGGTCGCAGCATATCTCTATATCATTGTCTGCTTCTGCGATATTTGGAGGGTTTTGTGGAGCTGACCTATTGAGAAGTTCCTCAAAATGCTCCGCCCATCTCTCAAGCTGCTGATCTGTGTCTGTGATGGTCTGTCCTAGCTTGTCCTTGACTGGTCGTTCTGGTCTGTTGTACTTGCCTGCAAGCTTCTTGGTGGTTATATACAGCTCCTTCATGTTCCCGTGGTACGCTGCTTGTTCTGCTTCTTCAGCCAGGCTGTCTATGTAGTCTCTCTTGTCTTTCTTCACACTCTTCTTCACTTCCCTGTGAGCTTGTGCGTATTCTGCTTGGGCTGTCGCTTTAACTAATCTTGTACGGCTCGAGTTAACTGCTTCTTTCTTGAGTCTTCTTGCTTGGATCTTCTGGAGGGTGTCTGCTGAGATCCAGTCTTTGTGTTGGTTGTTCCTTGGCCCAAGCACTTCCTGGCATGTTTCTGTGATGGCATCTTTTGTTCTCTTCCAAAGGTCATTGGCATCGGTGTCTTCGTTGATAAGCTCCTGCAGCACTTGGAATCTGTTCTTGAGGTTGAAGGTGAAGGTTTCTTGAGTTGTCCTATCTTTCAATAGCTTCACATTGTACTTCGCCCTGCCTGCTGCCTGCCTGTCAGTTCTCTTCAACTTCAGCTTGAGTCTCGCAGTCAGGAGGTGGTGGTCTGATGCTGCGTCTGCTCCCCTTCTCACTCGTACATCTTGAAGAGACCGTCTAAACTTCTTGGTGATACAGAAGTGGTCGATCTGGTTTTCGGTAATATGGTCAGGCGATACCCAGGTGGCCTTGTGTATCCTCTTGTGGGCGAAGATGCTGCCTCCGATGACAAAGTTGTTCAGTCCGCAGAGGTCAGCGAATTTCTCCCCATTCTCATTCATCTCTCCGAGGGCATGTTGTCCCATCACTTCCTCGTAGCCTCTGTTGTCTGATCCCAGTTTCG
This sequence comes from Monoplex corrugatus, assembly GCA_030674185.1. Lineage (NCBI taxonomy): Eukaryota > Metazoa > Mollusca > Gastropoda > Littorinimorpha > Ranellidae > Monoplex > Monoplex corrugatus. The sequence continues at coordinate 39,529,218 of CM060310.1, forward strand.
CATTAAAATCCCCCATGAGGATGTTGATGCCTTTGTCCTTTAGCTTGTCTAGGACTGCCTGTAATCTGCTGTAGAACTGGTCTT
>CM060310.1:39531801-39539301 GCA_030674185.1 Monoplex corrugatus
ACAATGCAGGTATCCAGGATAATGCAGGTATGCAGAACAATACAGGTATGCAGGACAATACAGGTATGCAGAACAATACAGGTATGCAGGACAATGCAGGTATGCAGAACAATACAGGTATGCAGGACAATGCAGGTATCCAGGATAATGCAGGTATGCAGAACAATACAGGTATGCAGAACAATACAGGTATGCAGAACAATACAGGTATGCAGGACAATGCAGGTATCCAGGATAATGCAGGTATGCAGAACAATACATGCATGCAGAACAATACAGGTATCCAGGATAATGCAGGTATGCAGAACAATGCAGGTATGCAGAACAATACATGCATGCAGGATAATGCAAGTATGCAAGATAATCCTCTCAATCCTATGTCAGTTTTGACATTCTATTCCTTGAACAGCGAGAAAAGAAATGAAGAATGGAAGAACTAGGAAAAAAAAAACAAGGAAGGAAGGAAGGAAGAAAGGAATAAAGGAGGAAAGATACAAAGAATTCAGGTATGCTCTTGTTAACAAAACAAAACAAAAAAACAAAAACAAAAAAAAGAAAGAAAAAAAAACCCCACCAGAAATAAGCCTTGATGTTTCATTCCTGAATTCAGAAAAGAAAAGTAAAGAAACAAATACCGAAGTGAAGAATGAAAGACAACAGAAATCAGAAACACACCGAAATGGCGTGTGAACAAGTAGGTATAAATCATACACCATTTTTATGTGGACCCGCTGCGTATTATATATGGTCAATCTTTTAGTCATCATCATCATCAAGTGCCTTTCCACATGGTGTTGGCGATCATGGCCTTCCATATATCTTTTCAGTAGAGCTCGGAAAGTTAACCTGTCAACAGAGCTGACCTTCCCCCAATGTACTGATGCACAGTCTGCAATGAACAAAATGAGCGAAACAAGACAGATGCATTTTTTCGGCCAACTGGTCTTTGATAAGCGAGCACAAAAGACAACAAAGGAAACAAATTTACACACAGACACAGACACAGACACAGACACAGACACACAGACAGACACACACACACACACATACACACACACACACACACAAACACCCACACACACTCACACACACACACAAACACACACACACACACACACACACACACACACACACACACACACACACACACACACACACACACACACACATCTCACACACACTCGTGCTTGCGCTGAACTTTCTTCTGAAATCGATGATACTCTGTGGAGCAAAACTAAAACTTGTCCAAAATTTGCCTGACAATCAGGACGCCTCGCTGACACATTTATGAAGCCCAACCATTTGAATTCTCCAACAGCATTTCCAAACACACAAACACACACACACACACACACACACACACACACACACACACACACACACACACACACACACACACACACACACACACACATACACACACACACACACACACACACAGACACACACACACACAGACACACACACAGAGGCACACACACATATACACACGCACATACACACACACACACGCACACATACACGCACACAAATTTTCACTCACAATGACATTTGCTAGTGCAAATTGAAGCTGTTAAAAAAACACCCTCAGCAGACCTTGCTGAAACACTTCGCAGTGAACAGAGACACGCCACCATCATCTGCATTTCGCATGCCCTTTCTACACACACATACAACACAAACAAACAAACACAACAAACAAACACATTAACAAACACGCCAAGAAACACGTTTCGATGAACTGTCAAAGTTTGTCTCTTGTCCTCCGACTTCAAGAAAAGGAAAGATGCGTTTCCTATCTCAGGCAAACTATCTACTTTCTGCAAGATAGATATCTAAATTCAACGGCAGATAAACATTACTCTGCAGGATAAGACTTTACTTCAATCCTTGCTTTTCATAATACTAATTCAACAAGCGTCCCTAACCTTTTATAAGAAACTGGAATTTAAAATAAAAGGTAATTACCACAAATTAAGAAATGGGCATATTCTTCATTAATGTATACAGACCAAATACAGACATTCCTCAGATGTATGATACTGCAAAGGAAAAAGTTTAAAAGTCCCTAATGTAGAGGCAGCTGAATATAGAAATTTAGTATGAATTAATGTAATTACATGTATAAGCATGCTCATAATGTTAGAGCACGAAATAAGATAGAAGACATGATACAAAACAATCAAAAACAAAACAAAACAAACAAAAAACAAAAACAACAACAACAACAAAACCGTTTAGTAAACATATGGAGACAATTAAATCCAGGGGCTTCAACGTTTCACTCGGAGAAGAAATAATCCCTCCCAACAAAGCAGACTTGATCCTCAGTATCTGAGAATGTATGTAATAATATATCGTTTGCCGATATTCTTCCAGGATGTAGTTCAGATCATTTATAATAATGTTAGAAGAAATATCATTTTGAACAGCAAACAAAAAGAGACATTTGGGAAATTAAGTTCTACTGTTTTAAAGACTACAAGCATATCATCGAAATAAAATGCTGAAATTGTTTTTGCTTCATAAAACAGCAAAGCCACATGAAAGAAAAACAACTTACAAAATATTAACAAAAGTAATGCAGCACTGATCTTAAATCAACACTGAAAAAATTGAAAAAAAAAAGAGAAGCAATACATTAAGGAAATTGGAAGCAAAATTATGACATATTCAATGACAAAATAAATAAGTAAATAAATAATCAATCAATCGATCAGTCAATCAATCAATCAATCAATCAATCAATCAAACCAATCAATCAGTCAATCAATCCAACCAATAAATCAATCAATCAACCAATCAACCGATCAATCGATCGATCAATAAATAGATAAATAAATAAATAGATAAATAAAAAAAAATCGGAGCTGAAAATATAAAACTCAAAATGAAATTGCCTTTGTACAGAGAAAAATAAAGATCAAGATGCAGATGTTTTAATGGACAAGCACATAATTTGTGGATTGAAGGCAAAAGAAAAAGGAAGTTGTTTTATCAAGATCCATAGCTAGACGAGTTGGAGATGATATGTTCATGCTTCTCCGGGTTCATGCTTCTCTGGGTTCATGCTTCTCCTAGTTCATGCTTCTCCTGGTTCATGTTTCTCCTGGTTCATGTTTCTCCTGGTTCATGCTTCTTCTGGTTCATGCTTCTGGTTCATGTTTCTCCAAGTTCATGCTTCTCCTGGTTCATATTTCTCCTGGTTCATGTTTCTCCTGGTTCATGCTTCTCCTGGTTCATGCTTCTTCTGGTTCATGTTTCTGGTTCATGCTTCTCCAAGTTCATGCTTCTCCTGGTTCATGTTTCTCCTGGTTCATGCTTCTCCTGGTTCATGCTTCTCCTGGTTCATGCTTCTTCTGGTTCGTATGCTTCTCCAAGTTCATGCTTCTCCAAGTTCATGCTTCTCCAAGTTTATGCTTTTCCGGGTTCATGCTTCTCTGGGTTCATGCTTCTCTTCTGCTGGTTCATATTTCTCCTGGTTCATGCTTCTCGTTCATGCTTCTGGTTCATGCTTCTCCAAGTTCATGCTTCTCCTGGTTCATGCTTCTCCTGGATTTCGTATGCTTCTCCAGGTTACGTTCCGTTCGCCGTCCCAGTCCCAGTCCTGTGCAGTTTTTTTTTTTACTTCATTTCATTTTGCTTTTTGCCCCGTAGGGAAGCCGGGGGCTCTTTCAGTATAAATAGTATCCCCATCTTCCGGAAATTCTGTGTCAGAAATTTTCTCTTCTCTGTCATTCTTTCTTTCTCCCTTGCTCTTTTGCTTCGACATTTCTTTCTATCAGTTTCTGCCTTGCTGGTCCATTCACCTGTATGTGTTCTATAAAGCCTTACATACTTTCACTTAGGATAGATAGTTGGGAGTATGTATCGTTCATTTTTGGCTCTAACGACATGTGATGTGCAGAAGCAATCTTAGGTAATTTAGGCCTGTGTTTATACATATGTTTTAGTGTCCTTAGTTATGTTTACATTTGTATTCAGGTATGTTTTAAATCCCCTGGTGATAGATTAAACGGAGTGATCAACGGCAAGGGCATGACCTTAGATTGTGTGCCCAAATACATTTCTTATGTGTACTTAAAATTTCTTTTCCAGCATTTTTTTGTAGTTGAGGTATGGTGTAGTGTTTGAGACCGTTATAGCCCTGATATGGTTCTGTGCTGTCGGCTGGGTTTTAAACATCAATAAAACAACAATAACAAATTTTAATACAGTCTCACCAGAAAAACAGCCTTCTTTCTAACACACAAACACGTACTGTCAGCATCTGCTCACATGTTACAACCCCATTTCATTAGCCATTACCTCTCCTCCACCATCCATCGTTTGCTTTACTGTACCGTCTGTGTCCTGTAAGTGTGTTTGCATTTTCTGTCTGTGTGTGTCCCCCCCCCCCCCCATATGTTTCTGTACCCTGTTGAAGACACAAAGGTCGACCCCGGCAGTTTGTGTCCGCCCTGTTTCTGTCTTTGTGTCAACAGTGATCCAGTCCAAAGGTGAGCTCAGTACATTTTCAAACCATATACTATCTTAGTTTTAAAAAACTCCAAAGTAGGCCCATACTGATGAATCCAAAACAAGTGAGATCGGCCGCGTTCAAGCAAACAGGAACCAGAAAAACACGAAAATAGAATACAATCAGACAAGACATGCACAAATTTTCGGTCAACTGGCCTTTGCCAAGCGTAAACAAACAAACAAACAAACAAACAACAAACAAACAAACGAACGAGCGAACAAACAAACAAAAAAACAAATACATAAATGAATGAATGAATAAATAAATAAATATAGATAAATGAATAAATAAATAAATAAATACACGAATGCATAAACAGACGAATAAATAAAATGCAATACATTCCAATCCAAGGCAATGACAGTTTTTTGTGCAAACTGACGATGTGAAAGATTCAAGTGAAAACTTCCTGCAAACTTTGATAGAATGTTTTTCAATAACTTGATACCCACCACCACCACCATCTCTCCACATTCCTTCCTTCAGACCCACCCTTACACACAAACAAACACACGAGCCGGCAACAAAGCAAACAAGCAAACAAACATAATCCAAAGAACACATGAACCCATCCTCAAATAGGCAAGCCATACCGACAATCCCTTCTTCGCCAATTGAAATTAAAAACAAAGTCTTTATAAGTACAGGTGTAACTCTTTCACTCTTATATCCTATCCATCAACTGCAAAAACTTAACCCTTTGACTCCTTCACCCTATCCACCAGCTTCCGGTGGAAAGCTGGTGAATAGGGTGAGGGAGTGAAAGGATTAAGTTTTTGCTTTGCTGGCATGGTTGACAATGCAGGATGCTGGTGAGTGAAAGGGTTGAAATCCAGACAGTCAACACGGTAGACAATTACCTCCCTTCCCGTCCAATTACCATCCTTGTTTTAAAACTACTGTCCTTGTTCGTCAGTTAGGGTTTCTTCCCCATATGTTTTGAACGGTTTGGACAATGGAAACCATCCAATCTCATCCAGACTGGCAAAAGATCATTTCATCAGCAGCTGATACATGTTGCTTACTCTGTCTTTGACTTAAGCACTAATCACACACACACACACACACACACACACACACACACACACACACACACACACACACACACACACACACACACATACACACACACACACACACACACACACACACAACACACATCACACACACACACACACACACACACACACACTTGCAGTCAGCATGAAAGACTCTTTCTCATAGTGAGACAGAGGTTTAGTTCCATGTCAGAGAACTGGCCCAATAACACAATAGGATGTGTGGAAGTGTCAAGTGTCTGGGCGCCATCTCTGTGTACTCTTGTGGACAGTGTTGGGTTCCACTGTTATCTCTCTACAAACACACACGTCTGTGTTGTCTTGATAGTGTTAGCATTCACGTCTTGGTTGTGAAGACAAAAACAGTGACGAAAATTAAAGACTGAGCTTATTTCATTCTATTTTATTCCGTTTTCATTTGTTACATCAGTTCCGTTTTTCTGCAATTAGCCTACTTGTGTAGATTGTAGATACGCTGGCTATCTTAGGCATACATTGGTTGCATTTTTAGATAAATAAAATGGAATGTTTGTTTTTCCTTCAGAATACGTGTGTCTGTGTGTGAGTGTGTGTGTGTGTGTGTGTGCGCGCGCGCGCGCGCGCGTGTGTGTCTCTGAGTGTGTGTGTGTGTGTGTGTGTGTGTGTGGTGTGTGTGTGTGTGTGTGTGTGTTTTCAGAACGTTAGATTAACTATATACTAGCTAAACACAATGGCTTCCTTTCCCTTTCTACCACTTTGCGCAAAGTTCAAACATTCTCTTTTGTTACTGATGTTGTTGTTGCTGCTGTCAGTATTTTGTGTTTATTTCTTTATTTTTCTTCAAAGGAGGCTGGTTGGCCCTGTTGACAGAACCGTGGAAATAAAATCGGATGTCTTGTGTTCAATGCCAACTTTCAGTATAACTGGAAAAAGAACAGGTCTGTTTGGTGCTCCTCTAAATGCTCCAGTCATTTTGGTGGCCTGAGCTTAGTATTTCCCTCCCACGCTCCTCGTCCCTCCTCCTTATTTGAACACTTCACTGGTGTATAACACTTTGCGGAGGCCCAAGGAGTTTGCCAACTATTTACTGGCGGTTATTTAGGGTAGACAGCATATGAGTTATTTTGTGTAGACAGCATATGAGTTGTTTTGTGTAGACAGCATATGAGTTGTTTTGTGTAGACAGCATATGAGTTGTTTTGTGTAGACAGCATATGAGTTTTTTGTGTAGACAGCATATGAGTTATTTTGTGTAGACAGCATATGAGTTGTTTTAGGCAGACAGCATATGAGTTGTTTTGGTAGACAGCATATGAGTTGTTTTGGGCTGACAGCATATGAGTTGTTTTAGGCAGACAGCATATGAGTTGTTTTGGGCAGACAGCATATGAGTTGTTTTGGTAGACAGCATATGAGTTGTTTTGTGTAGACAGCATATGAGTTGTTTTAGGCTGACAGCATATGAGTTGTTTTGTGTAGACAGCATATGAGTTGTTTTGTGTAGACAGCATATGAGTTATTTTGTGTAGACAGCATATGAGTTGTTTTGGGGAGACAGCAATATATGATTGTTTTTGATAGACAGCAATATGAGTTGTTTTAGGCTGACGCATTATGGTTGTTTAGGCAGACCAGCATTGAGTTGTTTTGTGGCAGACAGCATATGAGTTGTTTTGGGCAGACAGCATATGAGTTGTTTTGGGCAGACTGCATATGAGTTGTTTTAGGCGACAGCTATGATGTTGTTTTAGGCATGACAACATTATGAGTTGTTTTAGGCAGACAGCATATGAGTTGTTTTGGGCAGACAGCATATGAGTTGTTTTTGGGCAGACAACATATGAGTTGTTTTGGGCAGACAACATATGAGTTGTTTTGGGCAGACAGCATATGAGTTGTTTTGGGCAGACAGCATATGAGTTGTTTTAGGCAGACAGCATA
>CM060310.1:39541801-39549301 GCA_030674185.1 Monoplex corrugatus
ACCAAAGGAAAACAAAACAAACACTTCCATGAACATCTTAAAAATCCTTGCCAATTTGATTTGTCTATAAGAACTAATCAAGTGGCTCAGTGGTAAACGCAACGGCCACTGAATGAGGTGATGGGTTTGAACCCCTATCACTTCCACCCATCCCCACCCAACCCCGCCCTACAAAAATATATGGGATTTTTCTGAACCGACTGCTTTGTACCCTGAACTGAGCCTGCTATGGGCTCGTTGGGAAGATACTACACAGTCGGGTCTCGTCCACTTTACGTATGCATCACTTACGGTCCTGCTCAAATTTCCTCACCCACACCGCAGGTGTCTGTGTCTCTCGGGCCTGGTTGATTCTACATTAACAATTCAAAGGCAACCTGCAGTGCACTGCTATCAAGCAGTCTCAGTCCGAAATGGAATTCCACATGTTCCTCGTTTTCGTGTGAATCATCACACCATTACCATGATCATCTTAGCAACGTCAAAACAAATGTCTCAGATTGTATGGCCCTTTGTACCCTGCTGTCACAATGATCTCAGGCTTGGTGGGGATGGACAGGCGTTGGAGACCTGTAATAAACACTGACACAGAGGCCGCGCAGAAAATAGGGCAGGAAAAAAGTAAATAAGTAAAATAAATAAATAAGTAAATAAATAGGTAGATAGTAAATAAATAAATAAACAAACAAATAAATAATATATTATAAATAAATAAATAAATAAGTAAACGAATAACAAACAAACAAATAAATAAATAAATACATAAATAAGTAAATAAATAAACAAATAATAAATAATAAATAAATAAATAATAAAATAAATAAATAAATAAATAAATAAATTTGTAACAAGAGAAGGAAGACAGACAAAGAGGCGGATACATGCACAGAAGACAGATGGACAGACAGACCAACCGACGGACAAGCAGACAGACGGACATAAACAACACAACAACAAACAGTCAAGAAACAAAAGATGGGTACGATAGTCACGTGGGTAAACATCAGATTTCCAATGGAAGGTCCTGCGTTCGATCCCTTGACACCTCCACCTGGTGGATAAAGGGTTAACAATTTTCCATCTCCCACGTCAACATGGTTCCAGACCTACCAGTGCCTAAACCCCTCCGTGTGTGTACACATGCACACTATCAACTATGCAGGCTCAAGATCCTGTCAGTCATACCAGAGGTTGGCTTGTGGACACATGAAAACCTGTCATGCACGCCAACCGTAGACTGGGTATGCAGAATATGCGGTAATGTGGGCAAAACAAGTCCACACACGTGTCTGAGAACAATCAGAACACAGAACAAACAAGCAAACAAAACAAAGAACAATACAAAAAAAGGTATCCGACTAACAACAGAAGAAAAAACCCCAAGGCAAGGTCACAGTGAACTGTGCTCCAAACATGACCGCTAAAAAGCTGACAAGACATACAAATTGTATGTATCCATTTCATCTTAGCCAGAGGCTCTCTCTCTCTCTCTGTCTCTGTCTCTGTCTCTCTCTCTCTCTATGTGTGTGTGTGTGTGTGTGTCTCTCTCTCTCTCTGTGTCTCTCTCTGTCTCTGTCATTGTCTGTCTGTCTCTGTCTCTATCTCTGTCTGTCTGTCTGTCTGTCTGTCTCTGTCTCTGTCTCTCTCTGTCTCTATCTGTCTGTCTGTCTGTCTGTCTGTCTGTCTGTCTGTCTCTCTGTCTCTCTCTCTCTCTCAGAGATTGGGGCGTCTTTGTGGCTTCCCTTGCAGATATGAAGTTTGAGAGCAAAATCTCATTTGCACGTATTTATAAACTGAGGATTTGTGCCAATCTATCTATCTATCTATCTATCTATCTATCTATCTATCTATCTGTCTATCTGTCTGTCTGTCTATCTATGTATCTGTCTATCTATCTATCCATCTATCTGTCTATTTGTCTATCTATCTGTCTGTCTGTCTGTCTGTCTATCTATCTATCTACCTACCTTCTGTCTGCCTTCTGTCTATCTATCTATCTATCTATCTATCTATTTATCTATCTATCTATCTATCTATCTATCTATTTACCTATCTATCTATCTATCTAATAATAATAATTAATAATAATTACAATATTTATATAGCGCAAAATCTTGATAAAATCAAATCTAAGCGCTGAAGCAGACACACACGCACGCACGCACGCACGCACGCACGCACGCACACACACGCACACACACACACACACACACACACACACACACACACACACACACCACACACGCATGGCTATAAATGGGGAGAAAGAATAAAAGCAATAAAAGCAATAAAAGCAAGAATAAAAGCAATGGAAAATTATAGAGAGCATAGCATATACAATTATATATTATAACCATGTGATTCCCCTCCGAGCGGAGACAGGCTGCAGAGGGGGGAGGGGGGGTTGAGTGAGGTTAGGATTTTATGCAGAGGAGAAAAGGTGGGTTTTGAGAGCGGACTTGAAGGAGACAAAAGTAGGTTGCTGACGGACTGAGAGAGGAAGTTTGTTCCAGGAGAGTGGACCAGAAACAGAGAAGGCTCGTGGACCATAGGTATTGAGCTTAATGCGTGGAAAGCGAAAAGTCAGAGGATCAGAGGCAGAGCGGAGGGTACGTGAGGGAACATAGATCTCAAGTAGGCTTGACAGGTAATCGGGGGCTGCGTTATTGAGGCTTTTGTAGCACATGGTGTCTAGTTTGTATTGTATGCGCTTTGATACAGGGAGCCAGTGAAGTTGTGCCAGGAGAGGAGATATGTGGTCAGCTTTTTTCTTTTTGAGTACAAGGCGTACAGCATTGTTTTGAATGCGCTGTAGGATGTGAATGGTGGAGGCAGGAAGACCAGACAGGAGTGAATTGCAATAGTCAATGCGAGACATTATGAAGGAGAGAACGAGTTTTGCAGTTGTTTCGACAGAGAGATACTTCCTGATCAGCCTTATACGATGGAGATGATAGTAGCAAGATCTGGCAGTTTGAGAAACAAAGTTGTTTATGGAGAGGGTAGAGTCAATGCAGACACCAAGGTTTTTAGCTGAATCAGAAATTGGGACTGATGTGTTACATAATGGGAGAGAAAGAGGAGGCAGCTGAGAAAGTTTCTGACGGGTGCCAATGAGGATAGCTTCTGTCTTGTCGTCATTAAGCTGAAGTTTATTGTGTGTCATCCAGTTCTTAATGTCCGAGTAACACTCAGTGGTGCGAGTCAACAGGCGCTGTATATTATCAGGTGAGTCACTGTCTTGAAGTTGGGTGTCATCAGCATAGAAGTGGTGTTTTATAGAGTGGGAGTTGATGATGGTGGACAGGGGGGAGGTGTAAAGAGTGAAAAGAACAGGGCCAAGGACAGATCCTTGTGGAGCACCACAGGTCAGGTATGCAGGTTGAGAGTAAGTGCCATTGATGAGAACAGTTTGTTTTCTGTTTGATAGGTATGAAGTGAACCAGGACAGAGCAATGTCAGAGATGCCAAAAGTATGATGAAGTCTAGAAAGGAGAATACCATGATCAATGGTGTCAAAGGCTGCAGACAGATCAAGGAGTGTGAGGAGAGAGACTTTGCCAGTATCAGTTGCAAGGAGGAGATTGTTCAGAATGTGTAGTAGGGCAGTTTCAGTGCTATGCACTGGCGGTAGGCTGACTGGAAAGGATTGAGGAGATTGTTGGCAGACAGGTGAGAGTTCAGCTGGTTGAGGACGACTTTTTCAAGGAGTTTCGACAAGAAAGAGAGATTAGAGATAGGCCGATAATTTTTCAGTTCATTTGGGTCTAAATTGTGTTTCTTGAGGAGAGGGTGAACAATAGCAGACTTGAAAGAATCTGGGACAGTTCCAGTTTGAAGAGAAGTGTTGATGATGTCAGTGATGAATGGGAGGAGAGTAGGGAGACAGTCGGAGTAGACAGAACCTAGAAGAGGATCCTATCTACCTGTCTGTCTGTCTGTCTGTCTGTCTGTCTGTCTGTCCATCCATCCATCCATCTATCCATCCATCTATCTATTTATCTATCTATCTATCTATACATACATATGTATATTATTATATATTATGCATATTTTTCTTTTGTTTTGTTTTTGCTATTGCTTTTTTTTTTTGGTGCTCATGTTAGCTTGTTTTGTTGCTTGTGTCCATTTTAACTATGACACATCTTGCTGACATCGCGAGTTGAGTCCCAGCCTGCAACATTAAAGACTGGACTGTTTTGCTGTGGATTGTAATGTTTCTATCATTGTGGTGTTGTCAGCTTTGTGTGTCAAAGGGTCGTCTTCCCCTTTCCCATGTCAACACCTTACACATGCACACAGTTTGACGCAGACTCTAAGTGTCGCTCACATAATTACAGGCAGATTTGGGTGAAGCGCATATGGAATCGTCTGAGATTACTAACATTTTCACATTTGTCTAGATTATCTTCTTACACTTTTTCTTTTTAGATTTTGTTTAAGCTGGCATACAATTTCATAATAGCGCTGCGTTTTATTCTGTCACATATATCAATGACAATACCAGCTTCACACCGATATGCATAGGACAAATAGTAGACCTGGTGCTAAATCAAAATCCTTTTCAGTTTGTTTGCTTGCTTGCTTGCTTGTGTATGTATGTGTGTGTGCATGCGCGTGTGTGCGCGCACTTAGGTGTGTACGTGCGTACGTGCGTCTGTGTTTGTGTTTGTGGTGCGTGCGTAAAAGAAATAAGGCGATAGAGGTTAAAAAATGTGTACAAAAAAACCATGCAAACCAACAGAGGAGGAAATGAGGTGAGTAGGACGACACGGTAGGCACACAGAGGGACACCACTGATGGACCAAAAGGAAGACTATCAAACATGTTTCTACTGCACAACACTCACAGTGTAGTACACGTTGTACCTTGAAAGAAACAAAATCAAAACCAAAAAAGACACTATTCCTTTATGGGCTAAATTTACATTTAGAAAGTGCATCGACAATCAATTCTGTCAACCAAAATTTGAAAGCTGCTCTTATCTGAAGTTTTTTTGATATATATTGCAAGTACTCTTGGCAATCATATGCTGACAGAGAGAGAGAGAGAGAGAGAGAGAGAGAGAGAGAGAGAGAGAGAGAGATAGGGACAGAGACAGAGAGAGACAGAGACAGAGACAGAGACAGAGAGACAGAGAGAGACAGAGAGAGATTTGAAACATTTTAATGGAGAAAGACAGCAGTTTCAAATGACATATCATTTACACATGGTGTATACAAGAGCAGTTTTATTTAAGAATGATTATTCACGATATTTCGTGAAAATATTAATGAAACTTTCGTTTAAAATCTCATCAACGATGTGCATGATCAGATGTTAGGGAGTAATGCATTTCTCCACTTCAGTCCTTCTAATTCGCTGCTGACCGTCAACTCGCCATAACCAGGATGGTATAAGCATGTGTGTAAAAGAAGAAAGGTATTCCACAGCTGTGTTCCAGAAGGACGGTTGCTTTTTTAAGTACGTCCAGGTTTAGATTTTGAGTGATATTTCCGCCTTATTGATCCGCTGTTACAGAGCCGTCATATGCTAGAAGTTTTCCTTCTCCTGTATGTAAGAAATTGCTTTATCAGAAGTTTGCTGCAACCGTCCCATACAGTTGACGCATGGTCAGTGCAGGACTTAATATGGGCAACGAGAGAAGTCTTAGATGGAGCTTTACTCAGACGATCAACATGAACTTTGTAGTGAAGTAATTATTGTGTCTGTTACACACCATGTGTTTAGAAATGCGTTCTACATTTATATCATCTAAAGATGTGTGTTTGATAGTTCGTGTTATTGGCAATTTGTTATTACCAATGAATTTTTGTTTTCGAAGGACCTGAAAATGATTTATATGACACTATCCTTTTAAATGGTTTTTACATAGCTATAATGTTTGTTGGAATTCAGAAATGCCTTTTCCTAATGTGTGAAGGACAGACAGACAAACAGACAGACAGACAGAGAGGCAGACAGACAGGTAGAGACAGAGGCAGAGATAGATAGATAGATAGATAGATAGATATAGATAGATAGATAGATAGATAGAGAAACAGAGAGAGAGAGAAGACAGAGATAGAGATAGATAGACAGATAGATAGATAGGAGAGAGAGAGAGAGGGGGAGAGAGAGGCAGACAGAGGGGAGAGAGAGAGAGAGAGAGAAAGAAAGAAAGAAGGAGAGAGAGAGAACAGAGAGAGACAGAGAGAGAGACAGAGAGACACAGAGAGAGAGACAGAGAGAGAAACAGAGAGAGAGAGAGACAGAGAGAGAGAGACAGAACTCAGAACTCAGAACTCAGAAAATGTTTATTGTACATCGGCCTTAGGCCACAATACATGCATGGGAAAGAGGAGGGGAGGAGATCAGGTTTTCTTATACATTCATACAAGTTATACTATCAAACTGCAGTGAACTCTGTCACATTGTCCCCTTCTATCGTTTACCGTCACATAAGCTGGGATACATTCATCTTTGCATTTACAGTGGTCCTTTCATTTGTGTTCTAGTCCATATTCCTTAACTGGCCAGCTAAGAATATTTGTCATTAACCGCATCTATATCATTCATCCAATTGTCAATTTTACAATAACTGGCTATCAGACAAACAAACCATTCAATTAGTGCACAGATCTGACATTTCTTGTACCCTTCAGTGATCATACAGTTGATCAATATATTCAACCACAGCTACTTGACATAAACACTCAATCCATCAATCGATCAACCAACCAACCAATCAATCAATCAGTCAACCAATCAATTAACCAATCAATCAACTGATTTACCAGTTGATCAATCAAATAATCCGCCATTCAGCCCGTGAATCAACTGACAAATCAGCTTTCAATTGACTGGGTCAGATGCATCATCCAACTGTACAATCGATATCACTTCAGTAACCATCACTTCACGTAATCACTCCCTCACTCAATCAATCAATCGATCAATCATTTAACCAGTTAATCAGTCATCCAATGACTTAATCGACCAGATAACCTAGAATTTAACTGAGTTCAATATATCAATTTGCAATCGTTACTTCAAATAACGCGAATCAATCATCCATACATTCCATAATTCAGTCACTGATCGATCAACAGCTAAAACCATCAATCTATAAATCGATCAGTCGGTGAGCCACCCATCGCCATCAATTAACAAATTATATAATCATTCCGTTGTCAGCTAATCATGCGTTCAGTTTATCAATTTATTCACCAGTGAATCTAAACCAATCAATGGAATTAATGTACAATGAAGTGAACCAAGAAATATATGACATAAGAGCAATTCGACCCCAAAAGAGTCGGTTAATTGGCAAAAAACAGACATTCATAATTCCAATCAATTAATCAGACTAATCGCAAATCAGTCACTCATTTACCAAAACAACTGACATTGAGACAATACCAAATGATCATTCAACGCATATTTAGCACTTCGTGCATCTTTTAGTTCAGAGATAACTCAATCTTCGGCGGTCAGCAATGGTTTAGGCCATAGACTGAA
>CM060310.1:39554301-39561801 GCA_030674185.1 Monoplex corrugatus
TCAAAGTTCTTTATTATAATGTGTTCTTCGTTTCTGTCATCTTCAAAAAGGTCTTTAATTACATTACATTACATCATTTATATCGTATTGTATTGTATTGAGTTGCATTGTAATGTATTGTATTATGTTACATGCATAATGCTACCTGTCTCACACAGGCCTCGAGACTATCTGTATCTACTGACAATGGTTGAATCAGTACAAGCCACACTAGAACAAGATAAGCTTCAAAACTCGACCAACCAGCGCTAATTCCTGTAGCATATATGGATAAGGCACCCCCACGTAAAGCACAAGTCCCATGTCAAAAGATCCGAATACAACACACACACACACACACACACACACACACACACACACAACACACACACACACACACACACAGACACACACACAGACAACACAGACACACACACACAAACACACAAACACACACACACACACACAACACAACACACCAACAACACACACAGCATAACATACATGCGACACCACATAGCACAAGTTAATCAAGCCATATCAAAAAAGCTTATCGTTCTTGTGTCGTTCACACACACATACACATACACAGCCGACATGAAACAATTTCCCTTTATTAAAAAAGATTGGGGGGGGGGGGGGGATCAGATTACAAAGAAAAAGACATTGGGGGGGGGAGATCAGATTAAAAAGAAAAAGAGACAAGTCTTATAAACTTTGTCTACAAAACTTTGTCTACAAACCAACAACTACAGAATCAAATGACATTTTCGGGTAGAAAACAGTAAAGGCAGTCGTAAGAAAGAAAGAGAGAGAGAGAGAGAGAGAGAGAGAGAGAGAGAGAGAGAGAGAGAGAGAGAGAGACAAGAGAGAGACAGAAGAGACAGAGAGAGACAGAGAGAGACAGAGAGAAAGAGAGACAGATAGAGAGAGAGAGAGACAGACAGACAGACAGAGAGACAGACAGACAGAGAGAAAGAGAGAAAGAGAGAGAGAGGGAGATAGAGGGAGAGAGGAGAGAGAGAGAGAGAGAGAGAGAGGTGTGTGTGTGTGTGTGAGGTGAGGAGAGAGAGAGAGAGAGAGAGAGAGAGAGAGAGAGAGAGAGAGAGAGCGTTGCTTGGTGGAAACCCAGGAACGGGTACCGGAGTACTGTCATTACCAGAAACAAAATGATAGCGAAATGAAACTGGGAAGAGACCCATACTAATGAAGAAAAAACAAAAACTGTCTGTGACTACATCTTGGAAAATAGAGCAGAAAATGAAATCTTCTCTGCACGGATTTACAAACAAAAATCGATGCTAGAGCATGTATAACAGACAGACAGACTAACCACCAAACTCAAAGCAAGCAACCAACCGCCAAACTATGCAACAAACCAAAACAGCATACCATCCAAACCAACTACCAACCAAACAACCAAACGACAAAAGGCAAATACGTCAAACTGGACTATACGTCAAACTGGACTATCTAATAACAACTTTCCAAAACAACGTGAAGGTTGGAGCAAGAAACAAAACAAAACAAAGAACAAGATCAAACAAAAGAAACACACACACCACACACACACAACACACACACACACACACCACAACACACAAACACACACACACACACACACACACACACACACACACACACACACACACACACACACACACACACACACACACACACACACACACACACACACAACACACACACACACAAACAATACATCAACACTTAAACGAGTCCAGTGAAGCGTATTCGAAACCTGACAGTTAAAATCAAAGAAGCAACACAAAAGGCATTTGTATGCATGCATGAAACAAGATGGATGTTTCATGTTACCCACAAGACGTTGTTCCTTTATAATCTAAAACTTTTCTACTACTTGAAACTAAGGGGCCCACACTAACTCACACCCTGAGATAGCAGCTTCAAAGCTACCCTGTACAAAACATACAGTCAATAGTAAAAGCTGATCGGAACTATAGTTTTTAGATTGAAACAATCTTAGACACGTCATTTTCTGTCCTTTCCACGAATCGAATTATTGTCACTTGGATTTGTGCATATACTTTGGCCATTTACAAAAATGTTTTTTTCCTTCCAAACGCCATTCTACGTCATCAAATTCACCTCCTTTTTCATTCCATTCAGAAACAATGGCGATATACATGTAACTTTCACGCCAACATACTCGGAGGAAAGAGTAAAAATGATGTTGGAAAGCCAGCAGGTAATAAGACACTATCTCGTTTCATTTGTGTTGTTTTTCTCAAAGGAATGGGATACTAGTGTATTGTGCCGAAGATGAAAGTGACCCAAGATACCTAATCATTCCTGTGGAGATACAGTGTGTTGGAAAACAGAACACTGATAAAATTAAACAAAACCATATCATTTTATGGGTTTACTTTACTGCTCTTAAAACATAATTCGACAGGAACATACAGAATTACTGCAATGAAATCATTTGTAATATCTGCATCAGTTTTAGATTCTATAGGTGTAGGTATCTGAAGTTTCTCAGCGTTTTCTTGAAGATATCAGACTTGGTCATCTCATACTGGTATTTACCACTGCCAAGTGTGTATCTCAGTCTTATTGGGCAACTCTTACAGTTGCTCGTGACTGACGTCTTTCCCATATCCCCTCGTAAAACTTGGTATGAGCTAAATGACTTGAGCGGAGGTGGCATGGCTTCATAAACAGTCTCTTACAGAGATGTGAGACAAAAAATCGATAGAGACAGGACTTAGGAGGAAAATAAATAAAGCAGAGGGTTTTACGATCTGAACTCAGTCGATAAACCAACATCTACAAGAGAATCAAATGAAATTCTCCCCGTCGAAAATACAAGAAAAGTGAATAGAGAAGAAACAGAGACTAACAGACGCATAGAGAGACAGAGATAAAAACACAGACAGACAGAGAAAGGAAACTGAAGGATGAAAACAACTGATTATGTTCTTTCAGTTGTGGCTTCTGTCAAATCGTCTACTTTTATTCTTCTTCAAGAAGAGTAAAACCAGATGATTTGATAGAAGCCAAAACACTATACAAAATACTAGATGACTGAAAAATAAATTGAAACAAAATGATATTTGATTTATATATATGAGAAGAGTTTGACATAATTTTGTTTAAAGGAAACACACGTAAGCGAAGATGACATGGATATACTGGGCAAAATAATGTAGAGGTGGAATCTTCAGATCTTCAGTAATGAGCGCACGAACAGCAGGAAAGATGGCCACACATGTTGAGGGAAGAACAGTCTCAGAAACAGCGCAAGAAAGGATTTAATGGTCTCAACAAGCGTAATTTGCAGTCGGTTGGCCTTTCATATATGATTCTTAATACAATAAACACCACACTGTAAATTTCCTCTGGCAGAAACACAAAACCTGAAGGGCACAACACATAAAACTTGAAGCTTCAAACTTCAGAACATTTCATTACTCAAGCATAGTAACATCAGTTCCATTGGAACTGTCTTACAGTTAGTCCTCGCTACACTACATATATAACATAAGCATAAATACGTACAGGTGAGATACATTGCTTAAGACTAAGCAAATAATAATAATAAAAGAACTGAACCGAAAAAGACAGAAAGACAAGAAAGACAGGGACAGACATGTAGAGACACGGAGACAGGAAGACAGAAGAAGACAGACACGAAACGTAGAGACACGGAGACAGAAAGACAGAAGAAAGACAGACACGTACACGTAGAGACACGGAGACAGAAAGACAGAAGAAAGACAGGGACAGACACGTAGAGACACGGAGACAGAAGACAGAAGACAGACAGGGACAGACATGTAGAGACACGGAGACAGAAAGACAGAAGACAGACAGGACAGACATGTACAGACACGGAGACAGAAAGACAGAAGACAGACAGGGACAGACATGTAGAGACACGGAGACAGAAAGACAGAAGACAGACAGGGACAGACACATAGAGACACGGAGACAGAAAGACAGAAGACAGACAGGGACAGACATGTACAGACACGGAGACAGAAGACAGAAGAAAGACAGGGACAGACACATAGAGACACGGAGACAGAAAGACAGAAGACAGACAGGGACAGACACTAGAGACACGGAGACAGGAAGACAGAAGAAAGACAGGGACAGACATGTAGAGACACGGAGACAGAAAGACAGAAGAAAGACAGGGACAGACATGTAGAGACATGGAGACAGGAAGACAGAAGACAGACAGGGACAGACATGTAGAGACACGGAGACAGAAAGACAGAAGAAAGACAGGGACAGACATGTAGAGACACGGAGACAGAAAGACAGAAGACAGACAGGGACAGACATGTAGAGACACGGAGACAGAAAGACATAAGACAGACAGGGACAGACATGTAGAGACACGGAGACAGAAAGACAGAAGAAAGACAGGGACAGACATGTAGAGACACGGAGACAGAAAGACAGAAGACAGACAGGGACAGACATGTAGAGACAGAAAGACAGAAGACAGACAGGGACAGACATGTAGAGACACGGAGACAGGAAGACAGAAGACAGACAGGGACAGACATGTAGAGACACGGAGACAGAAAGACAGAAGAAAGACAGGGACAGACATGTAGAGACACGGAGACAGAAAGACAGAAGACAGACAGGGACAGACACATAGAGACACGGAGACAGGAAGACAGAAGACAGACAGGGACAGACATGTAGAGACACGGAGACAGAAAGACAGAAGAAAGACAGGGACAGACATGTAGAGACACGGAGACAGAAAGACAGAAGACAGACAGGGACAGACATGTAGAGACAGAAAGACAGAAGACAGACAGGGACAGACATGTAGAGACACGGAGACAGGAAGACAGAAGACAGACAGGGACAGACATGTAGAGACACGGAGACAGAAAGACAGAAGACAGACAGGGACAGACATGTAGAGACACGGAGACAGGAAGACAGAAGAAAGACAGGGACAGACATGTAGAGATACGTAGACAGGAAGACAGAAGAAAGACAGGGACAGACACGGAGACAGAAAGACAGAAGAAAGACAGGGACAGACATGTAGAGACACGTAGACAGGAAGACAGAAGAAAGACAGGGACAGACACGGAGACAGAAAGACAGAAGAAAGACAGGGACAGACACGTAGAGACACGGAGACAGAAAGACAGAAGAAAGACAGGGACAGACATGTAGAGACACGGAGACAGGAAGACAGAAGAAAGACAGGGACAGACACGGAGACAGAAAGACAGAAGAAAGACAGGGACAGACATGTAGAGACACGGAGACAGGAAGACAGAAGAAAGACAGGGACAGACACGGAGACAGAAAGACAGAAGAAAGACAGGGACAGACACGGAGACAGAAAGACAGAAGAAAGACAGGGACAGACATGTAGAGACACGGAGACAGGAAGACAGAAGAAAGACAGGGACAGACACGGAGACAGAAAGACAGAAGAAAGACAGGGACAGACACGGAGACAGAAAGACAGAAGAAAGACAGGGACAGACATGTAGAGACACGGAGACAGGAAGACAGAAGAAAGACAGGGACAGACACGGAGACAGAAAGACAGAAGAAAGACAGGGACAGACATGTAGAGACACGGAGACAGGAAGACAGAAGAAAGACAGGGACAGACACGGAGACAGAAAGACAGAAGAAAGACAGGGACAGACACGGAGACAGAAAGACAGAAGAAAGACAGACACGTACACGTAGAGACACGGAGACAGAAAGACAGAAGAAAGACAGGGACAGACACATAGAGACACGGAGACAGAAAGACAGAAGAAAGACAGGGACAGACATGTAGAGACACGGAGACAGAAAGACAGAAGACAGACAGGGACAGACATGTAGAGACACGGAGACAGAAAGACAGAAGAAAGACAGGGACAGACACATAGAGACACGGAGACAGAAAGACAGAAGACAGACAGGGACAGACACGTAGAGACACGGAGACAGAAAGACAGAAGACAGACAGGGACAGACATGTAGAGACACGGAGACAGAAAGACAGAAGACAGACAGGGACAGACATGTAGAGACACGGAGACAGAAAGACAGAAGAAAGACAGACACGTACACGTAGAGACACGGAGACAGAAAGACAGAAGAAAGACAGGGACAGACACATAGAGACACGGAGACAGAAAGACAGAAGACAGACAGGGACAGACACATAGAGACACGGAGACAGGAAGACAGAAGACAGACAGGGACAGACATGTAGAGACACGGAGACAGAAAGACAGAAGACAGACAGGGACAGACATGTAGAGACACGGAGACAGAAAGACAGAAGACAGACAGGGACAGACACATAGAGACACGGAGACAGAAAGACAGAAGACAGACAGGGACAGACACATAATTATAATAATAATAATAATAATGTTTATTTGTATAGCGCATATTCCATATAAAAACATGCTCACCAGCGCTTTACATTTCGCAAGAAAGGCAAAAGGTGATAAAAAATGTTCACAATTACATACACAATAAGATAACAACAAACATTAAAGCTATACAAGTAAGAAGACACATAAGAAACCACAGAATATTAAAATTTAAACACTGACTTATGTAATGAAGAAAGATTAACAGATTTTTCATATGAATAAAGAGGCATACTGTGTTTATATATTGCTGCGTGTGTGTGCTTGCGTACGTGTGTGTGTACATGTGTGTGTGCGTGCGTGTGCGTTGCTGTGCGCGTGTGTTTGTAAGAATGTGTGTGTGTGTGTGTGTGTGTGTGTGTGTGTGAGAGAGAGAGAGAGAGAGAGAGAGAGAGAGAGAGGTGTGTGTGTGTGTGTGCGTGTGCTATGTTTGCATGCGTGTGTGTGTGTTTATGCATGCAATAGTTGTACATAAAATTATAATCAATATTTTGAATGAAGATAAAAACAGAAAAATTCTAATCCATATACAGGAAAAACATTACAACTTCAGTATTACAGCATTAATACCTTGACAATCAAAATTCCTCACAAATTATGAACTATTCGCATATCATACATCACAATTTACATACAAACAAAGATTTGAAAAAGCTTCTTAAAGTATTTCAGTCTCTTTCCCACTCAATTTCTCCCCTATCCCTTCCTCAGCTGTACACATACAGTGATACACACACATGCTCACTCAAGCACACACACATACACACACACACACACACACACACACACACACACACACACACACACACACACACACACACATACACACATGCACGCACATACACACCTTGCTCTATAGGCCCTTATACAAAATACTGTTATACAGGCAGGAGAGATTAGTCTGATGACAGACTTGCAAACTAAGGCTCTTCAGGTTAGATGAGTTTGAAAGAGGTGGGTTTTCAGGTGCCGTTTGAAGGTTGAGAAACACTTAGTTTTTCTGAGAGACAGTGGTAGAGAGTTCCATACATTTGGGCCAAAGACAGAGAAAGATTTTTTACCAAAGGTGTCTAGAGAGAAGCGGACTGGTCCTTCAGAAAATAAAAAGAACCGT
>CM060310.1:39566801-39576801 GCA_030674185.1 Monoplex corrugatus
GTGGCGGAGGGTTAAGTAGGGCAGTCTGAATCCTCCGATTCGTAAATCGAATCTTCGATTCCATGCAGCATCAACAAACGAAAGATATACAGGAAACACAAGAGCTATCATTAATCAGACCAACACTGGTATCATCTCAAAAGTAACACTGCACAGACTCTTACAGCGTGGAATGGAAAGTGTTTGGGCTTTTCCTGGGACAGAGATGAGGGAAAGGCGAGGAGAGGGAAAATACAACGGGAGAACAAGCAAGTTGCCAAACTGTCTGTGTGTGTGTGTGTTGGGGGGGGGGGGGGGGGCTGTTTGTTGACTGTTGTCCAGATATGTCTGTAAGTTTGTCATGAAATGTATGTACATGTGTCTCCTCTTAGCTGTTGCTGTTGTCGGCCATCATGCTGTGTGGATATGGGTGAGTATCGTTCGTTCCTTATTTCTTTTAACGTCTATGTATGTATGTATGTGTGTGTGTGTACGATCGTATGTCTGTATGCGGGCATGTGGGTATGTGCATGTATTAACTGTTATTTGTTTTTTTCATGACTTACACACTCCTTTATTTTGTATTTATTTATTCACATATCTACGTATATACTTAGCCTACTGCTTACTTACATACTTACTTACGCAGAGACGTCGTCTTGAGAAACTGAAACTGAGACTGTAATCAACAAAGGTCGTAGGCACTAGGTCATATAACACGGTGAAATGACAGAACGGATACGAGACGTGTTGGACAAATGATTGCACATCCAGCAAAAGCGGCCAAATTACGGCAACCAAATACTTTTTTTTTTAAATTCCGTGAAATGACATATGGCAGAATCCTAATATATATTTTTACATAGCTCGCCTGGCAAAAACATTCTGCAGTCTCAGCAGTTGTAGACGGTGTATTCAAGGTATTGTTTGAGTCATATGCTGTCAACAATACAAAGACTGTCATATACTGTCAACAATACAAAGACTGTCACATACTGCCAACAATACAAAGACTGTCACATACTGTCAACAATACAAAGACTGTCATATACTGTCAACAATACAAAGACTGTCACATACTGTCAACAATACAAAGACTGTCATATACTGTCAACAATACAAAGACTGTCATATACTGTCAACAATACAAAGACTGTCATATACTGTCAACAATACAAAGACTGTCATATACTGTCAACAATACAAAGACTGTCATATACTGTCAACAATACAAAGACTGTCATATACTGTCAACAATACAAAGACTGTCACATACTGTCAACAATACAAAGACTGTCATATACTGTCAACAATACAAAGACTGTCATATACTGTCAACAATACAAAGACTGTCACATACTGTCAACAATACAAAGACTGTCATATACTGTCAACAATACAAAGACTGTCATATACTGTCAACAATACAAAGACTGTCATATACTGTCAACAATACAAAGACTGTCATATACTGTCAACAATACAAAGACTGTCATATACTGTCAACAATACAAAGACTGTCATATACTGTCAACAATACAAAGACTGTCATATACTGTCAACAATACAAAGACTGTCATATACTGTCAACAATACAAAGACTGTCATATACTGTCAACAATACAAAGACTGTCATATACTGTCAACAATACAAAGACTGTCATATACTGTCAACAATACAAAGACTGTCATATACTGTCAACAATACAAAACGTCATATACTGTCAACATACAAAGACTATTTTCCAAGACGTTTGTTGGCTATTTTTCCTACAGTCCCTTTCTGTCTTTGCTACTGCTGTCTGATCGTTTTCTTTTCTTAAAGGGAGATTATTTCTTATTAGTCGGAGGTGTGTGTGCGTGCGCATTTGTCTATTTAAAAAAAGCCAGCACTGAGGTAAATGGATACATAGAAATACATACATACATATATACATACATACATACATACATACATACATACATACATACATACATACATACATAAATAACATACATACATACATACATACATACATAAACATACATACATTAACATACATACATACATAAAACACATACATACAACATACATACATACATACATACATACATACATACATACATACATACATACATACATACATACATACATACATACATACATACATACATACATACATACATACATACATACATACATACATAAATACATACATACATAAATACATACGTACATACATACATACATTACATAAATACATACATACATATACATACATACATTACATACATACATATACATACATTTCAGTATGCTTTCATGTGAGTGTTTTATGTGAAACGATTTTATTTAATTTTTTCTTCTTTATATATCCTTGTGTATGGTGGTAATATTGTTATTATCTGTTGTTGCTGCATTACTGTATGAATCTGGTAACCCTCCCTCTTGTCTAAATATATGTGTGTGTGCGTGTGTGTGTGTGCTGTTGCGTGATGTGTGTGTGTGTGCGTGCGTTGTGTGTGTGTGTGCACGCCCGCTCACGCAGACAAACAACAAAACAAAACAAAACAAAAACGAACAAGAAATGTAGTCTACTCAAGCAGCAGAACACACATCAAAACCTGTCTACCCACAGGGTGGCAAAAAGATGAATGGCACGACTCAAGTGAACACGTAAACAAAAATTATCGAAGGTTGCTGGAGGGGACCCAGAGCAACAATGCCTCAACCACTGACCGGACAGACATCTCCCAGCTCCACATGTCAGGCAGTAGCCATTTCACCATGCACACCATGTCCAATTCACACACTGCCACAATTCAGTTGGGGTCAGTCACTATTGGCTAACAAGTTACCTAAGTTAGATCATTTGGTATGGCAGGTACAAAGATCAAATGGCGTGACTCTGAGCGCTCAGAGCAATCAACGCCATTTGCTGCAAGTTACAGAATTCCGTGTTACTCTCAACAACCTGGCCATATGGGATCCTCAGGAGTGGGCACTTCTGAAAAACAAACAAACAAAAGAAAAAAAAACACGAAATCTAGAAGGGTCTAGAGGCATGCCGCCCCTGGATAATCTTTTTAAGGGAGCAAATTCTGTGCACTCTGACGCATTTTAGACATGAAATCGGACATTCTGATTGCTTGCAAACATTTTCTGCACGATATAATGTCTATACATGCACACATTAAATCACAAATTATGCTCGTCATACTTATTCTGTTTGAAATAAAAGAAGCTGGATAAGAAAATGTGGGTAGTTCGCTTTATTTGCTGCAGGAAGGTCTGTGTTCAGTACTTTTATAGTCTGACCTCATTTGCTGCAGGAAGGTCTGTGTTCAGTACTTTTGTAGTCTGACCTCATTTGCTGCAGGAAGGTCTGTGTTCAGTACTTTTGTAGTCTGACCTCATTTGCTGCAGGAAGGTCTGTGTTCAGTACTTTTGTAGTCTGACCTCATTTGCTGCAGAAAGGTCTGTGTTCAGTACTTTTGTAGTCTGACCTCATTTGCTGCAGGAAGGTCTGTGTTCAGTACTTTTGTAGTCTGACCTCATTTGCAGCAGGAAGGTCTGTGTTCAGTACTTTTGTAGTCTGACCTCATTTGCAGCAGGAAGGTCTGTGTTCAGTACTTTTGTAGTCTGACCTCATTTGCAGCAGGAAGGTCTGTGTTCAGTACTTTTGTAGTCTGACCTCATTTGCAGCAGGAAGGTCTGTGTTCAGTACTTTTGTAGTCTGACCTCATTTGCTGCAGGAAGGTCTGTGTTCAGTACTTTTGTAGTCTGACCTCATTTGCAGCAGGAAGGTCTGTGTTCAGTACTTTTGTAGTCTGACCTCATTTGCAGCAGGAAGGTCTGTGTTCAGTACTTTTGTAGTCTGACCTCATTTGCAGCAGGAAGGTCTGTGTTCAGTACTTTTGTAGTCTGACCTCATTTGCTGCAGGAAGGTCTGTGTTCAGTACTTTTGTAGTCTGACCTCATTTGCTGCAGGAAGGTCTGTGTTCAGTACTTTTGTAGTCTGACCTCATTTGCTGCAGGAAGGTCTGTGTTCAGTACTTTTGTAGTCTGACCTCATTTGCAGCAGGAAGGTCTGTGTTCAGTACTTTTGTAGTCTGACCTCATTTGCTGCAGGAAGGTCTGTGTTCAGTACTTTTGTAGTCTGACCTCATTTGCTGCAGGAAGGTCTGTGTTCAGTACTTTTGTAGTCTGACCTCATTTGCTGCAGGAAGGTCTGTGTTCAGTACTTTTGTAGTCTGACCTCATTTGCTGCAGGAAGGTCTGTGTTCAGTACTTTTGTAGTCTGACCTCATTTGCTGCAGGAAGGTCTGTGTTCAGTACTTTTGTAGTCTGACCTCATTTGCTGCAGGAAGGTCTGTGTTCAGTACTTTTGTAGTCTGACCTCATTTGCAGCAGGAAGGTCTGTGTTCAGTACTTTTGTAGTCTGACCTCATTTGCTGCAGGAAGGTCTGTGTTCAGTACTTTTGTAGTCTGACCTCATTTGCTGCAGGAAGGTCTGTGTTCAGTACTTTTGTAGTCTGACCTCATTTGCTGCAGGAAGGTCTGTGTTCAGTACTTTTGTAGTCTGACCTCATTTGCTGCAGGAAGGTCTGTGTTCAGTACTTTTGTAGTCTGACCTCATTTGCTGCAGGAAGGTCTGTGTTCAGTACTTTTGTAGTCTGACCTCATTTGCTGCAGGAAGGTCTGTGTTCAGTACTTTTGTAGTCTGACCTCATTTGCTGCAGGAAGGTCTGTGTTCAGTACTTTTGTAGTCTGACCTCATTTGCTGCAGGAAGGTCTGTGTTCAGTACTTTTGTAGTCTGACCTCATTTGCTGCAGGAAGGTCTGTGTTCAGTACTTTTGTAGTCTGACCTCATTTGCTGCAGGAAGGTCTGTGTTCAGTACTTTTGTAGTCTGACCTCATTTGCAGCAGGAAGGTCTGTGTTCAGTACTTTTGTAGTCTGACCTCATTTGCTGCAGGAAGGTCTGTGTTCAGTACTTTTGTAGTCTGACCTCATTTGCTGCAGGAAGGTCTGTGTTCAGTACTTTTGTAGTCTGACCTCATTTGCTGCAGGAAGGTCTGTGTTCAGTACTTTTGTAGTCTGACCTCATTTGCTGCAGGAAGGTCTGTGTTCAGTACTTTTGTAGTCTGACCTCATTTGCTGCAGGAAGGTCTGTGTTCAGTACTTTTGTAGTCTGACCTCATTTGCTGCAGGAAGGTCTGTGTTCAGTACTTTTGTAGTCTGACCTCATTTGCTGCAGGAAGATTTAGGTCCAGTCGTTTTTCTACAGCCTGAATGTTTTGCTTCTGCTACATACATTAACAATGATTCTCTATATCGCAGTCTGGCTCTCTTAGTTTCTGCCCTGATGTCTTCGTCATATCATTTTTCCATCCATATCTATCTTTAAGGATTCTTAACGCCACTTTTGTCGAGCTTATGTTGTCTTCAGTTTACGATGTCTCACTGGGCCATGGGCAGCCATGTTTGCTGCTGATGTCGTCCTTCAATGCACTGCGCAGCAAATGCTATTTTACCAGAATGCGACAAATGAGAATAGGCACAGTTTGAGGATGGAAACTGCAAAGTCAAACTTAACTTGGCAGATTATATTTTTGCGAAGAAAGGCCATGTAATCTGAAGAAACTTATTGTATCTGCCGTGGAAATCTGCTGATCCAACGAGAATTCCCACTCCTGGACTCTACACTAATTCCTCTTGGCTCACAGTATCACTTTTTTCAGCCTGGACATCTCTTCAAGGTAGGTGAAGGTGGAACATCAATTTATTACAATGAACTGTGAATAGATAGTAGATTAACACTTTAAAGCAGAATTCACTGAACACAAAACAAAATTTCTCCTTCATGCAAATATAAATGAAATTATCAGCAGCATGAACTGATAAAATTAATAGCTAAGGTATAAGGATTTACACACAATACCCCCACTAAAAACGGAGTGCAAACATTTTAGAACTTTCAATGCTCAAGCTTCCTAAACAATTATATATCAGTCTGAATTGGATTTTGACTGCACCAAATTATAGTATCCAAATTTTCATTACGAAATGTTTGGTTGTTTTAGTTATGTGACGCGTGTAGTTTTACTCTCGTGTTGTGATGTGGCATTCATGTTTCAATATCAATAACATCTGCTTCTACAGCACGCATTCATCAAAGAACACAATGTTATAATTATTAGAATATATGGCTATGGCTAAAGAACACAATGTTATAATCATTAGAATATATGGCCATGGCTTACACCATTATTGACAAGGAGACGAAGAGGAGGAGTATAGGAGGAAGAGAACAAACAATCAAACAAATATCACGATTCCTATCACCACCTACACCAACACATCTGCTTCTTTATGTGTCACTGTGTTTACGTGCGCAAGCCGTGCGTGTGTGTGTGTGTACGTGTGTTTGTGTGTGCGAGTGCATGTGTGTTTGTGTGGGCATGTGTGTGTGTGTGTGTGTGTGTGTGTGTGTGTGTGTGTGTGTGTGTGTGTGTGTAGTGTTGTGTCCGCAATAGCACAATGTCCATGACTCATACACTGTCCATTTATTCATAGAATGAAACTAATGATGAAAATTACAATAGCACGTAACTAGGACATATCAAAAGGGAGGGAGGGAAGGTGTGTGTGTGTGTGTGTGTGTGTGTGTGTGTGTGTGTGTGTGTGTGTGTGTGTGTGTGTGAGAGAGAGAGAGAGAGAGAGAGAGAGAGAGAGAGAGAGAGAGAGAGAGAGAGATTACTGTACTTCGTAAAAAGTAAACAAACACAACATTAGTAGGAAGCCGAGACAGATGTACTCAACTTTTCATATCGCTTTAAAACATGTGTTGAAATAAGAGCACGTCATCCAGATTAAACAAAGTCTTTACTCATTACTCGTGTGTACAGTGACATCATATGTTTATCGCCAAACACAAACACCCAAATGACACCAACGACTCCAACAAAAAGAATTACCTCAGCGGGTGAAAGTTTTGTCCCAAGTCGTGCCTTCCAGTCCTCCCGTGCAGCATCTATCGACTGACTGTCGTCCAGTCATTCACAAGAACACAGATGACAGAAACCCATGTCTGAAAGGGGTGCTCTCACCAACGTAGCAAAACATCAAAGAACAGAGAGAAGTAGTAGAGCCAGCCGGCTAGCCACATAGTCTCAAACACACACAAAAGGGAAAAAAATGACAAGAGACGGGCAACGATCAAGCGAAAGTCACAGACAGCCAAAAAGAGGCTGAATACTGCGCGTGTACTTTTCGAATTCCCCCTTTCCTCCTCCTCTCCCGTCTCATCTCTTTCTCGCTATACGACTGCAGTCGGTCTCAGCAGCTCCAGTCTGTCCCTCCCTCTCTCACGCACACAAGCCACAATCACCCACACAGACAGCCGGTTCCAGAGCCGAAGGGACCGGGATGGCCGCAGGCACCAGATAAGGGCGGACAAGAAAGTGAGCGCATGAAATCACGAATAGTGAGAGGGAGAGAAACACGCACCGATTCTCGTTCGTTTGAAACACACTTTTGACAGAAGCGCTACAACAGAATCCAAGGATCGTTACCACATGCATAGAACTTGCCTTTTGTAAGACTTGTTTTTGCTGTTTCACAATATTCAACATCTGTACAATAACACATTCTATTTGTTCTGTTTCACAATATCAACATCTGTACAATAACACATTTTTTTTGTTCTGTTTCACAATATTCAACATCTGTACAATAACACATTCTATTTTGTTCTGTTTCACAATATTCAACATCTGTACAATAACACATTCTATTTGTGTCTGTTTCACAATATTCAACATCTGTACAATAACACATTCTATTGTGCTCTGTTTCACAATATTCAACATCTGTACAATAACACATTCTATTTGTTCTGTTTCACAATATTCAACATCTGTACAATAACATCATTCTATTGTGCTCTGTTTCACAATATTCAACATCTGTACAATAACACATTCTATTGTGCTCTGTTTCACAATATTCAACATCTGTACAATAACACATTCTATTGTGCTCTGTTTCACAATATTCAACATCTGTACAATAACATATTCTATTTTGTTCTGTTTCACAATATTCAACATCTGTACAATAACACATTCTATTGTGCTCTGTTTCACATATTCAACATCTGTACAATAACACATTCTATTGTGCTCTGTTTCACAATATTCAACATCTGTACAATAACATATTCTATTTTGTTCTGTTTCACAATATTCAACATCTGTACAATAACACATTCTATTGTGCTCTGTTTCACAATATTCAACATCTGTACAATAACACATTCTATTTTGTTCTGTTTCACAATATTCAACATCTGTACAATAACACATTCTATTTTGTTCTGTTTCACAATATTCAACATCTGTACAATAACACATTCTATTGTGCTCTGTTTCACAATATTCAACATCTGTACAATAACACATTCTATTGTGCTCTGTTTCACAATATTCAACATCTGTACAATAACACATTCTATTTTGTTCTGTTTCACAATATTCAACATCTGTACAATAACACATTCTATTTTGTTCTGTTTCACAATATTCAACATCTGTACAATAACACATTCTATTGTGCTCTGTTTCACAATATTCAACATCTGTACAATAACACATTCTATTTTGCTCTGTTTCACAATATTCAACATCTGTACAATAACACATTCTATTGTGTTCTGTTTCACAATATTCAACATCTGTACAATAACACATTCTATTGTGCTCTGTTTCACAATATTCAACATCTGTACAATAACACATTCTATTGTGCTCTGTTTCACATATTCAACATCTGTACAATAACACATTCTTTACACATGTTATATAACTTATGTTCAGAAGTGTTATTAACCTGAATCTGGACACCAAACAAACGAAGGCAAAATGCGGCTAATATCAGTAAGACATCTTGCTAGGCTGAAAATAAATGTGAAGATTATAACTGTCCCAAAGTAAATTTTGAATAGGTTTAAGTGGATTTTAGTTTTTAACTGAGACTATTTCACATGAGACTTCCTCCGCCTTTGTCAAACCCCGTTTCCTAACAAGTTCTTAAAACTGAATTGATACCCACCGCAGATTCGGTATCAATCGCTATGAGCAAAGGAAAAAGAGCGTCTGGTACTTACAAAGAAATCAGCATTTTTATCTGACGAAATTATGCAGACAGTTTAAAAATACAGACAGAAGTACAGAGGCGCTACAGTATACCAATGTTCTCTGTCTAAAAAGATATTTTCGAATTTGACTCTTGTAAACACTTGGCAATACAATACTATACGTCTCGACACAGAGGGATTGACATGGACGGATGCAGGCCATGAACTGACCAGTAGCAGGAGACAACCTAGGAGTATGGAATTAGAATTGGTTCTCAGACATTAATACTTCTTGTGCCTCAGCTATTCTGCCGACAGTTATCTAACAGTCTGATTGATTCTGCATTACGTAAGTCTACATTGATTCATCGCACTCGGACAATCCCATACAGGTTCCACCCAAATTTGTCAGTAATTGTTTACAGACATCTTAAACCTAAAGAAACCGTATGCGCTGTCACTGAAGGACTTAAAAATTAGGTGTGCGTAGGGGTGTGTGTGTGTGTTGTTGTTGAATGGGACCTATGATACACTCAGCTGACGCCAGGGGACTGATTGGAGCATTAAAGTGGGCAGTGAATGGACCAGTTTTTATGCTGGAGGCTAGGGCTGAGCTCGAGAACCGTTTTTGTTTTACACCACTAAGCGGACACCAGCAGGGTGAAAGGTACATAAGTAGGGAACAGACTCATTTTTCTCTTGCCGACTTGGAGTGAACTTCCAAATCAGATGTGTATTTCACAGCTCTTTTCACTGAGCCATCAGGGAGGATGGAAGTACAACAACTGTTTGGGCAGACTGTGGAAGGGATAGGCACACACGCAAACACAACACACACACACACACCACACACACACACACACACACACACACACACACACACACACACACACACACACACAC
>CM060310.1:39581801-39586801 GCA_030674185.1 Monoplex corrugatus
TCTACGTGCCATGTGCCACTATATCCACGAATGGAGCATCATCGGTCAGACTGGGTCATTTTGACCTATATTGCAGTATGTCTGTCTGTGTTTAGGTATTTATTTATGTACCTATGTGTGTGTTATGTTTGTTTGTATGTATGTATAGTTGTGCATGTATATGTGAAAGTGTGTGTGTGCGTGTGTGCGCACGCGCGCGTGTGTGTGTATATGAGTGAGGGTGGGATTGAGAAACTGAGAGCAAGAGAGAGAGAGAGAGAGAGAGAGAGAGAGAGAGAGAGAGAGAGAGAGAGAGAAGAGACAGACAGACAGACAGACAGACAGAGACAGAGAGAGAGAGGGAGAGAGGGAGAGAGAGAGAGAGAGAGAGAGAGAGACAGACAGACAGACAGAGACAGAGAGAGAGAGAGAGAGAGAGAGAGAGAGGGAGAGAGAGAGAGGGAGAGAGAGAGACAGACAGACAGACAGACAGAGAGACAGATAGACAGACAGACAGACAGAGAGACAGAGATCGGATATCCATATTTGTCTGACGTATTTCAATGCCAATCAAACGTTGCATCTGGTGTAACACACTGGGTCATCATAATATACTCTGGGTTCTATGGCCCAATGTGAGCAACCATGACATAGTTTGGGCCATTACACCTCGCTTAGCTTAGTGTGTTACAGTGTTGGAACACAATAGCACATAGATACAATGTTGTGTGGACGTACTGGCACGTGGACACAATAGCGTGCAGTGGGGAACTTGACATTTTTATTGTTATTGTTGTTTAAAGTCCAGCCGACTGCGCAGAGCCATATCAGTGCTATAACCGCTTCAAAACATACACAATACTTCAACAGGAAAAAAAAAGCAAAGAGAACATTAAGTACACATATCTATACATTCGCGCACATAATCTAAGGAGATGCCCCCAGCGTTGTCCATTCCTCCAATGTATCACACAGGGGATTTAAAAACACACCTGAATACAAATTTAAGCATAACTAAGGACACTAAAACATATATAAGAACAGGCACAAATTGCCTAAAATTGCTTCCGCATCTGTCATATCCCTAGACCCAAAAATGCATTCAACACATGTACCCAATTATCAATCCTAAGAAAAAGTACGTAAAACTTTATCAAACACACACACGTGAATGGACCAGCAAGGCAGAAAAGACAGAAAGCAAAGAAAGAAGGCAGAAACAAAAAGAGTGACAGAAAAGAAGACATTTCTCGCACAGAATTTCCAGAAGATGGAATTTGCAGCAGGAAATATTTCCTTTAGTGATGAAGTTGAATTATTTTGTTGTTTGTTTAGTTCATGACACAAGTTTTCAACCTGTTTGATTTATTTCTTCGAAGACAGCTTTGATCAGTTAGCAGGTAACTTGCTTTTTGTCATGTCCCCTGTAGCAGGTAACTTGCTTTTTGTCATGTCCCCTGTAGCAGGTAACTTGTTTGTTTGTCATGTCCCCTGTAGCAGGTAACTTGCTTTTTGTCATGTCCCCTGTAGCAGGTAACTTGTTTATTTGTCTTGTCCCCTGTAGCAGGTAACTTGTTTGTTTGTCTTGTCCCCTGTAGCAGTTAACTTGTTTGTTTGTCATGTCCCCTGTAGCAGGTAACTTGCTTTTTGTCATGTCCCCTGTAGCAGGTAACTTGCTTTTTGTCATGTCCCCTGTAGCAGGTAACTTGCTTTTTGTCATGTCCCCTGTAGCAGGTAACTTGCTTTTTGTCATGTCCCCTGTAGCAGGTAACTTGCTTTTTGTCATGTCCCCTGTAGCAGGTAACTTGTTTGTTTGTCATGTCCCCTGTAGCAGGTAACTTGCTTTTTGTCATGTCCCCTGTAGCAGGTAACTTGCTTTTTGTCATGTCCCCTGTAGCAGGTAACTTGTTTGTTTGTCATGTCCCCTGTAGCAGGTAAATTGTTTGTTTTTCTTGTCCCCTGTAGCAGGTAACTTGCTTTTTGTCATGTCCCCTGTAGCAGGTAACTTGTTTATTTGTCTTGTCCCCTGTAGCAGGTAACTTGTTTGTTTGTCTTGTCCCCTGCAGCAGGTAACTTGTTTGTTTGTCTTGTCCCCTGCAGCAGGTAACTTGTTTATTTGTCTTGTCCCCTGTAGCAGGTAACTTGTTTGTTTGTCTTGTCCCCTGCAGCAGGTAACTTGCTTTTTGTCATGTCCCCTGTAGCAGGTAACTTGCTTTTTGACATGTCCCCTGTAGCAGGTAACTTGTTTGTTTGTCATGTCCCCTGTAGCAGGTAACTTGTTTGTTTGTCATGTCCCCTGTAGCAGGTAACTTGTTTGTTTGTCTTGTCCCCTGTAGCAGGTAACTTGTTTGTTTGTCATGTCCCCTGTAGCAGGTAACTTGTTTGTTTGTCATGTCCCCTGTAGCAGGTAACTTGTTTGTTTTTCTTGTCCCCTGTAGCAGGTAACTTGTTTGTTTGTCTTGTCCCCTGTAGCAGGTAACTTGTTTGTTTGTCTTGTCCCCTGTAGCAGGTAACTTGTTTATTTGTCTTGTCCCCTGTAGCAGGTAACTTGTTTGTTTGTCTTGTCCCCTGTAGCAGGTAACTTGTTTGTTTGTCTTGTCCCCTGTAGCAGGTAACTTGTTTGTTTGTCATGTCCCCTGTAGCAGGTAACTTGTTTGTTTGTCTTGTCCCCTGTAGCAGGTAACTTGTTTATTTGTCTTGTCCCCTGTAGCAGGTAACTTGTTTGTTTGTCATGTCCCCTGTAGCAGGTAACTTGTTTATTTGTCTTGTCCCCTGTAGCAGGTAACTTGTTTGTTTGTCATGTCCCCTGTAGCAGGTAACTTGTTTATTTGTCTTGTCCCCTGTAGCAGGTAACTTGTTTGTTTGTCTTGTCCCCTGTAGCAGGTAACTTGTTTATTTGTCTTGTCCCCTGTAGCAGGTAACTTGTTTGTTTGTCTTGTCCCCTGTAGCAGGTAACTTGTTTGTTTGTCTTGTCCCCTGTAGCAGGTAACTTGTTTGTTTGTCTTGTCCCCTGTAGCAGGTAACTTGTTTGTTTGTCTTGTCCCCTGTAGCAGGTAACTTGTTTGTTTGTCATGTCCCCTGTAGCAGGTAACTTGTTTGTTTGTCTTGTCCCCTGTAGCAGGTAACTTGTTTGTTTGTCATGTCCCCTGTAGCAGGTAACTTGTTTGTTTGTCTTGTCCCCTGTAGCAGGTAACTTGTTTGTTTGTCTTGTCCCCTGTAGCAGGTAACTTGTTTGTTTGTCTTGTCCCCTGTAGCAGGTAACTTGTTTATTTGTCTTGTCCCCTGTAGCAGGTAACTTGTTTGTTTGTCATGTCTCCTGTAGCAGGTAACTTGTTTATTTGTCTTGTCCCCTGTAGCAGGTAACTTGTTTGTTTGTCTTGTCCCCTGTAGCAGGTAACTTGTTTGTTTGTCTTGTCCCCTGTAGCAGGTAACTTGTTTGTTTGTCATGTCCCCTGTAGCAGGTAACTTGTTTGTTTGTCTTGTCCCCTGTAGCAGGTAACTTGTTTGTTTGTCATGTCCCCTGTAGCAGGTAACTTGTTTGTTTGTCTTGTCCCCTGTAGCAGGTAACTTGTTTGTTTGTCATGTCCCCTGTAGCAGGTAACTTGTTTGTTTGTCTTGTCCCCTGTAGCAGGTAACTTGTTTGTTTGTCTTGTCCCCTGTAGCAGGTAACTTGTTTGTTTGTCATGTCCCCTGTAGCAGGTAACTTGTTTGTTTGTCTTGTCCCCTATAGCAGGTAACTTGTTTGTTTGTCATGTCCCCTGTAGCAGGTAACTTGTTTGTTTGTCTTGTCCCCTATAGCAGGTAACTTGTTTGTTTGTCTTGTCCCCTATAGCAGGTAACTTGTTTGTTTGTCTTGTCCCCTGTAGCAGGTAACTTGTTTGTTTGTCTTGTCCCCTATAGCAGGTAACTTGTTTGTTTGTCTTGTCCCCTGTAGCAGGTAACTTGCTTTCTGTCTTGTTCCCTGTAGCAGGTAACTTGCTTTTCTGTCTTGTCCCCTGTAGCAGGTAACTTGCTTTCTGTCTTGTCCCCTGTAGCAGGTAACTTGCTTTCTGTCTTGTCCCCTGTAGCAGGTAACTTGCTTTCTGTCTTGTCCCCTGTAGCAGGTAACTTGCTTTCTGTTTGTCCCCTGTAGCAGGTAACTTGCTTTCTGTCTTGTCCCTGTAGCAGGTAACTTGCTTTCTGTCTTGTCCCCTGTAGCAGGTAACTTGCTTTCTGTCTTGTCCCCTGTAGCAGGTAACTTGCTTTCTGTCTTGTCCCCTGTAGCAGGTAACTTGCTTTCTGTCTTGTCCCCTGTAGCAGGTAACTTGCTTTCTGTCTTGTCCCCTGTAGCAGGTAACTTGTTTTCTGTCTTGTCCCCTTTCCCTTTCCATCATTGCTTTTTGCCATGTGATGTTTCAGCCTGGTCTGTTCCTACTCCTACCTACAGTGGAGTCCATCTGTAACAAACCTGCTTACAATGAGTCTTTTAACGTGCTCTTTTGTTGTCCTTGCCCATTTCTTTCTCTTTCCGTCTTGGTAAAAAAATGTAAACATGAATATGAATTTGAAATGACGGAGAGGGGATGGGCGCAGCCCTCGTGGTGCTGGCCCCGGGAAAAAGTTGAGATCTCTGCCACCTCACTCCCGTACGACCTCAGGGTTATGGAACTATCCAGGTACGACCTCAGGACCTGGCCAGCTCGTGGGTTTACTTGCAGGCTTAAGGCTTGTGCCGTGATCATTCTGGATCTTCTCCATCACATGGCACCTGTGACGTTAGTGAATATGGAATTCATTCCGAGTGTGGAGACGTCATCTTGGGAAATTGAATCTGAAACTGAAAGCAGAAGGTGGGAATACTATTCATACTCAAAGAGCCCCCGGCACCCCCACGGGAGAACTTGACATTCAGCCGGGACTTGATAAGCAGTGTCCTTAGTAAGATGAACCAAGACAGGCCTACTGACCTCCAGCAAAGTGACCCATCAATTTTCCATCTTGAAAGCTAAAACCCCAAACAGTGTGACGGTCAGCACGTGACT
>CM060310.1:39601801-39609301 GCA_030674185.1 Monoplex corrugatus
TTAAAACAAACTATCATCACATGAACATTGGAAGGGTTTTATATTGTCTTCGTGCAAGGATTGTGAAACTGCCTTTTCCCATCACCCAGAACGAAGCATTTAGACAACCACCAGCTTTTTGTGTGTACATCTTTGTGCGACTTTCAATTTTGAGTTGACATGTAGATTTGAATGTGCAGACAGTGCTGAATGATGTGACCAGGCTTACTGGTAGATGTCGAAATCAGCGTCTAAATTACCCCTGTTCTTTATTCATTACATTGACTGCCTTTTTTTATTCAAACTTTTTACTTATTATCGTTACATTTCAAGAAATGGCCCTTGAATGCTACTCGAAAGTCAATGAAATAATACAAGCATTCTGATCATTACCATGCATCTAGCGAGTATAATTATACTCTGTTTCCCAGTGTTCATAAAAGACTTGAAAAGAGATCTTTTTTCATTTTTATCGTTTTTCTTTCTTTCTTCTTCTTCTTCTTCTTTGCCAAGTTACTTATATAACACAATTAATCAGCTGTGTTTCACGACGGTCCGTTGACTGGGGATAATAGGCCATAAGCATACTGTCAGTGTAATGTTACATGCAGGCGTTTCGTTGTAAACGGGCCCAGAGGTAAAAAGACACACAAGGTTTATAGTAAGACATCAGATACAAGGCATTGTATATGAACGGCTATGTCAGTATGTGTCAACTGCTACATTAAGTACATGTAGACTGTTGAGTCAGTCTTGAACCCCTGACCACTGAGGCTAAGGGCTCACCAGGCCTTATTGGAGGCGTGGGGTTGAAGTGAGTGCTCGATATAACCATAGAAGAACACAAGTCTTGCAGACTATTCAGCAAGTCCCCACCTTACATGTATAGGCTCAGGTGTGGCCTAGTGCTCAGACTGTGGAATTAAAGACATCACAGATCCCCGGCAGGATGTTGGGGTTGTAACGGATACTAAACAAGATAGTGTCTCCAGTGTGGAC
Source organism: Monoplex corrugatus (assembly GCA_030674185.1). Taxonomy (NCBI): domain Eukaryota; kingdom Metazoa; phylum Mollusca; class Gastropoda; order Littorinimorpha; family Ranellidae; genus Monoplex; species Monoplex corrugatus. Next base: position 39,602,780 of record CM060310.1, read on the forward strand.
CGTCTGTCTGTTCCAGTGTAAAGTAAATTACCCTTTTATATATTTCAGTTATGGGTAGGATTATGGGAATAATGAGTCAGGATGGTAACAATATGATATTTGGAATGATCATGTGGGCGTTGTGAATGGATTTTGAATCTTCACTCTGGACTCGGAACGCTCAGTTAAGTCTGTCCTAGTTGGTTTGATCTCCACCTCTTTGCAGTCTGTCTGCCTGTCTGTCTGTCTGTCTGTCTGTCCTTCTCACTATGTCACAATGGTGTACACACACACCAGTGATATCTGGACTAGTCTTTCATTACTATTATGTTATTTTGTTTCTAGAAAAACCATATGTTTTATCTAAAACCAGATCCTTGAATAGTAGCTGTTTTAACAACATTGTCTTCCTCAGTAATCATCTGCGTGTTGCCATCAGTATTTTCCCAAGCTGTTTATTATAAATCTCGCTCGATTCAGAAATTTCGCTCGCTATTCATAAAGAGAAACAATCTGGACAATTTTTACAAATCAAAAGACTGGAAAGCGTCTTCAAAAGCCATTTCAAATTGAAACCAGAAGACCCGTTGCCATTTCTTGCTCGGCGAAATTCTATTTTCATATTTGTCTGAAATTAGAGGACACTGCTATGCCTGTGGTCTCAACAACCCATCCCTGCGCTCACCACGTCGTGTGAGCAGTTAACTGTTGTGACAGTTTGGCCCAGGTGGCAGAAACACTATAATTTAAAGGAAATCCAAAGGGACAAAAATGTTGGATTGGAAAGCACACTGTTTTACTTCCCAAATACGCGGATCGGTGACTGACCCTTTACAGCAAATCTACACACATACCACCATCAGCCAAAGGTACTTGTGTAAATTTACCAGACTTGCTAAGTTTGTTAGAAACTTTAAACAGCGCGATCCTTTGAAGACTGCAGTTAATTGCCAAGCCCTGGCCCCAAGCAATAAACAATTAAGAGCTTTTCAGGTCTTCATACTAAATAAACGAAAACAAAAAACAAAATAAAACGAAACAAACTCCGTTTCCCCATTAGATTGGGAACGTCTGATTCACCCATAGTTGTACATTCGTTAATTAAGGATTTTAATGACTTAAAGCCGCTGTATCTTTCTGATTGTGAACTACGGGACCCAAAGCTAATAAAGGATTGCTGGCCTTTAGCGACATGACAGAAAGAGGCATGCGTTCTTCAAATCTGCATTTCATAGTTTGCCAGGTCCCCAGTGCCACACATAACCTTTTGCTTGAGCTCCAACTGGCGCCATGAAAAGTCAAGTCAATTTCACGTTTTAAAGCGGTCTTTTTGACTAAACAACCATGTCTCTCTTCGACAATAACATCGAAACCACGCTCTGGTGCAATGCATTGACATTTGTCTCTTCAATCCAGTCTCCTACTATTTATATATGAGAAGATTAAGTGACAACAACTAGAATCTTTATCAATGAATACCATGCTGGCATTGATCATATGTTTAAAATGCATTTTTTGATTTAAGTTACAGTTTGTAATGCAGTAGTGCAATTTCTTATTAACCATGTAACCACAAAAGAAAATAGTGTTGCGTGTATGTGTATGTATGTTTCCAGAAGAGAGTTTTTCAATGTTATATGGAACCAATGCTGTTGTACGGATGCAAGGCCTGGACAATGAATAAGCAAAGTCAAAACAAGACTGAGGCAGTGCAAATGTGGTTTCTATGAAGAATGTTAAGAGTTCCATAGACAACACAGAAAACAAGCGAGACAATCTTGAGAGAACTAGACACAAAAAGAACATTAATGACGAATATTAGGAAAAGACAAACAACATTTACAGGACATTTTATATCGAGAGAGAAATTTGAACACCAAGTCACAATGGGAAAACTAGAGGGAAAAAGAGTACCAGGTAGACCCAGGAAGAAAATATTAGTTTTGCAGAGTAGGTGGGTACAGACTCGTATGGAGGGCCATGATTACCAACGCCATGCGGCGTGGCGCATGAAATGTGTGCATACCACACACGTGGAATCACGAACAATGTTTCTTTTGGAGTCAGTAAAATCCTGGATCATTTCTGGACAAATTAACAGCCAGCAGACGTTAATTCAATGCACAATGCCTGACTTCCTGAATATCTTGATAAATGACATTTCATGAAATTTCAATTCAAAGATTCAATTTTATGTTCGTGATTTACAGCAGGTTTTGAATAGAAGTGCCTCAGTTATTACATTTGTCAACGTCTAGCTTAGCTTGATGTGTTTAATAATCCGGTAGTGTATTTCCTGTTCGGAATTCAGAAGGGAAAATCATCTAACACTAATTAATCATATTATTTCGGGGTTTGAAAGACTTAAATACAGACACAGACATAGACACACACACACACACACACACACACACACACACACACACACCACACACACACACACACACACACACACAGAGACATACACAGACACAGACAGACACAGACACACACACACACACACACACACACACACACACACACACACACACAAATACACACACAAACATGTGTGCACATACACACACTGACGCAAACGCCGATGCACACACACACACACACACACACACACACACACACACACACACACACACACACACACGCACGCACGCACACAAACACGCACGCACACAAACACGCACGCACACATATACACACGCCGACACACATGCACACACACACACGCGCGCGCGCACAGACACACACGCAATAACACACACACACACACACACACACATAATCACACACAAACACACACACACACACACACGATCACACACACACACACACACACGCACACACACACACACATACCACACACACACACACACACACACACACACACACACACACACACACACACACACATTTTTCAAAAGTTATTTTATACAGTGTCACAGATCAGGTTAGAAAGGAGTGTTAACAGTCTTGATCACTTCTCTCAAGAGGTTTCAATATAGCACTACTACAGTCAGTCAGTCAGTCAGTCAGTCAGTCAGTCAGTCAGTAGACAGAGGCAGACAGGAAGGCAGGCTGACTGACTGTACTGATTTACATTGTAGCGTATCGTCATAGGGTCTCCCTTTTTTGTGACGCATCATATCCTTGAGCAAACTTTTACTGAAAATGAAGTTCCGAACCGTTGAGCTGATGGCTATCAAAAACAAAACAAAAACAAAACAAAACAAAACAAAACAAAACAAAACAGGGATTCACTGTGGTTACACCAACCCAAGAGTGATACTGTCTGTGCACCTGTGATAGTAGGAATGTGAATAACTAACGGCTTGTTAATACATGGAAGGAAAGGCCTACCGTAGGTCTCAAATAGGAAGCTGTTCACTGCAACTGAAAGCACAGAAGATACGTTGGAGAAGGAGAACAAGAGATGTCGGAAAAGGAGCACAGAGAGCAGCAAGAGGTAAATGTAGAGGTAAATGTGAAGAACGGTGATAATAAATGTGAAGAACGGTGATAATAAATGTGAAGAACGGTGATAATAACGACGATTGTGACATTCACCACAATGATGATGAAGATAACGATAAATGATAGATACAAAGTCAGACATGCCAATAAGCACCCAAATGTACAGCCCCCCCCCCCCCCCCACACACAGCCTACATAAAGTCTCTAAAGTGATTATGGGAGTTAACATACGATTTAGGTGGAAGTGGAAGTGGAAGAGACGAAGAGGAAGGGGGACAAAACATACACGGAAGAAAAAGAAAAAAATTATGCAAACAATAAGAAGAAAATGGATACATTTCCAAAGAAATAAAACAACAACAACACACAATTCAAACAATAAAAATATCTGTGACCATGTGTGCAAAATAAATCTGACATTTTGTCAGAATAGAAAACACGTTCCCCCAGAAAGGACAGTACAGTTGGCTGGAAACAAAATGTTTGTAATACACTCGACCTTGTCAAGGCAGAATGTAGTCTTGAAGAAGTCGTTACTCCCTTTTAACATCCGTCTGAGGTACGGCACAAAGTTTCCACAGATCTGCTATGACTCTGCAGTGGCAAATAGTTTATAGGTTTGCCAAAAAAGGCCAGACTGATGTTCCACAAAACCCAACATACTCCACCTACTGTCTTTGTCTCTGTCCTGGATTGCCGTTTGATTCACTAATCTATTTTTCATCACACACTGTCTCTTCACTCTTTCATGTCAATCTCACTTTCCCCCTCTTCTCTCACTACAACCCCCTCCCACATTACTTTCTCCCCACCCCAGTCCTTCTCTCTTGTCACCCTCCCCTCCCTTCCATCCACCCATCACGACACTTATGTATCCAATCCAACGTTAACAAGGTGCTAAATGTTTCAATATCTACCATCACTTTTCGCGCTTTGCAAGACGTAACATGAAGTTCTATCAGATCTTTATTCGAGAGTTCAGATTCCCAATCTAATTTTAAAACACTAAGCTCTCACTACGTTGCGTACAATCAATTCTGAAGCTTGCTTTTTCCAGTCAATTGCAATGAAATTCATCTGCAAGTCAGACTTTCATGATGTGTTCATTTGATCTCTGATTAGCCCTTTTGTCACCTCATTAATTGGTGTCTATGACAACATCATTTGAACGTCCTTTCTTGCAAACTCGTTACAGATCATTACACCATTCTCTGTTTTTACATTTTCTCACGAAGAGTACGCAATGGAAAACTGCAGGGAAAATAAGTCCATCTGTTTTACTTCAGAATTATGGGTGGATTCAAAACGGCAGCTCAGTATGTGATCTCCAACAAATCGTACAGAGTGAACGTGCAAATCCATTGGTGACATATAGATCTAAGGGCTTTTGACTACATTACCTGTCTGCAGGCGTCTCACTGTCTTAAAAACTCAAGAGATGGCTTTCGTGGCTTAATAGGTTTTGTATCTGATTTGGCTTGACCAACACGACTGAATGATCATATTGGAGGTCTCTGTCACAACAGACATAGGACGGTGGACCTCTTGTGACTAATCCATATCCACATCCATCAATTGTGACCCTGAACACCTGCTGTGGATTGCAACAATCTTCCACTAGACGTGGACATCCCCAGCCCCAAAACGTCCTCCTGTCTTCCCTTTGGGGCTCTAAGACAGAGGCCATCTACAACCTAGAGCTGTTAGAAAATATGAATGAATTACACACTCTTCAGGCTGATCTGCACACCAAGAGTACAAATGATCAAGTGGCGATATGGTATGGCCAGCACAATTATAGGCCTTTAGAAGTGAATTCAGCTTAATCAATACAACATTTACAGCACCTGACGTACATAATGCACGCTTAGCACGAACAGTTAAACATGGACAATGCTCAAGTTCTGTGACAGAACATCCACACACACACACACACACACACACACACACACACACACACACACACACACATCACGCATATACCCATCCCCCCCACACGTATATACCTACATATACATACATATACACTCACTCAGCATAAGGCACCCACGTGTCGCCGAAGAAAGCTCAACTCTTACTCTCCTTTTCAGCCAAGACTTAATCAATTAACTGAGAAAAGAATGTGTTCCGATCGAAACATACCTCAGGTACATGTGTGACAATAACATTGTGTAAACATGTCTCAGATTACATGCTTTTTTGTGTCTTGCATAACAGAAAGAAGTTGAGGCTGCTTCTTCTGCTGTCTTTGGCCGTCTGCATTGGTCAGACCACTTTTGTCAGTGACTAAGGCCATTTTTTTGTTGGCTGGCATGGAAATGGTTGGTCAGAGAAATTGTAGCTGGCTATGTCTCCTATTCTCCACTTGATTATTGCTGCAATATGTATTTAGCTTTCTGGTCCGAAATGGACGCAAAGCGGAAGGGATACAGAAAGACAGAATGTCGGACATGTTGAGAATAAAGTGACAAGAGAGGAGTGATGGCAGGAAGGTGCACACATGAAATACTAAGTAATGGAGCTTTGTGGGTAAGTGTCTTGAAATATACAATACGAAATTGGAGGAGATTCTTACTTTGAAAGAAAGTCAGGGAAGGAAGTAGGGAAGATGCATGAAAAGAAGACTAAGTCGTTGGTAGTATGGATCTTCGTCTTCTATTGGCACAGATTCTTTCACTGGACATAACATGAGCACAAACCAAAACTACGCCGAAAACACGCAATGCAACTATATTGACAAATGAACGGTCTGCAAGCCTGTTGAAGGACCACTAACCTTTTATCTTGATTGTATTTATCATAAAGCTATAATCTACTTGACCACGCAACCACCATAAAAACCGATATTTAAAACTTTTCAGACACAGACACACACACACATACACATACACACACACACACACACACACACACACACACACACACACACACACACACACACACACACACACACACACAGAGCAGTGTGAACTGCAGGAGAACTTCGTGTTTTAATTAAATTCAAGAAGCACTGAGTCAGTATTTATTAATTAATTGAAGCCAGCTTAGGTCGATGAATAGAATGAAGCAATTCAT
>CM060310.1:39614301-39626801 GCA_030674185.1 Monoplex corrugatus
TAAGCCATGTGCAGCTTTCATTCTGTCTGGACCGGACTTCTGCAACTCTGTCTTAGCTGAACTTTGTGGTGATAAGCCATCCAAGCTCTACTGAATCCAAAACAGAGCAGTTCCTGGGACAGAGCAAACTGGACAATGCAAAAGCACTCTCGCCAAACGTACATGGCTTCCAATGAAATCAAGACCTGACTATAGTTTAAAAGTAGGGTGTTAAATGACGCACTCTGTTTTCTGCGTCTGAATTTGAATACCAGGCCAACATGTATGCCAAAACTCCTGCCCTACAAACCTTCCATAGCTCTCAGGTCTCCAGGAGATTTCCTTTGACCATACCTCGGTTCTTTCAAACTTCTTGTGGATAGAAGACCTTCTGTGGTTTTGCCCCAACAACGTTAAATTGCCTCCCAGTGTCTATAAGACAAAGCAACTGTCTCCTTAATTAAACAATAAACTCAGAACATAGCTCTTGTAGAAATATCTCGAAAACTGCATAGGTTAGTGCTTGTGCTTCTTCTAAGATCAGTTGTATTCCAATACGTCTATACTTGTGCGTGCGTGCATGTGTGTGTGTGTGTGTGTGTGTGTGTGTGTGTGTGTGTGTGTGTGTGTGTGTGTGTGTGTGTGTGTGTGTGTGTTGTGTGTGTGTTGCATATCATCGAAAATTGTAACGTTCAATGCTTTCCTCAGTTTATGCTTCATCCATGTAACAGTCAACAGATCCTTCGTTTGCTGACCCCACATTACATTTAACAGAGAAACACAGTAATAAGTACTTGACTATCAACAACTTTAATAATTCAAATTAAAGCCTCGACCAATTAGTGAAGAATATTCCATTCCTCGTCTCTCAGTATAATCAATGGCCAGTCATACAATACAGTCATCAATCGATCAACAATTGATCAGTTAATCAACGGACTTGCGAAAGAATCATTTCATTACATCAATCGAATCAAACGAACACGTTGTACCGTGGCAAACGATCAATCAACCAGTCAATCATTAATCAATCATTCAATTAACCATACAAACCACATCAGTTAAATAATCAACCAACTCACCACCAATCAGTCACCCAATGAAACTGTTCATCTATAAATCAGCTGGACAACCAATTCACTGAACAATTTGATAGTTCCATATGAATCACTCTCACGATCAAGTACTTAATCGGCAACCAATGGAAAGAGAGACAGAGAGAGAGGGAGAGACAGAAGAGAGAGAGAGAGAGAGAGAGAGAGAGAGAGAGAGAGAGAGAGAGAGAGAGAGAGAGAGACAGAGAGAGAGAGGGGGGGGAAACTGAAACTGAAACTGAAAACGATTTATTGCCATTGACATTTTTGTCCTTGTGGCAAGGAGCATAAAACAAAGTCATTAAATTTTACGGCGACGTTTTCGCGAAATAAACATTTATAAATATAGTCATGGCTGACGTTACATCCATTTAAATCTTTTTTCCTAATGATGAAGAAAAAAATTGAAGGAAAAAAGTTGAACAAAAAGTTGAAGAAACAGTTGACCATCCGACGTAATTAGTCATATAAGTAAGAGGAAGACCCAAATCCGGCAAATAAACATAAGAACAGTATAAAGTGATATCTTCACTGGAGATAAACTTAGATTAATTTATTGCTGTGCTGTTTTCTTTCTCCGACTTTCCCAAGCAAGGGCGATAAATTTAGCGAGGGATTTTTGATATTTTTCATCTTCAGTCATTCTGGTAATGACCCTTTGACTTGAAATGTCCTCATCAAAGATTATGCATTTTTGTCGTATACTTTCATACGACTTGCAAACAAACAAAAAATGCATTTCATCTTCTGCCTCTGCATCACACATGGGACAAATAGAGTGTGACGATGAATTTGAGTAAAACCATCTTGTTGTTGCATTTAGCCCTAGGGCTCTTAGTCTAAAACGAGCAAGATTGCTTCTGTGCCGTTTATTTGTTACGGCCTTTATATATTTTTCGGTTTGAAATACTTTTAAAGGAAAGGAACCAATCATATTTCTCAGATTCTTCCATTTGAGCGTGCCAGTTTTGTTTGTACGAATCAACTAGTCTATCCCTAAATTCTGAGAGAGAGAGAGAGAGAGAGAGAGAGAGAGAGAGAGAGAGAAAGAGAGAAGAGAGAGATAGACAGACAGAGACAGAGACAGAGACAGACAGACAGACAGAGAGAGACAGAGAGGAAGAAGAAGAAGAAAAAAAGAAGAAGAAGAAGAAAAGAAGAAGAAGAAGAAGAAGAAGAAGAAGAAGAAGAAGAAGAAAACTGATTCTTCTTTACACTGCCATTGTGTTGCGGGTTGCCTTTTCTGTCAAACACGAAAACCGTTCACCACATTAGAGTCAAAGCAAGCATCTGGAAATCTTTATGCCACACCTCAGATGGGTGTTAGAATGGATTATCGATTCCTTTGCGACTGCATTCTGCCATGACAAGATCGACGCAGAGTGCAATGAAAACAGTCGTGCATATAGAAATCTTCATAATCACGTAAAGACCGTATTTAGCTATGTTCCTCTGGAACATGTTATTGCTTTCTTCAGAGACGGGATACCGTCCACTTGATATGATTATAATATGGTAAGCCACTGGGTTTTGTTAGGTGTTCACTGGTTTGGCTGTGAATGGTCCTAGCTTGTTTTTAAACACTGATTGGTACGATTCTCCTGTACGATTGTCTTGATGTCTTCCTCGATGTGAACATTGAACGTTTTGAACTTGATTTTAATCTTTGACCTTTCTTGATGTATTCCACAGCGGTGGGTAGGACGTAAGACAACATGAACTGAATTTCGCTGTACTTGTTGTAAAACATCGTTACCATAACACGCGACGCTATAACACTTGTGGCCTGATATATGTGTTGTTTTTCTGTTAATTATTAATGGATGTGTTCATCTTCCTAGTGTTTTTTCATCGCAGCATCCTCCTTCTCCTTCTCTTGCCTTTTATTTCCCTACACCTCCATCATCATGATCTCATGTTTTCATCTTTTATCAATCTGTAGACAATCAGTGGAGGTTTATACAAATGGATAGGAGACGCTTTGTGTAAAAAGCATTGTGAATGGAAGGCCAAATTGAAATTTACCAAAAAAAGAGACAACCCCTCCCCCCCCCCCCAAGAAAAAAAATCAAAGACACAAATAAAACCCAACAGATGTATGAAGAATCCATCAAATTCATTGCATTCCAAAAACTGTCCGTATTACTAATGCCTTCGATATAGAAAGAGAAAACATGCATTGACTTTGGGTTCCTGTACAACAGAAACGACAGCAAGATGAAGATGAAGAATGTAGTATTTCATGAAGATATGAAGTAAAAACTAATTATTCTGCAGCACCAGCACCATCGTCATCGACGTCGTCATCATCAGCATCAGTATCAGAATCGTCGTAACGAAACGTGTCGAGTATTATTTACAGCAAAAAATGGCGATTGTGAGAACTTGGGAATATCATCAGGCAGCACAGAAATACAAGGGAAGTAAAGATTTCTTCAAGTGAACACCACAGTAAAATATGTATAATATATTTATTAGCGATAAGAATGTGGTACGTTCAGTAGCTCAAAGATACATCATAATTATAAAGTCAGAAGAAAACTGAGAATGTCGTTTAAAGAGTACATGTATATTGTAAGACCATGGCGAAAAAGCTGAAACAGTTGAAGATAATTATCAACAATGAAAGACTATTTCAAACAACAAGCCAATGCTTGAGAAAAATTCTCTCTCTGAAATGTTTTTATTGATAAGAAGTACACAGAGTGTGTAAACGACAGATGCTGAATGAAGGCAGTGGGTAGGCTTTACTTTTAATGAGTGTAGTGAGATAATGGTAATAATAATGATTAACCATTTTACAGCGCTAACTGTCAATGTCAAAGAATGCCTGCTGCACCATATACAGACAAAATGGGGGCGGGAAGAGCGTTGCCATGTCAATAAATTCATGCAGTATAAACGTACTGGGATCCACCCACCATTATATCAATACAGGAAAAATATAGCTCAGCAAAAATAACAGCAGATCATATCACAAAATTAGAAATAGGTGATCAGTAAAGGAAGAAATGTAACAAAAAATTAATTTCTTGATAAATACAGTCTGAGACACACAAACACAGAAAAGAAAGCAAATACAGATCCACATAAATATACTGAAATACGCACGTGAACATATACACAATTATACAGTACAGAGGCGGTGACTGGGTCAGTACAGTAACGCAGCAACAATAGATACTACTACTACTACGCCAGCTACCACTGCACTGTTTTAGATTCGTCGGAATTTGGTTAGCTTATCATCAGAAAGTCAGTGTCAGAGGTTATTACAATAATCTAGTCTAGACAGACTGAAGAATGCACACAACCTGTTTGTGGCATCAGCAGACGGAAAACTGAAGGATTTTGCTTTTTGTTTATTCTACGTAGCTGACGATTTAGGAGTTTGCTCAAGGACTTAACATCAGCTTCCATAGACAAGGTTCATCAAGGAACACACCAAGATTCCTTGCAGATTGTTAAAAGATATAGTACAGTCCGAAACAAATGTGGTCTGTAAAGTTGTTTTTTTAGATCTGATTTTGTACTTTTGTGCATGCTATATACTACTAGCCTACGAGTTTTGTGTATTCTTCATTCAAGTTTGCTTGCTGTTTGATTTCTCTAGCAGCGCTTTAGCTGTCTCTCAGAACTGGAAAATCGTTCACTACTTTACATGTTCACATATACATTTACGCGCATGTGGGAATTCCTGTGTACACAGAAAGTTTCATTATCTTAAACCTCTCTAGCGTCTATCAAATCTTTATGGAAACGCTCGAGTCTTAATTTGATCTTTAATCTATTCTAATAACTGATAACGTTTTCCCTTCTATTTGTGTACAGCCTCTATGAAATATCGCTAGCTTGACAAAGACGTCGATATTAAAGATGGATGATGAACGTGGAGAGATGAAGAAAACAGGAGAAAGAAGAGGAAAAGAAGGAAAAAGAAGAACGCTATGGACTATGAAAACACAATTCAGGTCGCAAAGACTATGGTTATGAGTGGTAATGAAACTCAGCGTTGTGTTAGAGAGTAAAAAGTGCGACAAAACACTGAACAGCAAGGTTTCATGGAAGCACTTAGCATCGATCTTGTTCAAGCATGGGGCCACAAAAGAATCGTGTATTCGTTCTAACATCCGTCTGATGCTGAGGCATAACGTTCTCCGTGATGTCCGCTTTGACTGTGGTGTGGTGAACGGTTTACAGGCTAGACAGGAAGACAAAGCTACCAACCACATGGAGGAATGAGTCAAATCAATGGCTGTCTACTGTCTGCCTGTCCGTGTGTCTGCATTTTTCTGTCCGTCTGTCCATCTCTCTGTCTCGCAATTCCCCCTCCTCCAACTTCCACACTCTCTGTAAATCTTTGTCTCACGTCTGCCTCACCTTACTAACACTGCTTTAGCTAATAGGAACACACACACACACACACACACACACACACACACACACACACACACACACACACACACACACACACAACACACACACACGCAAGCGCGCACGCGCTCGCTAACACAGACCACATATCCCCACATAACACACTTTCCTCTACTTCCACTCAACGGATAGTCAAGCAGCCATTCAAACAGAATGTTACAGGTTTAAATAAATTTTCAGATTCTGCTTCACACATACCAACAAGAATATAAAACATTGTTAGTTTTCTTGCTTAAAAGGTCAGATTTCAATCTAGTTTTGAAGAAGAAAGTGACACCTAGTATGGCGGAACAGAGACATAACCTCCTGATGGATTCCAAATGTGTCATTTTGTTAATCAGTTGCAGCGAAATTCTGTTACAAATCTGATAAATTTTGGAAACACCCATTTGAACCCTTAAAAGGTCCCCCAAAATGTGCGCCTGTTACACCATCAATTGCCCATATGTTTCCATAATTCATTTTAGTGCGTCTGCTTTAGCGATCTTGTATTATCCAATATCTTGTGGGTTGTGTCGGGAATTCGAAAAAAAATTATATCCAACAAAGGCGAGAGCGAGAGAAAGAAAGAAAGAGAGAGAGAAGACAGTCAAAACCAGTAAGAGAGAGGGAGATAGAAATAGGGAGAGAGAGAGAGAGAGATAGGAGAGAGAGAGAGAGAAGAGAGAGGGAGACAGGAGAGAGAGAGTGAGAAGGGAGAGAGAGAGAGAGAGACAGACAGACAAACAGACAGACAGATAGACAGGCAGAGAGAAACAGAGAAACAGACACACAGATAGGAGAAAGGAGAGAGAGAGAGAGAGAGAGAGAGAGAGAGAGAGAGAGACAGAGACAGAGAGACAGAGAGACAGAGAGAGACAGACACAGAGAGAGACAGAGATCTGATTTCAAAACGGGAATGTGTATGAATGTATGTTCTAACGTCTTCCCGATTTATGAAGCTTTCTGTCTGCTGTTTGATTCCCTTATCTACTTTCAGACCTACCCCCATCTTCATGATTGCCTTTGTGGTTGGTATGGGCTACAGACAACACGACCGGTTGATCGATTGTCTAAGAGATCACCTTTACAGCAGAGAGTGGGAGAGCAGACCTCCAGTGACTGTTATCCCCATCAATCAATCATGGCACTGGACAATTGTCATGGATTATGTGGTCTTTGTGCACCACAGACACTGACTAGGAAAACGAAATAGCCACGCTTAGTGTGATTCAGGTCAATTTTCTTGATGACTGAAACCAATATGGAAAGATGCTTTGATCTATAACATAGACATCAGTATTAAAGAAACTGTCAGAAGATGTGTTTCACATACCAATACCACATGGGTGCACCCAGGTAAGTCTGTAAAACAAAACAAAAACACACAAATAGAAAAAGAAATATTCAGATAACTGCCTTTTAACAGCATGTGTGACTTTTTGTTGTTGATGTTCTGTCATTGTATGGAATTTTTCCAGAGGGATTCATTATCCTCTGACAATAACATATGCATTCCATCTCAGTGTGCCAGCACCCAGCACACTCCTGGATCCTGCGCAAAAAACAAAACAAAACAAACAAACAGAACAAAACAAACAACAAACAAACAAACAAACAAAAACGATAAGAAGATGACTAGGTCTGGGAACAGGGGAGACAATGGGACCCATCCAACAATGAGCGGTGACTAGTGGACTAATTGGAGCATGAAGATGTGCAGCAAACGGGACAGTTTTCATGTTGCATGCTGAGATTGAACTGGAGATTTCACTTCGTGAGTCACAGCTCTGTTAACGATGTCAGCCAGCCTGTCTGTTTAATGTTTGACTAGGAAATGCACAATTTTGTGGCCAGACTTGATATTACATGTCGAAAACAGTATTTGTACCACAATGGTCCTTTTGCTCATTATAATGTCGAAAACAGTATTTCTATCACAATTGTCTTTTTGCTCGTTATAATCGCTCCCTTGTCAGTGCACAGCTCAAACTTTCATCACTATGTAAATGTGCTATATGAGGTACCGATTTCCTAATTGCACCCCTAAACTTATAAAAAAAAATGACGATATTCTTGCTTTCCTGGTAAGTATCCAAGTACACACTCTGTAACTCTAATGTCATTAAAAGGTTTTTGGAGAGATACTTTTCTCAAAATTGGCTGAAATATTTGGGACAGTCTTCTATTGCAGACATCTTCATCTTTTTTATTAATAAAAAGAATTGTGGATGCTTAAAACTTACTGTTTGAATGATATCATCTCTCTCGGGAATATTCTGTTTTTATGCCACGTCTTTTTGAGCTATTGTTTTTTTTCTAAAGCTGCTTATTGCTAGTGAGTGCGTGTTTTCCTCGGTGCTGATAAATGTTCTTGTAGTTTTTACTTTGGAGTAGCAGAGTGTAGAGGCTTTCTATTATTTCTTGTCATTGCTAGGAGTGTAAACAATGTTTAGTAGATCTACGCCCAGAGATGCACATGGACACTGGTTATGACATGATGGACTCTAAACAAAAAATTCTGAATACGGTGACGTCAACTTCACTTCATAAAAAGCATATGAAATATAAGAAAAAGTTACTTCTCTCGCGTTCAACATACAAAATGTTAGCCGAATTATTTCTCTTGTGTTGGTATACATTCATGTTTGTCTTATGATGTGAAAGTTCATGTAACAAAGCAGAGAAAAACGGAAGGACGGGAGGATGGACAGAAGGAAAGAAAGAACAATATCAGTCTTAAATACAGTGTCACACAATGACAGAGGGAAACGTTTCTTCCAACACCACTTTCAGCTACTTTCCAAACAACGGCACAGCTAGTATTCTGTGACTGATGTGATGTACTCCTCACGTTTTACGTTGACCACATGAAGCTGCTGTCCCTGTAACATCCCTGTCCGCCACAACACACCAGCTAGGTGAGGAGGGGGGAGGGAGGACACAAGTTCAAGGAGCAGTTAACTCATGACTTTTTGCTTCTTGAAGTGAGAAACTTTAAAGCTTGGGCACCCCCTGGTGGTTAAAATCGTGAAGGGCAAAACATTCTGTGTTTTACTTTCCAAACACGAAGCTCCCCGACTATCCCCCTGCTCAAACAGCATCAGCCAGGATGACTTGTGCAAATGTGTTGGCTTTGCCAAGATTGTTAGAAGTGCAGAACAATGTGACCCTATGTTCACTGCTTAGCCTGACTCACTGTTGAAAAACTTTAAGAGCTGTGTAAATCTTCAGGATAAACAAAAACGTTTCAATGCAGTGGCGTTTCTGATTGTTTCATTTGTTTTCATTTTGTGTAAGATTCTTGTGGTTTAAATCAACTGGTTTATTCTTATTCTGGACATGACGATCCCTAATCAAATTCAGTATTAATGGCCTTTTGTACATCAGGGAAAGAGAAATGTTGGTTTCTTTTTGTCTTGAGGACAACACTGCTTTGTTTGTGTGCCATACATTCTCATTCTCACACACAACTAACACCAACACATGTAGTAAAATAAACGTAATTATTAGGAGAAAAAAATGGTAAAGAGTGAAGGTGAGAATGACCATATACATGGATTAGCATGCTGTGACTGGTCACAGTTTTACGTGTGTGGTTTCACAGTGTATGTGATTTGTTTAAACTTAGATGCTGTGCTTAACAGGTTTAGGACACGTCTGATGGATTGAAGTGCAAATGAGAATGGCTACGCTCCACAAATTGATTTTTTGTAGATCAGTCATTTGTTGCAATTTTAGTAGATGTTAGTTATCTACTGCATAATCTAAATAGTCAAAAATAGACAGTGATACTATTTTAAGTGTTGTGAGTGTGAACTGAAATATTGTCTGCTTACTATGCTGTGTTCATGACGATTTAGAGCTGCATATAGCTAGTTTAATTTATACCCAGTCGTGTTTGTATATAATGTATTTGATAACGAAATGTTTCATTTCATTTCCTCGACCTCACCTGCTTTTTATTGTCAATGTTATTTTTGTTTAAAGCCCAGCCGACTTCGTAGAGCCATATCAGTGCTATAACTATTTCAATACACAATCACAATACTTCAACAGGAAAAAGGGAAAAGAAAAAATTAGCACGCATATCAATGCTTTCGAGCGCACAATATCACCTGGCTTCAGTTAAAAATTGGCTAATTGCTCTGTTTGATTTAAAGTGTGGATTTCTCCTGTAGGTCACAATGTTTACTGTGTGCATAAAGTTAGTGATTGCAAGGGTCAACACAGATTGTATCATCATAATAAACACAGAATAGATGAAAGATCTATGACGCTTTAAGAGACCTGTAGACTCTTTGTCAATGTACACGATCTGCGTGTTTTCGACTTTCTCTGCTGCGTGCTCTACAGCGAAATATTCTTTACCAGGAGAAGACGAAAATCCATTTTACGAAAGACTTAGTTTTCTTTTCACCTGCTACATATTTTTTCTCTTCTCTCTTCATAGACTTTCTATCAAAGTGAAATTCTCCAAGCTCCACATGTAAAGTTCAAATCACAGAACCAAATACCAATCACACTGTACTTCTTTGAACTGTTACAGTGTGTGCACCTTCCTCCCACTACTGTTTCTCTGTTGTCACTTTAATTCTCTCACATGTCCAACATTGTTTCTCCCTTCTTGTCAAGTCCCTTCTGTTTTGCGTCCTTTCGGACCACTTAACTGAGCACATATTGCAGGAATATCAGGAGTACAGGAGACATACCCAATTAAAACTTCTCTGATCATCAGATTCCATGGCAGTCAACAGGAGCGGGAAAAACCAGCCAATTCAGTTTCTTTTTGTCGTGCAAGGCATGACAAACTATATATTCTGAGATACGTTTACCCAATGTTATAATGATGAGAATGAGGATGGTAGTGACGATGCTGTGGAGTTCCATGACGGAAAAATACTTCGTGACAGGGCTGTACTTACTTTCATGATATATCCTGACCTTAACAGGCTGGAGAGATACAGAACCTGCAGTGTTGGGAAAACTCGAACAACACCTCTATTGACGTATCTGTGAAGAGGATGAGACTAGACTGTGTCGCCTCAGTCTTCCCAAAGAGCTAACAGTACGTTCAACTCTGAAATAGGAAGCCAGAGGAAACATTACAATAATGCTGGATTGATGGGGATTCGAATTCACGACTTCCCAATCAGTACTCTGTTACACGGACCACCTTGCCCAGTTGGCTGGCGTGAATCAATTCCTTTATTCCATTTGGCGTGTCACCTCTATTCTATCTTTTAAATCCATCCCGGAAACACCCCTCTTTCAACTTAATCTGCAATTTCCTGTCGGCCATACGTTGTGGCTCCTGTTTCCATCATCTGGACATTTCTTGTGTCATGTCTCCGCCCATTGTCTATCTGTCTGTTGTGGGGTGAGACAGAGAGAGAGAGAGAGAGAGAGAGAGAGAGAGAGAGAGAGAGAGAGAGGAGAGAGAGAGAGAGAGAGAGAGAGAGGGTGTGTGTGTGTGTGCATGTGTGTGTGTGTGATGTAGTATTGTCACTGCGCATATTTTTCTCTCTATCCTGAATAACGCATTTGAGTGTTTAATTTCTTGTTCTTGTTTTTCATCCTTTGTTTCAGAGTGTCTAGCAAGTATATGTAGTGGGCTTGTTCAAAGCCTGGCGCGTGCTCTTAGTTACCCTGACCTTGTATGTGAGGGCTTCCCAAAGATTTAAAATCAAGAATGTTGGAAATTTTGATTTGTCCTGTTTTACTGTATCGTTGCAAAACCTAGACATTAAGAAAAGACAGAGAAAATAAAATCAATGCAGAGGAAATGTGGCACTATAGACAACTTTTCAGAGTCAAGTAGACAGACAGAAGAACAAACGATAGCGTGTTAAACGAATGAATGTCAGGCGCCAGCTGCTGACAGAGATCAACAAACGAAAACAGAAGCAATCAGAAACAACAACACAAAACTGCAGGGGAAAGTTGAGGCGAGGTAAAGAAAGGGACGACCACATACCTCCTATTTCAACAATGTCGCTGAAGTCCGTGGTCTAGAGATCCAGGAGGTCACACACAGATGTCTTAATCGTGTGACCTGGAGAAAACTTGTGATGTCAAGCGTGGCTCCTACCGCTCATCCCGGCGAGGGAGAGAAATGAGATGAGATGTATGTGAAGGATGACCATGCACCCATGAACATTTGCCAGTTCCAGCTGGGATAGACACGCGAGTCATGTTTCTTACCGACTATGCGAACAGCACGTAAGTCCTTGATGACACAAGCTGTAACAGGACGATGCATCACACCATAGTCATGGTCTGATTTTAAACCTCTTCTCATTTTCAATGATTTCAATCGTTTTATCATTTTCAATGTTTAATTTGCTTCCCCCCCTCACACATGCACATGCACAACACACACACACACACACACACACACACACACACACACACACACACACACATACACACACACACTTGAATGCAGGGACACCTAGTGACCCACACCTACTTATCAACCTTTCAACTACACCCATTCATCACCAAAAAAACACGCATACACACACATGTACACACATTCTAATTACGCACATTGTTTTGTATCTCATTTCAAAGCCGAGGTGAACATATCGAGAGAACAGAATTTCTGCGGGATTTGAACAAAAGAGAATACATATTGGCTACCTGGTTGAACCTGGCTCTCAGTTACAAAAAAGGCTACTTACTGCGTAGCTTTCATCGGCGATCCAGCCGACTTCTTCAGCGCAACTGCTGGGTTGAGAACTAGCTTCAGTGCGCACCGCCGTGAGCGAACTCACGACAGTGCGACTGAATAAGTGAGGCAGGTTGGCAGGTTGTGTCGGCCCCGGTCTGCATGTTTATTTTCGTACTGGTAATTAACTGCATGTTTATTTTCGTATTGGCAATTATAAATGAAGTTTCATCGGTAAGTCTGTCTAGTCTTCCAGTGATACGTTGAACAATCAAGAGTAATTATAATTATCTGAACAGAAAAGTCACTTTGTATTCTAACAATATTTTTATGGAATTTTT
>CM060310.1:39629301-39676801 GCA_030674185.1 Monoplex corrugatus
GTCTCCCCTAGAGGGCCATTACCCTACAGCCGACTACTTCGCACAGTCATTACTGGAGTTCCGGCAGCATGCTCTGCCTTTGCCTGTCACCACTTCTCTATTGCCGCAACGCTTTGTCATAGCTGGTAAATGAATACCTCGTTGTCCTGGCTTGCTTGTGTGCCTGACCAGCACAGAGAATTTATAAAATGCAGAGGGGGCGTGCAATCCTTTCTCCAAACTCTCTCGCCTGCTGACGCTAACAGTTCCACATGGACAGTGACTGCCATGTGTAGAACGACGTAAACAGGTACGGATACTGTGCTTCTGCTTCAGTAACCGTCACGGAAACATGGGGTCTTTTACCCACGGCTGGGAAACTCCGTGGGTTTGAAATCAGAGTTGTCCCTCCTGTAGATGGTCTGCCTTGACAGGATCTTCCCAGACCTGGGTTTGATTGTCCACATTTCTGTTGGCTTAGTACAAACTTGGTGGCGCTTATTTGTATTTTTTTCCCAAATACAGTAAATGCATATATTTATTTTACCTGGACTTCTGCTGAAGGTTCCATGGATAGTAAGAAAGGGAGGAGGGAAGCAGAGAAATCTGACTATGTGTGAAGGACCGGTCGGCATTCCAGCCTCAGCGTTCTGAACTACTCATCTGCCACTGGATGGCGATAACGAAAAAGCGCTTATTACTAGTGGGAAAAACAGTTTCAGACAATAATATATATAGACAGTCGTAAGTGTTCAGTGATTTCAAATTATAGAATTAAAAAAAATAAGGACGAAAAAAAGCAAACCAGTAAAGTTTCCTGGAAGCTCACTATTGCATTCGGCATATATCGAGGCAGAAAAAGTCCCAGCTCAGCTGCAATATGTTTTTTTCTCCAAGTGTACTCTTACTCAGGTGTAGTTAACAATTTACATGGTTTACAAGTTTGACAGAAAGCTACTCGCCAAACTGACAATCTACACATATTGACAATTTTTTATTCTCTCTCTCTCTCTCTCTCTCTCTCTCTCTCTCTCTCTCACGTACACATTCTAACACACACACGTACACATTCTAACATACACACACATACACACACCCCACACACACACACCACACACACACACACACACACACACACACACACACACACACACACACACACTTCTGTCACGTGGCCATTCAGTGTTAACAATTATATCTAATTGCCAGAATATCCTTTCAGGCGGACACGATGGCTCCTTCAATTGATAGAACTATGAGCTCAAGATGTGACATCTCCAGTTCTATCACAACTTGCAACACAAAAATTGGCTTACTTCCTGCCCACCTTAATTAGTGTGCCAATCATTCTGAAAAATGTCAGCATCCCCTCCCTCCCACTTCAAGATCTCGGCAGCTACTGGATTCTGCACAAGTTTAAAGATTGTGCCCGGTTATTGCGGGCAAATTTATGTTGAGAGTATATAGACATTTCCGAATGTCAAGGATTCCTCCAGAACGAATTCATTTCCTTCTACACGTACCGAGAAGTACGTAAAATCTTTCTTTTCCAAAAGGTCAGATTCTCAATCTAGTCTTAAGAGCAGATTCAGCACTCAAATGGTGCGGGGTATGTTCGAACGGAAACACCACTCTGCTGGCACCAAACAATTACACAGGAGGTTTCGTTTTACAGCGACTGCGATCACCATCAATTTAAAGCCCGATGTATTCTGAAAATGTTGATTCAAACCCTTATAACAACAAACAAAAGTGTGTGCTGTCTGATACAAAGTTGATGGCTTTTCTCTTTAGGTGGACACACTGACGTACGTTTGTATTTACTGTTCCCAATCACTGCCATGTTTCCATCTTAAAACAATTTTAAAGGATAGACGACAATAGAGAAAAGAACACCAGTGATACTACATAAAAATTGTGTGTGGACTTACATGTATAAATTGAATAACTCAGATTCAAACAACATATAATTATATATGAGTATAGCAAGCGTACGTAAGAATCCATTACGCACTTTGTGAGGCCTTTTGTTTATCAATTCAGTCCGTCTTTCCACATCTTCTGTCGTCTTAAAGAACGTCGTCCTAGCAGACGTGGGAGAACAGATCGCCATCAGTTTGTTCCTATCTGTAATCAGTCAATCGTGGCACTGATCAAATGCCATGGGTTATGTGGTCTGTTTGTACCTTGGTGACTGGATAGAACACGAAAAGCCTGAGCTTAGTGTGAATCAACTCAGGTTTGGTTGAGGAATGGAACTGAAGTTAAATGCAATCCAAACAGGATCCTTTGACATAAAACAGCTGTGACGCCAGGAGTTCATCAGGGCAGTGCATTATCTCTTTTAATGTTTTCACTTTGTACTGATTATATGAAATGCTGAAGTGCTTCTACATATTCATTTAGAGTGTAGCTTTTAATGAGTCAACTGATAATTCCATATGTTTGGCGCACACAGTCCATGTCAAAGCATGCACACTGCACTGTATATATCAACAACAACAAGAAAACAATAACAAAACAAAAATGGGGGAGGGGGATTGCCATGCCAATACATTAATGCGGTATAAACATAATCGGACACATACACACCAATGTATTATAAACAGTTCAACAAAATAACAGATAACATGAAATCAGAAATAGCCAATAGTGACAATAGTATAAACCCCCCCCCCCCCACACACACACATACATACGCGCACACACATTATATATATATATATGTATGTATGTATGTATGTATATATACAAATGCAGAGAGAGAGAGAGAGAGAGAGAGAGAGAGAGAGAGAGAAAGAGATAGAGAGAGAGAAAGAGAGAGAGAGAAGAGAGAGAGAGAGAGAGAGAGAGAGAGAGAGAGAGAGAGAGAGAAGGGTGGGTGGGTAGAAGGCGCAATATGACCGGATCTAGAAAAGTCAAGCATCCTCCTTTGCAGTTTTGTAGATATTCCTGAAAGAGGCACGTTTTCTTATTTTTCTTAAGTAGAAACCTGTTTCGCCTTCAAGACACTGGTAATGAGTTCCACATTGCTGGGGCAAAACATGAGGGATTTTTCCCCTCAAGTAATTAGAATTGAGATACGGTGAAGGGAGAAGTTCTTCGAAACCTGAGAGTTTGGGGAGTTTTGTAGGGCAGGAGGAATCCTGATATAATTACATCTACATGATATTTGAATTTGGACATTGAAAGCAGTGTAGCAATTTATGCTCAATACATGCTTTTATTAGAAGCCATTATAGTTTTCGGCAAAGTGTTTTTGCTCTGCATCGTTTGCTGTCCCGTAGAACAAGTCGAGCTGCACTGCTTCGGATTTGTTTGAGTTTGGAAATCTTGTCTCTAGAAAGTCCAATTTGTTTCTGGCATCAGCAGAAAGAATGGATGGATTTGGGCTTGTTTTACGTAATGTTATAGGAATTTTTCTTAAGTAGCTAACACGAGCTTCCATGGACATAGCTTGATCAAGAAAAAACCTCAAGGTCCCGAGTAGATTTGCTGAAGGATATAGTATAGTCTGAGATATCCATGTCTTTGAGATGACTTTTCAGGTTTGATTTTTTCACCTATGTACTGAGTTCTGTTTTCTCTAACTTCATTTTTAGCTTGCTCTCATCCAGGCATCGATGTTCTCAGAATGTCTTTTAATTTCTTTGGCAGCCGTTTGGAACGTCTCTGAAGAAAGCAAAGTAGCACAGGTATTAGAAAAATGGTACAGTGCTCCTGATTCTCAGGACCTGACCAGCTCATGGGTTTATGTGCAGGCTTAAGGCTTGTGCCATGATCACCATACACATGGCACATGTGACGTTAGTGCATATGGAATGCGTTCCGAGCGCGCAGACGTCATCTGAAACTGAAACTGATTACTTAATAACAAAGTTAACTGATTGTAAACGCATAGTAAAGAGAACAGGGCCCATAACAGAACCCTGTGGCACACTATGTTTTAGCAAAAATGGTACTGACCTAACGTCACTGGTGACAACAGATTGAACTGGACAGGAAAAGGCATGACTTGAACCATTCGACAACAGTTACAGTGCAGCCAAAGGTGGTTGACAATCTCCAGGTCATAATGTCGCGATCGGTAATGCCAAATGCTGCTGAAAGGTCTTGTATTAATAGAACGGGCACTTTTTCGTAATCGGGAGGCTGTAGAAGATCATTAACAGCTTGTAACAAAGTTTCTGTACTGTGGGCGTCTAAGCTGGCTTAAAGTTCAAGGAGATTATTGGCTTCTAGGTGACTCATCAGCTGTGAGAAGACGATACTTTTGAAGACCTTGAACAAAAATGGAGGACTGGAAAGAGGCCGATGTCCTTTAGATTATCGGCATCTAAATTTGGAAACGCACTAATTTTTTCTCAGTTTAAGACGAGAACAGCTTTGCTCAATACTTTGCGCAGGCGGAACCAACGGTGGTGTCCTGACCATATTTTTAGTAAAAAGGGAATGATTCCAGACAGGACAGCAAATAAAGTCACTTTCGTTTCGATCAAGATACATGATGAAAACGGTGAAATTGACAGTTGTAAGTATTCAAGAACTGTGATTGATAACCGACTTACTTACCATGTGCATTTTAAACTTACCTTGGATTTCGAACTCTTTACTTTAAAGTGCTATTTTAACCTCAATTTCCACGTGTATTTTAATCTCTTCACTTTTTGTATAACAATAAAATACAATTAAATTGATAGCTGACAAGGAAATATCATCAAACAGCGAAAACTGCTTAAAGGCGATGAAGCAATTCGTAAATAATTGTAACATGTCTAATAGGCAATGTCAAACGTGAACATAGTATCATTTAAAACACTTGTAATGAACTGTCATAAAAGACTGGTTAAGTGTGATATGGTACCATGACAATCAAAACTGACAAAGTAAATGTGTCTATATTTTTCAACACAAAGGTAGTACTTAATATTTTGCAGAATTTTGTTTTGAAGGCGTTAAATTTTAACCTGTAAGTTGACGTTGTAAAGTATATTTATAGCAGTGTGCTGAGTTTGAGTTATAAGGATCCTTTGGATGTGTATGCCAAAATATGTATTTGACAGTAGTTAACTATGGCATTTTTGTAATTAAAAAATCCAAAGCTTTTTTTTCCTACAGTGGTAGATGAAGGCTAGATTGACATAAACTGTTACATACATGGCCTTTTTACTGTTCAGTCAGCCCGTTCGTTATTAACATTCCAAGATGTAAAGGCCTCCACCAAAAATAATCAAAATCAGGAGATGTATTAATTACATATTTTCATCACAATTTTGGCTTTTGGTGGTTTGAAGTACTAATTGCACGTAGAACTTACTTGGATTCGACGTTCATTAAACCTTAAACTTGAAAATAGATACAGTCAAGTATATAATTCAAAGCACTGAAACTCGCTACCAGTTCTGCAGTGAAAATCAAATACAACACGATTTTCCTGTTTTTAAAGCTGATATAACAACCGTTCCATCTGCCTGTTGATTGCCAAGAAGTGAACCATCTGTATAAACCGTAAGGCGATTTGGTTATGTGCTTTGAAGATATAAAGAATGGTGAAAAGGGTACATACATGGCTGTCATCTTTTTGTTAAGTGTGTGTTAAAGAATACCAAAAGTTGCGATTTTCTTTTTTTATTTCCCATGATCGAAAAGGAGTGGCTTCTTCTAAAGTAGAGTTATCAGTTGCTGAGATTGCATTAATAATACTTCAGTTGTTGAGCTATTTAATACATATTTATTAGATACAAGATTGCAATGACAATAATACTTAATTTGAAGCCAAGGTATGAACACTGGCACCGTAGCACATCATGTAAAGAGCCTTCATCGACTTTTGGACAACCTACCGCCACTGAAATGTGAGTTCAACGCTCAATATTTGTCTTATTGTAAAATCGACAGACAAGTGGCCTTGTGCTCTAGAAATCTAGTTTTACACACAGGGTTTGTTGAAGAACTTAAACAAAAATGTATCACCAAATAATGTATATTTTTGTTTTGGTATTGATAGATTATAAATGTCTAAAGGCAAGTTGAGGGACAGACTGCAGTGACAGAATGGAAATCCTTCAAAGAAGCTCTGTAAAGACCATTTTCAATCATCTTCTCCAGCTTAGAAAATCACCAAAGAATTTAGCTGATCCGTTGTTAAAAACCAGAAACACGAAAATAGAATGGGACTGTATATAATTAACAAAACATGACAGCGCAACTATTCGGCCAACTGGCCTTGTCAAACGTACAAGAAAGTGAGAACAAAACGAAAAATGGAACAAATCCAAAAATCGAGAAGAAAAACAACATAAAAGCAGCAATTTCGCAGTGTATGACACCATCTATATTCTTATCTTTTTCTTTACAGACCGTTGTGTCGGACAATGTCCTCATATTACTGACTTCGGGTTCTACTGGTTGCTATTTTGCACGGCGTTCCTAAACTCAATTCTGCCTTTATGAGTCTTTCCAGTTTGCCAGGTCCCCGATGTTATGTTCTGACTTTCTATTGTGCTCTACTTAATGGCACATCTTTTTCATGGGATGCTCTGGCTCTCATTTTACACCAGCCTACGTTATCAGCACTTTCTGAGAAAGTGATTTTAAGACAAGCTCCACTTCAAAGTACTACCATATTTTCCTTACGACTTTCATTGTATTGCTATGGAACATTGTAAAAAAAGTGATCGAGATAAATACAAGGTAGAGCTGTGTGTCAGTTTGTGTGTGTGTGTGAACATCTATCAAAATATATCGAGAGATCTTTCCCGTTGTTTGCGTATTATACAGGAACATCTAAATAGTAACATGAATGGGATCATTGAGTGAAGTATACATTACGACGTCTTTCTGTTTTTAACAACTGTTGGGTTGGTGTGGAGGATTCTTTGATCTAATGTTTTTATACCTCTTGCATGGCAGATGCATCTTCACTCAGATGCACTTTCACTGTTCAGTGTAATGACCATAAAGACGACATCAAACCTTAATCCCTCCTGCCTCCAGGCTGTTAACCCATTTAAGGCCGCTGTCCCTTTTTAGGGACGGAGAATAAAACCCACCCCCACGGTAACTTTCCTGTTATTGTTCAGATTTTTGTTTTTAGAGGAACAATGGAAGTAATCATTGTCACAAAGAAGCAGTTGTTTTCAGTGAATGCCCTTGCCGTTTTTGCTGGAGGCGGCCATTTGCATCTCATGAGGCGCTTTTTCTTGCAGCAGTGAGTCAACATCAAAGGTAAGCATACAGTTTTCTTATTTTTAAAGTTTTTATACATCTTCATGAAGAGAAAGTGTTTGTTATAGTATGATACAGAAATGGATTTTTGGTTTTTGTCAGAAAATTATTATTGTTTATTTTATGCTATTGTAAACATGCGTCCCTGTTTAGGACAGCGGGCTCAAATGGGATGGGTTTTTCTCCCTTACTTCATCAATGTATTATGATATTGTTTCATAGTTAGGGGTTCTCCTGTTTGTTTTTTTCAGACAGTACACAGTTCATGAGGTCATTAGCATGCTTGAGGATGATGCTGACTTTCAAGAAGCAACAATTGGCAGTGATCCGCCTGAGGAGGTCGGGTTCAATACAGACGAGGACAGTGGCGAGGAA
The DNA here is from genome assembly GCA_030674185.1 of Monoplex corrugatus. NCBI lineage: Eukaryota > Metazoa > Mollusca > Gastropoda > Littorinimorpha > Ranellidae > Monoplex > Monoplex corrugatus. The sequence goes on from CM060310.1 coordinate 39,636,883, forward strand.
GACGGAGGAGGCACTGTTCCGAACTTGAACAGACGTCAGCTGATGGCTGGAGCAATAGTATTTTTCTGGGGAATGGTGTGCGAGAAAATCTGGACTTATTGTTGAAATGTCAAAGAGTACAGTATGCTAGGTCAAAGGGGAACACCACCTTCTCCACCTCTCCTTCAGAGGTGAAGGTTTTCTTGGCCATACTTCTTGTTTCAGGTTACAGCCCTGTTCCCAGGAGGAGGACGTTCTGGAGCTGTGATGATGATGTTTGCAATGCAGCCATGAGAAAAAACTGCTTTGAGGAGCTCATGAGGTACCTTCATGTGTGTGACAACAGCAAGGTGGATCCTACAGACAAAATAAACAAAGTCCGACACCTGCTGACAATGTTGAACGAAAGATTCTTGCTCTACTTCAAGAAGCTGGAGACTCAGAACCTCAGCATAGATGAGTCCATGATTCCGGGGCTAAACAATCCATTCGTGGAAAACCCATTCGTTTCGGCTACAAGATGTGGTCACTGACAACACCAATGGGATACCTCCTGCAGACAGAGCCATACCAAGGTGCCAGAGGACGACAAACCGAAGTTCCAGGTCTTGGCATGGGAGGGTCGGTGGTTGTTGATTCGATAGCCGAGCTTCAGCAGGAGGAAGGTCGTTGCTTCCACCCTACCTTTGACAACTTGTTTACGAGCCTCCGGCTAGTCGACTACCTCAGCAAGAAAAACATTGCCTGCACAGGCACGATCCACGCTAACAGACTGCAAGACTGCCCACTGAAGCCTGTAAGGAGAAGGAGAAGACCAAGTGAGGATCCTTTGACTATGCCACGGATGCCAAGGCAGGGTTGGTTGTTGTGCGCTGGCACGACAACAACGTAGTCAACACAATGTCCAACAAGGTAGGGGTTGAACCAGTCCAAACAGCAAAGCGTTGGTCTAGAGCTGAACGACAGCGAGTGGACATAACGCAGCCATTCTTGGTCAAACACTACAACCAGACCATGGGGGTGTTGATCGGATGGATCAAAACATCGACAAATACAGGATCTGTCCGTTCCAAGAAGCGGTGGTGGCTGCTGTTTGTTTTCTGTGTTGATGTCAGCGTCCAGCAGGCTTGGCATCTATACAGAGCCACACCAGCATCAGCTACAGACCCCAAGGATCTCCTCACCATCAGGTGCTCCATAGCCAGGGTCTACCTGCTTAGAGCAACACAAACATCTTCTGCTGGTCGTCCGAGACAACCCACCCTGAAAGTGAGCAAACGGGTGCCCCCTGAGGTCCACTTTGACAGAGTGGACCACATCATCCAGCCATGGAAGACCCAACTGAGATGTGGTTACTGTGGAAAGAAGACATACCGCAGGTGCCAGAAGCGCCTGGTAGGTGTGCACGACAAGTGCTTCAGCTTGTTTCATACGCGTCAGTGGGAGTTCCCAGCAAAGTGAATGGGCCAGGAAGGTTTTGTTTCCCTTTGTCTAGCGATGCCAAGCGTTTTCTCTTGTGTCATTTCTAGCATTCAAGGTAATGCAGGTGTGAGAACAGAGGATAAAGACAATCATTTTTTTTTGATTCAAACATATTCATTTCCCTTTAGTTTTGTACATGTTAATTTGTCTTTTGATTAGTTTAGTGGTTTTTAGAGTTGTGCACCAATTTGCCAAAATACTCTGTGTGTGTGTGTGTGTGTATGTGTGCAGGGTCGGGGTGGGGGGACGGGGACTAAGGGGGCGGGGAGGGATTTTGCACTGTAAAAGGCTGGGGTGGGTGGGGGTGGAGGAAAATGTGTCAACATTTGAATTTTAAAAACTAATTTTGTATGTTAAGTTCATTTTGAAACAATAAAAGAAGAACTGAAAAGAAACAAGTGCCTGTATTTACTGTGTGATGCTGTTCAAAAACTCCTACCCACTTGAATCCGCTATCCCTAAAAAGGGACGCTAACATTTTATGCTCAAAATCAAGATTTACAAAACTTGTGTCAAAATGAGTGTTAGATATGTTAATAAGACATAAAAACAAACATTTTGAGACATGTTTGGTAAGAAAAAAAAATTTGGGCATAAATGGGTTAATGTATACAACCCAGAAGTACACAAAATCAGAATGAGAACGTGCATTTAATTCACAAAACAAGACAGATGCACATTTTCAGCCAGCTGGCCTTTATGAAGAGTACACAGACGACAAAGAAACAACAACACACAGTTTAGGAAAGAACAACAACTGACCTTCCCTGATGTTTTGCTGAGCTGAAGAAAATGATTGCCATGGAATCATGGAATATTTTGAGTGATGACATCTGGGGAGTAGGGGAGGCAGATGTGATGAATTGAAGGAACTTAATGGGGTGAATAATTAAAGAGGAATGACAGTAATGGTCGGTTTAGATAGGATCAGTCATTAAGTATTAGAATGAAAGTGTAAAAGTTATCTGCACTAATCTATTATGTATGGATATATACACAAGTGCACACACTAAAAGCAAACTGTACGCATACATTCAACCAGATTACAAAAATCATGACTATACATGTGTGGGCAAATGAATCACTACCTGTACATTTAAACACACACACGCACACACACACTCAGCACACATACACGCGCGCGCACACACACACACACACACACACACGCACGCACGCACGCACGCACGCACCACACACACACATACACACACACGTACAGCATACAGATGCACGCGCTCACACACACACACACACACACACACACACACCACACATATATATATAATATATATATATATATATATATATATATATATAAATACACATACACATATACCGCACAAGCACAGACATGTACGTATTTTTGTACACAAGTACTCATGTACATGTAAAAAGATGCAAACATGTTGATCTATACGGATACACACAAAGTATTTTTACTGCTTCAGTTGTGTGCTATATATCGTGGGACAGAAGATGATAGACGAGAAACAGCCATCCTAAGGATCACCGGATTACCAGTCCACTGTAGATGTGTAGTATGTTGGCACTGGGGTCTACAGAGTTACAGGAGAATACACCAGGCACCAGACAGCTCGTTCGTCCTTCAGGGCCCACCACCAGATCTCCACCCAAGAAGGAGAACCTCAGGTGAATGATGAACACATTTCAACATCAAGTGTCTCACCACTTCGCATTTGCTTAACGTACACACCCGCACACCAAAGGTCACGACCGTTGTCGTTGGCCTTGCTGACGACCTGAGCGACACCACATCACGGTTTGTCGGTAAAAACAGATCATTCGATCTGCAGCTTTCCAGTTGTCTAAGAAACAGGATTCCATGTGTACTTCCCAATCACCACAAATCACAAACACTATCAGTCATTTTTTCCTGCTTAACAAAAATTCAGGACATTCTATTGTTGTTTGTCCCCTAAATTTTGTGCACCTGTTATTTTGTTGGCTCTTGTGTACATTGACAAAAAGACCAGTTGGCCAAAACCTTGCGCGTCTCTTATTTTGTGAAGTAAATAAATATACCCATTCAATTTTCGTATGTTTCAGTTGTCTGTTTCCTTAAACATTTAGATTACAAATAGACAAGACACTTATTTTGTTTAGGCTTGACACAAAAGTTATTTCTTGCATAGACTTTAAAACAACTTGCATTTTTCTCAACAAACATCACAATCACTTGATGGATTTTGACCATGAATTGATTTCAATCATCATACTCTTTAAAGTACGAGAGCAATTTATACTGTAATACACACGACTACAGACAGAACAAAACACCCAGACCTACGCACACAACAGCCACCAAAAATCGTCAATGCACTCAATCCATCTTTAAATGCACCTTGAAAATTCGGAAATTTAGTTTTGCGTATGTCACTGACAGATAAAATTGTACTTCTTTTCCTTCGAGTTTTATGTCAAATACTGATTTTGATTTAGAAATTAATAGCTTCAGAGGTTAAGAATGTCTGGGGTATTTCATTAAAAAATCTGAAAGGAGCAAGTTACATACGACGTATTCATTTTGCTTTTGTTGTTTCATCAACAAAAAGAAACATTGCAATTAATGAATGATGTAGAAAATGGAAAACTGTAACAGTCTTGCACATTTAATGTTTTATGTTAGGACTTAACCCATTAACCAAACAGACATGTGGTGTGACTTTTCTCTCCACAGACTCCTCTGAACTATGATAAAGGTGGTGGTACTGGCGGAGGGGGGGGGGTTGCTAAGTGCAGATGGAAAGTGAGATGGTGCTGGACAGAACACGCAATTTCCTCGAGACTTTATTTAATCTTCCTAGACGGTCTCTTGTTTACATCTTTGTTTTTCCCGCTTTTCTTTTCTCTGGCACCGGCTGGAAACCTAAAATAGTAACACAGACGTTATTGCTCATCTTTGAGACTAGTTTGACAACCCCCCCCCCCCCCCCCCGTCCCCCGAAAAAAATGAAAAGGGATGGAGAATGACTCGTCTATAGGCGAATAAGTAAAGAGAAGGACGAGGTAAGAACCGGAAACCGATTCAGGCTATTTTACTATTTGGTATTTTTTCATGGAGAGAGGAAAAGTAAGAAATTCTCTCCCAGTACAAAATATAATATATATGCAAAACTAACTTCACAACAGCAATGACATTCAGCGCTCGCAGCAAATGCAGCAGTCTGGAAATCGTGTCACTGCCAATATTTACAATATTCGTTCCCAATATAAACACTTCTGAAGATATTCAGTTCACTTGCTGCTTGTGATATGTGTGGACACCACTTTCTGGTTGTATCCGTCCTTGTCTTGATTACTGCCACAGGGTTCTGACGATTGTCACGTGACGCCATGACAGGCTGGGTTTCTGCACACTGCAGTTCATTTCAGACAGGAAATAAGGAACTCCTTCTTCTACTTACGCAACTCAGTCCTTTGGAACACACCAGATGGACGGGATGAGAGAAACACGAAAAAGGGAAATTGTCAAACTGAACCTATAGACTTTTTTTTCACAACACAACTTGGCATTTCTTCATGTGTATTGTCTGCAACTCGGTCGATCAAAAATACCGATTCAGCCTTGAAGTGTTTGTCAATTTTCTTTTCATATAACTCTGACTTTAAAACTTTAAAATTTTGAGATGTTTATCAAACTTTAACATTTTGAGGTGTTTAACTGTAAGGTACCATAACATGTGTTTTCATACAAAGTTTGGGCATTTATTTCGTTCATTTTTCTCTGTGGTATTGTGTTTTTTCCATTGACTACTTACCAAGGGCTATGTATCAAGCAATAGAAACAAGAGTCATTTCTATTTATTCCAGCTCTACAAGAATAGTAGAATCGGAATGATTATTTACGTTTGTAGAGAGAGAAAGAGAGAGAGAGAGAGAGAGAGAGAGAGAGAGAGAGAGAGAGAGAGAGGAGAGAGAGAGAGAGAGAGAGAGAGGAAAAAGAGAGAGCGATCGAGAGCGAGAGAGAGAGAGAGAGAGAGAGAGAGAAAGAAGACAGAGGAGAGAGAGACAGAGAGAGAGAGAGAGAGGAGAGACTGACAGACACACAAACAGACACACAGACAGACAGACAGACAGACACACAGAGACAGAGAGAGAAATAGACAGAGACAGCGACAGAGACAGACACACACATAGAGGGGGATACAGATCGATGTTAACAGAAAGACAAACATGAAGACAAGGTGACAGAAAACAAAACAGACGCACACGCACACACACACACACACACACACACACACACACACACACACACACACACACACACACACACACACCACACAACACACACACACGTACACACACACGTAACACAACACACACAGACACCAAAAAAACAAACAAACCAAAAAACCCAACTTTTAAAACAGAATTAACAGTTTGTTGTGTAAGAGAAAGACATTTGAAACAGAATGATTGTGATCATGAAATTATGAAGTAATCGTTAACTGCGACTTCAATCATAGAGCAATCACACTCATGTTTACACAAGCAATGAAACAAACTACCAATAAATAGACTCTCATATCAGTAAACAGACTATCATTTTTGATCAGAATGTCAGTTTCATTTTGAAAATATGGTCGCTTTATGATAATAATACTGATAATAATAATAATTTAAATTATACGGCGCAACGAGTCCATGTCAAAAGCACACACACACACACACACACACACACACACACACACACACACACACACACACACACACACACACACACACACACACACACACACACACACACACACACACACACACACACACACACACACACACACCACACACAACACACACACACACACACACACACACACACACACACACACACACACACACACACACACACACACACAGTACGTTGATGTAGGGTACACCATCTTTGGCCTTTGACCCATGTGATCATCCTGAATTTCTCTAACACACGCACACACAGAGGATGATGAGCTCGGGTATACTGAGCCTGTTAGGCGTGTAACCCTTGACACAAGTTGTCATCCTTCCTCTTGTCTCATACACACACGCACACACACACATACACACACACACACACACACACACACACACACACACACACACACGTGCGAACATTTTAGTTATGGACAGTATTTTGTTTTGTATTTGGTTATTTCATTCCAGCAATTATAGACTGGTGTCAAAAACACTTCATCGCTACAGCTGTAAAGTAAAAACAAACCAATAAACACACGAAACAAACTATCGACAGCGCCACTCATTACTATCAAAAGAGCCCTTGATCATCACACTGGCCAAATTGACGGCCTCAGGAAAAAGTGAACCTTGCCTCTCCATCATTTTCTACAAAGTCAACAAACAAGATGGGGTTGCCTTGTGCTCTAGAGAGTTAGTTTTGCAACTATGATTTATAAGTATTTGAACAAAAGGAAACGCCTATTAATCAGTGTGGGTTTATTCTGAGTGTGGACATTAATGTCAAACTGTTAATGGAGGGGTGGTCCTCTAGACTTCTAGAGATATGCTGATTCGTTAATAACCAATTAAAAATAAAGATGAACTGAAAGCTGCCAAAATCGTGCGAAAATATGAACTTGGGATAAATGAATATAACTGCTGTTGTCTATCTCCTATTCTTTCAATGGCCTTGGGGCGAACGTAACAGTGCTCATTTCGTCTCCCCGATCTGCACACTGACTTTGGAATTACATGTAGATGTTGATGAACTCAGTCGCTACGAAGAAAGGCATAAACAGCAACAGTAACCGTAGTGATGTTGACAACACTCTGCCAGCGTTGCAACCGTAAAAACACCAAACAATAGATACGGTAAACTAAAATGTACAGCAGAAAAACAAGCAAAACAAAAACAACATACACAACAAGGAAAACAAACAAAAATGCCCCAAATCACACGAAAAGGCAAAACCAACAACCACAGAGAAACAGTTTTCCGAGAAGAAAGAAAACAATTTTTTTAATGAGCCACTTTAAACTTACTTCAAATGTGTAGACCCGTTGTGGTTCTTTGGTTCGGGCAAGTCAGACTCCAAAGCAGTATCTCAGCAGAATTTCAACAGCTCAACCCAAGAAAACAGAACTTGCCAGTGCAAGTAAGAGCAGTCAACTCTAGCGACATCTTGCCCTTGAAATGGAAATGGCCAAGTCTGGAGTGTCCCCACACGGTGAAAGCCATGAAACAGACAGCACTCCAGTGATTTACTTCTCTAACACTTAGATCCACCACTGTCCCTCGACAGCCACAACGCTCAAACATCGGGCAGAATAGCTTGTGTAAATTTGTCAGTCTGGCTATGATCTCTGAATCCTTTAAGACCAGTTCACTGGCAAACACTGGCCTATGGCTGTATGAATGCAAATGTCAACTCTCTAGGATGAAAGAAGTCTGCAAGTTAAAAAGGAGAGTCGTATTTTTCATCTTTCTGCTTGCTTTCAAATACTTGTCAAGGATGTTTTGCCTTTGAAGCAGCTGTTTTCCTGGCCCAGAAGCAGGGGATTATATAGCTTGTGTATTCACTCACTGGAATATGTTCAGATTATTTTCTTAGCATTTATGTTTAAGCAAAAATGCAAACAACATGAATATGCGTCTTTATCATTTAGCGAGCAATAGTAGACATTTCTCTTATGCTGATATTCGTTCATACAGTGTTTACTAATACTGTGCTTGTTATTCTTGTTCTTATTGTTTAAAACCCAGCTGCCTGCACAGAGCCACGTCAGGGCTATAACCATGCACATAACATCTGGATGGGAAATAAGCGGAAAAAGAAAAGTAAGTACACATATTGACGCACACACGCACATAACCCAAGGTTATGACCCCGGCGTCGATCACACCTTCCAGTCCATCACCAGTGGATTTCAAAAATCAAACCCGAATACAAATGTGAACATCTAAGGACATGAAAACAGTCTAAATTACCTAAAATTCCTCCGGCACGGCAAACCTCCTTAAAGCCAAACATGTAGCCAACAGATGTACCCAATTATCAATCCCGAGGGGAAGTATGTAAGGATTTATAGAACACATACAGGTGAATGGACCAGCAAGGCAGAAAACGATAGGAAGAAATGACAGAAAGCAAGGAGGAAGAAGAAACAAAGAGAGTGACAGAAAAGAGGACATTTCTTGTACAAGATTTCCAGAAGGTGGAGATACTATTTATACTGAAAGAGCAAACCCAGACGCAGCATTTTTAAATGAGATGTTGTTTCAAACGGTCAGAGTCTAACAAGAAAACGAAGAAAAAGCACAAAAACATATACAGAAGGTGAACACCACTTGTGAAAACTACAGCATAATGGTCAGCTTCTGCAAAACCGAGACGACCGAGATCAGCAAAGTTCTGGCAACCCTAGCATCAACATCAACGGTACTTAATTCAAACACGTGACTGAACGAAAAATAACCTTTGTAGCATTTTCACACTAGACACAAAACTCAACATAGGGACATAAGCCTTCTCTGTTTCTGGCCCACTCTCCTGGAACAAACTTCCTCTCTCAGTCCGTCAGTAACCTACTTTTGTCTCCTTCAAGTCCGCTCTCAAAACTCATCTTTTCTCCTCTGCATAAAATCCTGACCTCACTCAACCCTCTGCAGCCTGTCTCTGCTCGGTGTGGAATCACATTGTAATATAATGTATATTTGTATATAATATGCTCTCTATAATTTTCCATTGCTTTTCTTCTTTTTCCCCATTTATAGCCAGCCATGTGTGTGTGTGTGTGTGTGTGTGTGTGTGTGTGTGTGTGTGTGTGTGTGTGTGTGTGTGTGTGTGTGTGTGTGTGTGCGTGTGTGTGTGTGCATGCGTGTGTATGTGTATGTTCAGCGCTTAGATTTGATTTCTATCAAGATTTTGCGCTATACAAATACTGTAATTATTATTATTATTTATTATTATACAAGTCAGGATCCAGAATGTAATCAATGTCAGCTGCCAGCTTGTCCCACTCCTAAAATACCGACACATTCCCGCTGAAACAAAAGTCAAGCTCATCAGTTCTTTTTTCTCTCCGACTGTAACATATCAGTGCCAGACTTGGACACTAACCAAGCCCATAGCGCACATAACTGCCACATGTGAGATGTGTTGTTTGAGAAGAACTGTTAAGACCTGATACGACATGATCAGAAACATTAAGATAGAAAACAATTGTGAGAACAACATCGGTTTATCATTATATTCAAAGAAAACCAAGTGGTTTAATCATCTGACTAGAACACAACCTGTCCAGTTGGCTCAACAAGAGTATCAACTATATCTGGATTTAAAGCGAGAGGCAGACCACACACACAACACACACACACACAACACACACACACACACACACACACAACACACACACACACACACACACACACACACACACACATCACACACACACACCACCACACACCACCACACACACACCTCACTCCCACGCATACACACACACACACATACACACACACACACACACAGCACGCACAACACACACACACGCACCGCACTCTAACTCACACGCGCACTCACACACACACACACACACACACACACACACACACACACACACACACACACACATCACATTCTCACATCTCTCTCTCTCTCTCTCGCGCGCACACACACACACACACACACACACACATCACACCACGCACACACACACACACCCCACACTCACGCACTCACACACACTCACAATCACACACACACGCACGCACTCACACTCACGCACACACACGCGCGCACACATACACGCACACACACACACACACACACACACACACACACACACACACACACACAAACACACACACAACGTGTGTGGTCTTGTAAACATATCGTCCAATCTGGACGCAAGAAGCCAGTGTTCGATTGTTAAACAGGGATATTTTCCCTCCTCCACTAGATCTTATCTGGTGGTCTGGACTTTAGTCGTTTGCATAAGATATTAAAGCCTAGCTCCATGTACAGCATGCATTTGTCTACTGCAACACTATGTAGAAAAATCCATTTTCCCTGGTAAAGAAAAATTTCATCCATAGACGTAAAAAATGGATACCATATCCAAATCCATAATGACAAAATGTGAATCCAGTACAGTCCAATCCAAAAGAACTCATCTAAAATTCTTCTTGCAGCAAAACACTGCAGCCAAAAATAATTACAAGTAAATTCAAAAGCACTGTAAAAATACTCAGAGCAAACCACATAGCTTTCATGACAGAACCTGACCACTTTTGACCAACCTTACAGCCACTTAATAAACAAACTCAACACATCTCCTTTAGTGGAAAAAAAAGAAAACAGTCTCCCTAAATTCCAGAAATGTATTAGCGTAAGGAGTTGATATGTACTTGGTTTATGCAATGTATGTATGTGCCACTGGCACTCGTGTTTTTGTAAAACGTTTTAGAGTCTTGAGAGGTGAGGCGCTGTACACTATCATTGGTATGATCAGTATTGTTATGACTTATGGGGACAGTAGACAAGCTTGCCTCCCAAACCTTTCGTCATTACCGTGTCGCACATCACATCATTACTTCCCTCAGATAAATATCTATCTCATGGTATGATATCGTGTAACTCTGACGGGAAAGTAGAGTTTGGACGATCTGACCAACCTGTTGAACTGGTTATGTTAAACTTTATGGTGTAAACTGGTGATTTGATGTGTTGTTATGTGTGCTGGACCTGGCCACGTAAGTCAACAGAAAGACAACATGTGATATCACATCCCGTCATTTTTCCACGGCTTGTATGACTTTAACACAGTATTGTGTTACAACTGCGTGTGGTAGCTGGACAGACAGGCAGACAGACAAACAGACGGACGGATAAATGAATAGATAGGCAGACAGGAAAATAGGCAGGCAGGTAGGCAGGCAAGCAGGCAAGCAGGCAAGCAGGCAGGTAGGCAGGTAGGCAGGTAGACAGGTAGACAGATACATGCATAGGTAGGTAGGTAGGTATATCTGTTGTCATCAGTCGTCTAAAAAGCAAGGCAATATGTGTAATCTGGGCAATTTTCAAACAAAAGGAGCAGGCAATACCTGAATTGATTTATTTTGTTTAGACTGACTGGACCAAAATAAAACAACTATCAGACTCTCACACAAGCATCAGCAAAAGTCCCCTGCCTCCTTGGATGTCGGCTGCCAGCGGAAACACTGTGAGATGACCAGTGACTCAGCGGTGTGGTGAAAGGTCACAATTCATGGAAATAATTTTCCCTTTCTATCGTCCAGAAATATCTCTAATTTGTCACTGCAAAAAGAACACAATATGATCAGCCTTTAAACAGCAGGTTTGTGGTAAATGGTAAAGCATCTAACTGATTTAAAGGTTAGCACTTCATGGTTTATATGAAATAAAGTAAAAGAAAAAACAACAACTGAAGAATCCATGTAAAATTGTTAATTTTAAAAATGTAATTTTTCGTTGAACTGAAACCAGACTCAAGCCCTGCAACTTTTATTTACATTGCCACACTTGTTTGCATTACAGTTCTTCTTTATTTCCTAGAAAAGCTTTCTATCATCTATCAAAAACAATTTTTACAAACTGTTTCGATTAATCATCAGTTTCAGTTTAAATTTCTCAAGACGACGTCTCCGAGCTCGGAACGAATTCCATATGCACTAACGTCACAGGTGCCACATGTATGGTGATCAGGGCACAAGCCTTAATCCTGCACATAAACCCATGTGGTGCATCGACCGGGAATTAATCTTCGAGTCAATGAATGAGCGGGCTGCACTCCATTACAAATATCCCAACTGCTTCAATGTATGCTACATCTACTCTTCTGTTGAAATTCAAGACTAAAGTCCACACACTTCTTTGTGTGAACACAGACATAAGTGTCAAATACTTTTTCATCCGTCATGTCTGTTTGCTTGAAATCAAAAGTCTTTATTCCATTTGGCAATCCACCATTATCGGCATGGGAGAACATTCCTCTTTCACATTTTATCCACAATTTCCGTCTGTCATCTCTCGTCATTCTCGTTTCCATATATCATTCTTCATTTCATCCCAAGTTTCTATTTGTCTCTCAGTCTCTGGCACGCACGCACGCACACACAGAAACAGACACATACACAGATACATTCACACACACACACACACACACACACACACACACACACACACACACACACACACACACACACACACACACACACATACACACACAGAGAGAGAGAGAGAGAGAGAGAGAGAGAGAGAGAAGAGAGAGAGAGAGAGAGAGAGAGAGAGAGACTCATACACACACGCACATCCTGATCACAGAAATTATTTTATGTTGTACTTGGCTTCTTCGTTCCTGCAATTTGACACTGAGGTCAAAAACACTTGATGGTGTGGAAGCCAAAAAAGCATATTGACAGCCTGACACATCACTGTGAAGACAGCACTTGGCTATTTTCACTCTAATTGACGGCCACTAAAAATGAGCCCGACCATTTTTTAAGGTTGACAAATGAGATCTCCTGACGCACTAGAGGTATATTTCTGTGGTCATGATTAATAGGGGAAGTTGAACCCCCCTCCCCCACTCACATCAAAACAAATTGCCTATTCATCTATAAGTTCGCTGTGATGTCGATAGAAATGGAATGAAAATAGAGAAAACCTCACCTGATCTTTCAGAAATATGCTGGATTCTCTAAGATTTTAAAGAAAAATATCAAACTTATTCAAAATTATGACTTAAGGGTAAATCATGATGTTTATTAATAGAAAGGGTAAATCATGATGTTTATTAATAGAAAGGGTAAATCATGATGTTTATTAATAGAAAGGGTAAATCATGATGTTTATTAATAGAAAAATATCAGCAGCACTAGTGTCGTAAACAGTAATGACACTAGTGATTTCTTCATAACTAAGTCGTATGCAGACTTTAAAAAAATAAAAAAGAAAGAAAAGCACGAAAGAAATAAAAGGCAAGCACGGACAAAGAAATGATGATACAAATGACAGTCTGTCATATCTAACACATAATAGCTGGAAATCTGTTTAATAGAGTGAGTTATTGTTAATTTTGTTGAAAGCCTAGCCGACTGCGTAGAGCCATATCAGGGCTACAACCGCTTTAAAACATACAAAAATTCAACAGGAAAAAGAAAAGAAAAGAAAAGAAAGTGCACATATCAATGCATTCGCGCACATAATCTAAGGACATGCCCCCGGCGTTGACCATTCGTTCAATTTATCGCAGAGGGGATTTAAAAAAAACATACCTGAATACAACTTTTAAGCACATCGAAGAACACCAAACATGTATAAAAACAGGCAAAAAATTATCTGAAATTGCCTCCGCATATCTCACCTCCTTAGAGCCAAAAATGCACTAAATACATGTACCCAATTATCAATCCTAAGAAAAAAGTACGTAAGACTTTATCGAAGACACACAGGTGAATGGACCAGCAAGGCAGAAGATGATAGGAAGAAATGACAGAAAGTAAAAGAACAAGACAGAAACAAAGAGTGACAGAAAAGAGGACATTTCTAGCACAGAATATACTGAAAGAACCCCTGGCATCCCTTGGGGGAAAAGACAGAGAGTAAGGAAGAAACGAACATACAAACAAAAGACTCTGCGAACTTCAGAGCATAACCGTTGGACATTTTCTTAATGTGCCATTCTAAACTCACTTCAAAAAAGTAGACTGCTTGCTCTTTCTTTGTTGGTGCAATTCAATTTTCACAAGTGGATTAGCGCCAGCTGACTCATCCTCCCAGCAGAGCCATTATAACTCCCGCAGCACAAAACCAAACAGGCAACAGTTAACTCTCTTGACATATTGGCATAAAACAAGAAAAACTCCCAAGGCTGGAGCGCTCCATGTGTGGCAAGAGCCATCAAACGGACAACACTGGAGTGTTGCACTTTCCAAACATAGCTGCCCCTCTACAACCACACTGTTTAAACAACGTCAGCTGGGGTAACTTCTGCTGATGTGTTGGTTTGGCTAAAGTCCCTGGGAGCTTAAGACAGTATGATCCTTTAAAACTACAGATGACTGAAAGTTATAGAACACGACTCTAGGATCGACTGGCGTAATGCCCAGAATGGAAGAACAAATCTCCAGCATAAAAAACAGTGTAATGTTTTCCATTTTGGCACTTGCTGCCAGCAATTTGTCAACATAGGGTTTCAAGCAGCTGTATTCATGACCATGAACCAGGGATTATTAGACTATAGTTAACTCAAAACACATTAAAACGCAAAGACCCTTTGGTTAACAGACACATACGTACACATGCGCAAACATCTACACAATGCACACGCCATTACACTGTTTTTTTTTCTGCAGTTTCATTTTATTTTCTATTGAAAATAAGGCTGAGGCCGTATTTCTTTTTTTGCAGAATCCACACCATTTTATGCATCAAACAGTAGCGAATTTGCAATCAATTACTCTTTATAGATTCAATCTCCATCGACAGTTCATTATACTGCATTATTTCTCCGCTCATTTCACCGACTTTGGGTCCTTTTGGTTTGCTACTTTCCTAACTGTTATTAAACTTACCTCTGTGTTTAATTTTGGTTTTGTTAGTTATGTCTTCACTGTCACCGGACCTTCAGACTTTGCCTGTGGTGCTGGTTGGCGGCATGAAATCATAGAGTTAGTCTGGATTTCACGTGTTGAAACTGTGACATTAAAATCATCCTCTGATGCCATGAATCGAAAGACTCCAACTCTTTTGGTATGACCTTAATTGACACAGTATGATCTAATCTGTTCTAGTCTCCCCACTCTTTTTATTAGAAAAGTCAAATCAGTGTCAGCTGAAGGTGTGTGTCACTGTCTATGTTTGTATCGGTATTGTGTAAGAAATGAATACAGTAACTCGAATTTCAAGATTTTAGGATCACTATGTGAGTCTTCGTGTATTCCTGTTTAAGATCATTCTAAAGTTTCTTTCAACTTCTTTCTGAAAGACACACCAATCCCTTGATTTCCAGGTAGCTTTTCATCAGTCAGACTAATAATCCTGTGACCACACAATGCATTCCTCTCTTCATAATATAGATATGTAAACCCCATCTAGTCTGTCGATAGGTTTAGACACAAGAATAGCTTGTCCTAAAGATTTACACACACACACACACACACACACACACACACACACACACACACACACACACACCCACACAAACACACACACACCCCACACACACACACACACACACACACACACACACACACACACACACGCACAACACACCCATTGTAATTTTGGAAACGTCTTTTCTCTGGTAATTTACATCTTCGTTCTTACAAACTGGCACTGTAGCCAAACATAAATCATCATTTCACAGCCAATGTAAAAATACCGACAGCATCACACGTGGCTGTCAAAAGTCTTTGGTTCATTTTAGGACATAATGAATGCCACGAATGTCAACGTCAGCAAACACTGTCCCTTTTCTTTATAAGCCAGACAAATGAGGTTTCCTTATTCACCCTAAACTTTCTTTTGTGTTCAAAATTTATACAGGATTATGCACAAAACTGTTTGCATTCGATTCCATTTTCTGTTTCAAAAGCTGTAATTGTCTTCACCACAATATTTTTATATCCTATGTCATCGTCTTACCTTTAGCCAAAACAGAAACATGAAATAACTTCTACCCGTTTCCACAATCTCCTTCTCAGTCCTGTATGAAATGTGTGGGCAGCAGTAGAGGTGTGGATAGGTATTGTTAGACACTGGAAACAACACCCAATGTTCTCTATTCCTAGTTACTCTCCCAGCACAGTTTGTCATTTGCAGCTCTGTTTTCCCACTTCCTTCCTTTTTTCCATGGCACTTGATTGGAAACCTGAAATAGCAGACAGATCTTAAAACTAATGTTTGCGTCTCACTTGGTAGGAAGGAGATGGGTAACTTGGTTGATAGGAAAGGTGAAGTACTGGGTGAGTTGATAAATGGTCACTGACACGGGAACTTTAAGATATTTGCAGTCCCTCAAAATTTTCCGCATGAAATCAAACACAGGGTGTGGAATAAATCAAAGAGAGGATGTGGAATCAGTCAAATAGAGTACATCGAGTATAATGCTGTAAGTAGTTTATCTTAAATGTAGAATTATGACTAGGTTTTGAACCATTTCCTAAATCTGTCATGATAGTTTCAATGTCAGTTTCTCAAAATGGCGTCTCCACATTGGTCATACATCGTATATCCACTGAAGTCACAGATACCATGTGACGGATAAGGTCCAAAATGATCATGACATAAGCCTTGTACATGAGTATAAGGTCTTGGGGGGGGGGGGGACACCCTGTGGTCAGACTGAGGAAAGGGGGATTAGAGCACCAGGTCACAACAACAAAGCTGGAGGGAAAGTGAACACCAGGTAGACCCCGGGAAAAATATTGGACGGACTTGCATGGTGGCTGAGGACACAGAGGGTGGGAGATGTACTTGTAGCGCAAGGGAAAGATTAGTGTGGAGGGCAATGATCGCCAACGCCAGGCGGCAGGGCACATGATGATGCTGTTGGTCAGACTGAAGGGCCGAATTCATGGTTTCTGCGTTATCAACATACCAACTGAGCTAAAGGCGCCATGATATGAGAACGTTTGCTTCATGATCTTGCCTATTACCAGCACCAACAACAAACAGAAAGAAAACCCAAACAACCCAACAACAACCAGTCAGCCAACCAACCCAATCTGTGAAAAATAACGTGTTTTTTTTTTCAACATCTGTTCTTCTCGATGAGCAGACCTTATTTCCATTAATGCATCAAAAGAAAATCCATTTCCTTTCTCGAATTCTGATTTTGCATAAATGACTCAGCCAAACTGCTCGCATTCTGTCTACTATTATTATTTCATTATCATTATCATCATCATCATCATCATCATCATCATCATCATCATCATCATCATCATCATCATCATCATCATCATCATCATCATCATCATCATCATCATCATCATCATCATCATCGTCATCATCATTATTATTAGTAGTAGTAGAAGTAGTAGTAGTAAACATGGCTTAACCCCCTTGGTCACGAACCTATACATGCTAGCCTCACTCCGAGTGGTTACAGGCTTGCTTCTTTCCATCGCTCATCCCGAGGTGGCGGTATCGCCATCCTCTACGACTCACTCCATTCCCGCCTATCTTTCTCGCAGTCTCTGCCTTTCTCCCATCCTTCTTTCGAGCACGTTGAAGTATCCTTCCAATCCACCCCTCACCCCATCACCTTCTCCTGTGTCTATCGACCCCCACCTAGCTCTGCCAAAAACTCACCACATCCACGTTTCTCTCTGACTTTGACCAATTGCTTGACCACTACTGCCTCTTACCTGGAAATCTCATCATTCTAGGTGACATCAATGTCCACTATGACAACACTCACCGTTATGACACAAGACATATCATCAACTCTCTGTCCAATCACAATATGACTCAACACATTTCTGAACCAACCCATCAAAAAGGTCACATTCTTGACTGGATCATTTCTCGTGATCACCACAATTCAGCTACTGACAACTGCTTAGTTCTTTCTACCCGTCTAACTTCAGCCCTTCCATCTGACCACTCTGCAATTCTCTGTTCTCTCGACATTTCTCCTCCTTCCCGTACCATGCGCACAGTGACTCGACGCAATCTCAAATCTATCGACCTCTCCACATTTTCATCTGATGCCTCCCGTCTCCTTTCTGAAAAGTCACATAACCTTGCCGATGAATTCTATACTACTCTCCACCATCTTCTGGACACTCATGCTCCAGCCACAACCCGTCTTTTACCTGACCGCCCCCCTACCCCCTGGCTCACTCATGAGATCGCCTGTGCAAAACGTGCCCGCCGCAGAGCAGAGCGCCGCTGGCGCAAATCCAAACTCACTGTACACAGGCAACTTTTCCAAGCCTCTAAAACAAAAGTATCCACCCTCATTGCATCAGCAAAAACAAGCTATTTCCAAACCAAAATCCTGAATGCCTCTTCTTCAAAAGAACTCTTTACAACCATGAATCATCTCCTTGGCACACGAAAAGATTTACCTCTCCCAACAAAACATACAAATGAAGAACTCCCATCTGTATTCTCCAACTATTTCACCACCAAAATACAAACTCTTCGTGACAGGCTTGACATGACACCCTGTCAACCATGCCCTTCCTTCTCTGGCACACCTCTTACTACTTTTACCCCAGTCTCACAAGAAGAAATTCTCAACACAATCAGATCCATGTCGTTCAAAACCTGCGAACTGGATCCTCTTCCAGGTTCTCTCTACGCCGACTGTCTCCCTACTCTCCTCCCATTCATCACTGACATCATCAACACTTCTCTTCAAACTGGAACTGTCCCAGATTCTTTCAAGTCTGCTATTGTTCACCCTCTCCTCAAGAAAAACAATTTAGACCCAAATGAACTGAAAAATTACCGGCCTATCTCTAATCTCTCTTTCTTGTCAAAACTCCTTGAAAAAGTCGTCCTCAACCAGCTGAACTCTCACCTGTCTGCCAACAATCTCCTCAATCCTTTCCAGTCAGCCTACCGCCAGTGCCATAGCACTGAAACTGCCCTACTACACATTCTCAACAATCTCCTCCTTGCAACTGATACTGGCAAAGTCTCTCTCCTCACACTCCTTGATCTGTCTGCAGCCTTCGATACCATTGACCATGGTATTCTCCTTTCTAGACTTCATCATACTTTTGGCATCTCTGACATTGCTCTCTCCTTTTTCACTTCGTATTTATCAAACAGAAAACAAACTGTTCTCATCAATGGCACTTACTCTCAACCTGCATACCTGACCTGTGGTGTTCCACAAGGATCTGTCCTTGGCCCTGTTCTTTTCACTCTTTACACCTCCCCCCTGTCCACCATCATCAACTCCCACTCTATAAAACACCACTTCTATGCTGATGACACCCAACTTCAAGACAGTGACTCACCTGATAATATACAGCGCCTGTTGACTCGCACCACTGAGTGTTACTCAGACATTAAGAACTGGATGACGTTCAACAAACTTCAGCTTAATGACGACAAGACAGAAGCTATCCTCATTGGCACCCGTCAGAAACTTTCTCAGCTGCCTCCTCTTTCTCTCCCATTATGTAACACATCAGTCCCAATTTCTGATTCAGCTAAAAACCTTAGTGTCTGCATTGACTCTACCCTCTCCATGAACAACTTTGTTTCTCAAACTGCCAGATATTTGCTACTCTCATCTCCATCGTGTAAGGCTGATCAGGAAGTATCTCTCTGTCGAAACAACTGCAAAACTCGTTCTCTCCTTCATAATGTCTCGCATTGACTATTGCAATTCACTCCTGTCTGGTCTTCCTGCCTCCACCATTCACATCCTACAGCGCATTCAAAACAATACTGTACGCCTTGTACTCAAAAAGAAAAAAGCTGACCACATATCTCCTCTCCTGGCACAACTTCACTGGCTCCCTGTATCAAAGCGCATACAGTACAAACTAGACACCATGTGCTACAAAAGCCTCAATAACGCAGCCCCCGATTACCTGTCAAGCCTACTTGAGATCTATGTTCCCTCACGTACCCTCCGCTCTGCCTCCGATCCTCTGACTTTTCGCTTTCCACGCACTAAGCTCAATACCTATGGTCCACGAGCCTTCTCTGTTTCTGGTCGACTCTCCTGGAACAAACTTCCTCTCTCAGTCCGTCAGCAACCTACTTTTGTCTCCTTCAAGTCCGCTCTCAAAACTCACCTTTTCTCCTCCGCATAAAATCCTAACCTCACTCAACCCACCCCCCCCCCTCTGCAGCCTGTCTCCGCTCGGAGGGGAATCACATGGTTATAATATATAATTGTATATGCTATGCTCTCTATAATTTTCCATTGCTTTTATTCTTGCTTTTATTGCTTTTATTCTTTCTCCCCATTTATAGCCATGCGTGTGTGTGAGTGTGTGTGTGTGTGTGTGTGTGTGTGTGCGTGCGTGTGTGTGCGTGCGTGCGTGCGTGCGTGCTTGCGTGTGTGTCTGCTTCAGCGCTTAGATTTGATTTTATCAAGATTTTGCGCTATATAAATATTGCAATTATTATTATTATATATAGTACAGTGGTAGTAGTAGTAGTAGTAGTAGTAGTAGTAGTAGTAGTAGTAGTAGTAGCAGCAGTAACAGTAGTAGTATCATCATCGTCGTTATCGTCGTTATCGTTGTCGTTGTTGTTGTTGCAAACATTTCCTTTTTCTCCTTCAAGCAGACAAGCATTGGTGCTTTCTCTTCTCAAAATATCTACGATGTTCCTACAATCAGAATTCCTCTAAACCGTGTCACATCATGTCATCATTGACATTTCACAATATAGAGTTTATTTTTTCAGTCATGAATGTGTTATTCTTATTGGTTCCTAATTGACAAAGATATCTGCACTATTCAGATACGGACACTTCTGTTGCATCCAACTTTTTCCAGAAGCACGCTTTTTTCCATTGACACTTCTTTTCCTCGTCTTCCAGCAGAAGGTTCCTATGCTTGACACGTGACAGTGACAGCTGGCGGTTGGCCCACACTGCAGTTCATTTTAAACAGGAAATAAAGGGCTCCTTCTTCTACTTTACACATTTCGCAGTCGGTCAGCACACCACATGGATGGGGGAGGTGACAGATGACTGACAATTTGTGTTACCAAGCCATAGAAGCAAGGCTTTCATGGCTATTCTTAGCTTTTCCTTGTTTGCAAAACTGTAACCTTAAACTCACTGCCAACTTTCGTATGAAGTTGACGACATCTAATGATGTTTTCCTTTGCAAAATAAAGCATGTTTTTTTTTTTATAAAGTAATGCTTAACGGAGATGTCATAGATACATAAAATCCTTCGTCGAGGAGAACAAGGAGAGATATGGACAGGCTTTTAAGCATGCTTGGGAACTCGGGAGAAAAGTTTGTAAGATCAATCCAGCCTAAGGTGACAGTTGGCACGGCAAAGGAAAACCTCAAAGTCAGAGAAATCGTAGGACGAACAAAAACAATAGGCATGGACTGGGATCAACAAAAATGGAATGGTGGTCAAAGGCCAAGGAAAATAACAAAAAGAGACATGGTAGTGCAAGACATGAAAGGAGTAGATGCCAAAAGAATCCAGAAGAAAGTCTAGCAAGGCCAACAAAGGTGATGTGCAGTGTGGAAAAGTGCACTCTAAAGAAGTCTATAAAGTAGAATTACATATGGCATATGGCCCCTTTCAGATCAGTTTCACTATCAGATCTGTATGTGATCTCCTGCAGGTTACACATCTGATGGGATTGGGAAATAAAATCACCCTCAGTGCATGCTCAGGTAGGACAAGCAAACCGTGGAACATGTCCTGAACATATGCAAAATATTGCTAACCCAAGAAAGTACACATGGAGTCACAACCAAGTGCTTAAAAAGATTCTACACGGCATCAAACTGTGACTTTAAAATGCTGTGACATCCACAAACATGGACGCGGGGTCTACTGAATGGAACAAATGTAAAGAGTGCGCAGCAGATCTTCCAGAATGAAAAAAAAATCACCCATTAATCACTAGAAAGAGTGGCATAAAACTGGATATAGTACTCCTCCTTCCATTCATCAAAACAAAAGATTCTGATGGAAACCACTGAGCCATATGAAAAGTATAATGAAGGAACCCCATAACATGCAAGACCGAAACGTTTCAGCTGATGGAGGAGAAAAATGTGAACTTGATAAGACTTAACATTCCTTTACACGGATTTTTCAAGACGGTCATCTGCCTTTGCTCACCTCTTGAAATGTGTTGTCAATTTTCATTGTTTTGCAGTGTGCCGTTTTCTGTTGCTTTGATAAACAGAGATTAGCAATGACAGCTACATAAAATGGCAATGTGCGGGTATCTATGCCGTTAGAATAGAAGTTTTACTTACTGCTGTTCCTTCCTTTCATCCTTTTTCTAGCTATCGCCATGACCAATGTCATCACACAGCTTCCACTGTAATAACTACTATTAAACATCACCACCACCACCACATCATCATCATTATCATCATCGTCGTCGTCATCACCACTGACAAAATGACAATGACAACAAAACGGTCACAAAAAGAAGAATGATGACAACGAGAATGACAACAGTTGATGACAAAACGTTATCCTTTTCCATCAGAAAATGAAAGTAAAAGAAACGAGGTTACTTTAGAGAGAAAGAAAATGGAAGCTAACAGAAAATGGTGGCCTGCTCACCGTTCTTCGATTCCGTCTGGCAAATGACTGGAGGGTGTCTATCACTGGTACTAGCTACACTTACTTTTTATCAGCTGTACTCCCTGTCTCAGAGGAAAGAGTCTTTTTTGCCGCTAATGTTTCTCTTTCATTAAGTGTAAGTACAGTCAGTATGTCAAAACTTACTTGACCTTTTAGAAAAGAAAAACTGACCAACAGACCGTTCATTTCCACATACATTCTTCTCTGATGATACACAGGAACGCACACGTGCGCGCGCACACACACACACACACACGCGCGCGCGCGCGTGCGCCCAAACACACATGAGTGTAGACATACACGTATAAGTATACAAACACACACACACACACACACACACACACACACACACACACACACACACACACACAGACAAACACACACAGACACACACAGACACACACAGACACACACACAGACACACACACACACAGACACACACACACACAGACACACACAGACACACACAGACACACACACACACACACACACACACACACACACACACACACACACACACACACACACACACACACAAACCGTTTTCAAACAAGTTGATGAAGCCATACTAATAAAATCCATTTCACTACCACCTTTGAAAATGTTCGCATAAGCTTCACTCTCAACATCTCACATCCGCTGTACTGGAGATGTTGTGGGTATATGAAACTGAGGTTTACAGCTAGATGGGCATTTTGGCACATGTTATGTTGTAGAGAGTGTCTACTACCCAATCTACATGTATGCCGTGCTGCTGCTGTCTTCCTGTAGCTCTGAAACCTGAATGCTTGGCGTCGTAGTTCTGAATGCTGGCCTGTTCATTTACATGTTGGTCAGATGGCTGAACTATTTGATCAGTTGATCATGTCTCTTTTGGTCTTGCTTGCTTCTCTTCTGACACATCTTGTGATCTTTTTCTCAAAACGTTTGTTTAACGTTTTGACTCCCGCACCCTGTCCACCAGCATCCTGCATTGTCAACCATGCCAACCAAGAAAAACTTAACCCATTGAATCTCTCACCCGATCCACCGGTCTTCCAGCAGGAAGCTGGCGGATAGGGTGTGGAAGTCACAGGAATAAGTTTGTGCAGTTGGTAGAGAGGCTGCAGGACACCATATCTGGCACTGGTAAACATAAGTTTACGAAAACGTCTGGCAGCCCCAACAAAAAGCAGTATGATGTTGATGATGATGATGGATTCTCCGGTCGATCCAGCGGATGATAGGCATGCCAGTCCTTTATCTTCTGACATGGGTCTTTATGTGAGGTACATGACCTGTTCTGGAGGCACATTTCTTCCACAGATGCTGCATGGGGAGGGTCCTGTAGCTTTGCGTTTGCTTCCACTGGTCCCTTGTGTGTTGAACTGCAGCTGTTCTTCCCTGTTTAAATGTGACTGTTGCTCTGCGTGCACTACTGTTTGTCAACTTGTTCTATTGTGGACAGTATCTTCCTGGTTGGTGATACTGATGCCACGACACATCAGCTTGACATTCACAACGTCCTGTAGCGCCTTAGTGGTCTTCCCTGGTCCCAGTATCCTCGCTTTAGCTCTCCATATTGAAGCATCACAAGGATGTGTTCATCTTCCATACGGAAACATCCTGTCCAGTGAAGCTGGCATCTGATAAGCAGAAACCATATACATGGCAAGCCACACTTTAGAATTTGACTGCTTGACACTCCATTTTGCCATATGTTCTAGAGTAGCATCCTGTGTGTGTGTGTGTGTGTGTGTGTGTGTGTGTGTGTGTGTGTGTGTGTGTGTGTGTGTGTGTGTGTGTGAATGTGTGTATGTGTGTGTATGTGTGTGTGTGTGTGTGTGTGTGCACACCTATTGTTTGTTCTATTCCCTTGAAGTGGAACAAGTATGCTTTTAATATAGATTGTTTGCGCTATGTAAGTCAAATCATTATTAATTCGTTGTAGATTTATCACAGACATCTTTGGTGGGACTGTTCCAGTTGTGAAATGTGACCTTGGTAGACAGTAGTACAGTAGAGCGCCCAAGGGTATTGCTTTGAACACAGCAATAGTTGTGGCGATCCTGATGCCATGGTCTTGCTACAATCTGTTGGTCAACCTCCAAAAGACACAGCTAGCCTTGGTGATGTGCAGCACAACTCAGCATCAAGAGATCCACTACCGCTTTCTATACTGCCCAAATGGCAGAATGTGTCTGCATAGAATGTCCTGACTTTGTTATGTTGATGACAATCACAGGCGGCGAAGCGCCAGAAGCTAGAGACGATGTTGGCTGAAACCTGGCTTCTGTCTGCTGAGGCCAACTGTGAGGCCAAAGCGTTTGCAGCCTGCAGAAAATAGGTCAGTGGTGCACTGGATGTTCTTGTGTGAGTGTGCAGCCAGTGCACAGTCATCTGCAAAGAGAAATTCCCTCATTCTGGTTTTAGTTTGTAATCTCTGCACGTTGAGGACTTTACAACCTTAGATGAACTTGGTGTAGACACCCTGTCAAGATCTCTGCAAGCATCTATCAGCATAGCCGCAATAAGAACAGAGAAGAGAGTGGGTGCTAGAAAGCATCCCTGTTTGATGGGTTTGGATGTCTCCCCATACTCTTGCACCCTGGCCAACATGTCATTGTGGAAGGAAGCAATCAGCGAAAGAAACGTCTGAGGGCAACCGAGTGTTTGAAGTATCTCCTACAATTCTTCCTGATTACCGGGGTCAAATACTTTCATCAGCTCTACAGACTTCATGTGGGGCTTCTGGATTTGTTCCCAACACTTCTCGTGCAGTTTGGATATGACAAACACTATCACCTTTGCCTCTACACCATGACTTTGTTAAGGATGATTCTGTCAAGGACGTTCCATGCAATGCACATGACGGATATCTCACAGTGATCATGGCAAAAGTCTCATCATCCTTCTCGTAAATATGCATGATCACAGCATCTTAGAAGTCTTGAAGAATCTCTTTTTGTTGTCATATAAACTGGAACAGGGATGTCAACTTCTCCAAGAGCATCTCGCCCCCATTCCAGTCGATTGCTGCAGCAATACCATCTGATTCTGGCGCCTTCTTTGGCGTAGTTCACCTCAGGACTTTGGTTAATCTCGGCATTGGATTGTGCGTTTGCAGAGATTTCTTTGCTGTCAGTTGGGGGGGGGGGAGGGGGGGGGGGTTGCGGTGGCGTCCTCAGCCATTGACGACTCTCAGTCCAGCGACGTGTTAAAAGTGTTCAGCCCAGCGTGATAAGATGTAAACTTTCTCTGTAAGCAAAATGGAATGGTCATTGGTACGGAGTAGTGTTGGTCCATAAGACTTTGGGCCTTACATGGCGAGTAGGCCACGGTTCAAGGGCTTCGTGTCATTGGCATCAGCTGCAGCTTGAAGTTCTGCAGCGTTTATCTCTCATCACTAGTTCTTCATCTGTCAGATTTTGTTGGAGAAGCTGTTAAGTTAGCTGGTATTTTTGGTTCCTCTTTTCACAGGTCTTGTAGCAGAGGTGTTCCTTGTGAGTCTGTTACTTTCATCAAAGCAGTCTCAGTATTAAGTTTTTCAAAAACCAGGGCATCAACCACAATGCTGTAAAAAGCTTTCTTAAACGATTTCCATTTTGTCTATGCATTTTCACCCTCAAGCTCTATGTCAGATGTTTTCCTTGAGTTTCTCTTGAAGCTGTCCTTGCTGCCTTGGTTTTCTGAACTGTCAAGATGTTCAACTTGCTGCGTAGAAGTTGATGATGAGACCAGCATTAGGCTCATTTCATGTCGCGTGTGATGTGTTCATCTCTTCCGTTTTTCTATCGCATGATTATATTTGGATTTGTCATCGTTAGGGAATACGTACTGATGATTGTAGCCAAGCAAGCTTTTGTGAACTGAAGACACAAGGTCACCAAGAGATCATTGATACCCCGGGGCAAGCCTTCTAGTATCACTGCTAGCTTAATGGTTATGTTGAACCCGACTTTAAAGACTCTTTAGTTTAGAGAATGTTTTCGTTCTTTATTATTCATATTGTTTCGACCAGACAGGTGAATGACCAGGCAGATGTGGCTATCTGCCAGGTAGTTATGAGATATGTTTTGTTTTGGGGTACCTCTGAGTCTGTCCTCCTCCATATATGGAGACAACAGTGCTGAACCTGCTCTGTCACTGTGGGAGGATGAGCAACTACACATCTGTCTCTTGTCTACGGTGGATGATCATCACCTCACAAACGTCTATATACACAGTCATAGCATGAGACTTTCATCAACATCCTTTTGCCTGTTCTTTTTAACATTTTCCATGGCCACAGACCCTTGTCATGAGCTGGTGATTGAATGCACCATTCTTCCGATGTGCCTGCATGTCTGACCACCACAGGTCATTTTTAGCGTGGAGGGGGCGTGCAATCCGGTCACCGATCTTTCGCCCACTGACCCTCCTAATTACACAGACACAGTAACTGCCACGTGTTGCACAGCGCCAGCAGGTACAGACTTTGTTGTCTGGGGGCTGAAAAATCTATCTAGGTGGCACGGAGGTATTTACTTTAGGCTGCGATACTTTGTGGGCTTGACATGAAAACTGATCCTCACTTACATGGGCAGTCTTGACAGTACTAAGAGCTCAGTCTACAAAAGTTTGATCTCAATCCTTTTCGAAAGCTCAGGGAGCACTTGGTGGTTCGTATCTCCTTTCCCAGAGCAATACAGCTGTGCCCGTACCATCGGCAAAGGTTTCATAGAAAGGGGCTGGGGAAAAGAGATATCAGATCTGAATATTTTTTATTAAGATCGCTTGGGACGTGAACCGGAGCTTTCTGAACTCCTCACTTTCTAGGATATATTTATATATATAGTTTATATTTAGATACAGATATAGATACAGATATGTAGATATAGATCTATATATATATATATCTATATATCTATACATGTATATATAAATATAAGACCTATATACTCTAAACCCATATCCGTGCTCTACAATTCATAAACAAGTCATCTGACTCTGCTTGCATTACATTTTTTTTTCTCAAACACACACACACACATAAACACACACACACACACACACACACACACACACACACACACACACACACACACACACACACACACACACACACACACACATAGACACACACAGACACACAAGCAAACAAGCAAGCGCATGTGCACGCAGAAACGATTTAACAATTCATTCTTGCAATTTGACACTGAGATGTAAAAAAACAACCTCCACATGATTTCGAAGCCAAAATAAAAACATCGACAACGTTGCACATCACTCTCTAGAGAACCCTTGTCCACATTTAGCCAAATTGACAGCCTTTGAAAATAAATTCAGTGCTCTCTCTCTCTCCCTCTCTCTCTCTCTCTCTCCCCCTCTCTCTCTCGCCTCTGGAAAGTCGATAAATGAGGCTGCCTTGTTCTCCAGAGATTTAATACAGCAATCAATATTGACAGCGGAATTCAAAGATCGTTCTCATTACTCTGTGCAATCGTTTTAGGATTTACAATAGTCATCACTAAATAACTTTTTAGAGACAAGATCATACAATTTTAAAAGGATATAATGGTTTCTCAATAATTCATGACAGAATTTTTAAACAAATCAAACAACAGAAAGCACGGTTAGGGTCAAATTATGATACCTATAATTGAGATGTACAGACAACAATATCAGTGATAGTTATGAAGCCGATGATTCCTTTCATGCATTGCCATGGTGAACTTGTATGAAGAAAGAAACGAAAAAAGAAAAAGAAAAGGAAAGGACAATGAAAGAAACTAATAAAAAAACAAACAAATAAACAAAATGAAACATTGTTTTTTTCTTTTTTGTAAATCAAAATCGACAAAAACATCTTGATTTCTCGTGTCGACTTATGTCAAACGAGTTAAGCGGTCAACGCTAGGTTAGGGCAATGCAATTTCCACACCTATATCAATGACAGAGGACCCAGCTCCAAGCTTACAAGTCCACACAACAGAACTGATAAGCTCAAGTGAGAAGAGCAGCCGACTATTGTGAGGTCTTATAGAAAAAGACTTCGTACCATGAAATGTTCTATGGGTCACGTATGGGGCAACATTGTAGTGCTGTACTTTCCAAACAAAATGCCATCCCTCTAGAGCCACACTTCTCAAACAACAGTCAGCCAGAATAACCTGTGCAAATTTGCCAGTCTGGCTAAGATTGTTGACACCTTAAAACAAGGTGATACTTTAACGACTGCGGTTTACTGAGCCGGCCTGGCCCAAGGCTGTAGGACTAACAAGTCAATTGAAACTCCGGGACGCAGTAAAAAAAGTTTCCAGCTCACAGGAATGTCATGTTTCCTGTCTTAACGTTTTACTGGCTGAGAATTTTGTGGTTTGAAGCAGATACATCCCTTGCAATGAAATAGAAATTATATACCTCATACATTCATACTCAGCTCATGACCAAGGCATGTCCATTATGCTAAAAACATTTAAACTACCATTCCAAGTAGCTTAAGTAGTTCAATCGTTCATGTTTAAAATACTCACCAAGTACTGAACGTTCACAAGTATATTTTTCCTTTCATTCATCGTCTAAATTCTAGACAAACTATAGAGCCACCAACATGACTTCTTGGCAGCATTTCAGAGCAGAACCAGTGTATCATCATTTTACTGAAGAGGTGATTTCACATCTCCATCAAAGATTCGACGTCGTATGTACATTAGAATTAAGACTCTCTGTGTCGGTCTTGTTTGACTTACATTCACGCACACACACAGAATCTGTCTTCTAAGCTGCGCATTCACTTTCATCGGAGATTTCCGAAGCCACTAACACTTTGATTATAATAAAAAGAAAAAGAAAATATGGAAAAAATGTCCCTGGATACACACTTATTCACCGAAAGCACAAATCTGACAATGTAAGGCCTATGCTCGTTCCAGACATGTTTTTTCTGTCTACTGTGCAGCAGCATGATACTTACCGCCAGATTCCCCAGAATTTTTCCCATCCGAGGCCGCCTAAAACCAACACCATTCTTCAGGTTCCCTGACGTTCCTGGCAGATAACATAACTCTAACTTTCTGGTTACACACCACAACACTACTTAATGCAGTTAGCGTGGAACAAGAAAACCTTTCAAAATTCAGATTTCTTTTGCTAAATGAATACACAGCACTATCCTCTACATTGATAAAACATTAACCACACACATACACACACGCACATACACATACAGTTTATGTTATATATGTATTATTTGTATATATATATAATACAATATCATATATATATATATATATATATATATATATATATATATGCATATACATATAAAATCGTATGTGTGTATATAGATACATGTATATATATATATATATATATATATATATATATATATATATTGTGTACATGTATCTATATATGTGTGATATGTGCACGCACACACACACACACATACACACACACACACACACACACATACACACACACACACACACACATATACACACACACACACACATATGTATATATATACATACATACATACATACATACATACATACATACATACATACATACATACATACGTACATACATACATACATACATACATACATATCATACATACATACAGATACATATATATATATATGTACAGAGAGAGAATTTTGTACACATCCTCATTTTATCATCATCAAAAACGCAGTGATAGTATATCCACATTTTTCCGTCCAAACAACATCTGAGTAATAAATCAATAATATATGTTCACATCATTTTGTTTTTAGAGACTATTCAGAGACAATAAAAACCCGTATAGACATTAGGCGTGAAACAATAACTATCTTGCCCAGGGTGCACCATCAGTACACGTCCCTTATTCCTCGCTTATCATTCTAAAACATATCAACAATGTCAATATTATCTACAAAATTTAAACTATTTCATTCAAACCTTCATTCATAAACTGAACCTTTGGAAATATGATAATAGCCTATTCTTGCAATGAATATATCTTTCCCTGACTTCTATTTACTATCTAATATCCTCACCTAAAAAGAAAGTTTCACAAAATTTGTCTATGTCAGGCATACGATGTCTTTCAGGGTGACTAAGTTTGCTGCAGTTGTCAAATAGAAAAATTCTGAACTCTAAAGTTACACCCTCCAAGTGGTTTTAACACTACACACCATACCATACCAAAAATACATAACACGCCAAAACGTTCCACTCATTTCATTATAATATTTATCAAAGAATCGTCTTGTAGGACACATTTCCCTCATTTCACGAGCTACTGCGCTGTTTGATTCGTTGTACCGAGTGTTCTGAAATTTGCCTCTGTTAGCGACTTTTTGGTTTGTCGGGTTTCCCTAGCACCTTTTGACCTTTATTTTGTTTTTCAATTGGTCGTGAGCCATCTTAAAGGTAACTCTGGATTTTGCATTATACAGCAGACTGTGACTTTTATGGCCAAGGCTGTGGGCGTTATTGACATTCAGACCACCCAGCAGGGGAACTTCCACTCTTTCAAAATGACTTTTACTGTTAATGTACATTCCAGTATTTTTAGCCTCAGTCTCCTTTTTCTGTGAAAATATTGATCCAAATAAACACGAGAAACATAAGGCTAATCTCCCTGTCTCCCTGTCTTCCACCCCCTTCCTCTCTCCCTCCTTCCCTCCCTCTCCCCCTATCCTCCCCTTCCCTCTTCTCCTCTCCCTCTCCACTCCCCCTCTCACCTCTCTCTCCCTCTCTGTCTCTCTCCCTCTCTGTCTCTCTCCCTCTCTGTCTCTCTCCTTCTCTCTAGTACTAGTGACAGTTCACACTTCTTAATTTGTTTGTCAACAAACAGCAAAATCTCATCAAAGAGTGGCCATAACTGGAATTTCAGTCATCTCTGTTTTAAGCAAACTGTGATAAACACACACACACGACACCACACACACACACACACACACACACACACACACACACAACACACACACACACACACACACACACACACACACACACACACACACACACACATTCACACACATACACACACACACACACACACACACACACACACACACACACACACACACACACACCACACACACACACACACACACACCACACACACACACAACTTTAAAACGACGAGAATTATTTTTTCGTGTTTAGCTTCTCCGTTTTTGCAATTTGGCCCAGAGGTCAAAACACTTCATTATTTCGAAGCGAGAAAAAACATACTGAATCGCCCATCATTGCCAAGAGAGCCTCTTGGCCAGTGGCGGCCAAATTGACGGCTATTAAAAGGTAAATTCAATGAGCTCTCTCTCTTCTTTTTTAGCAGGTTGACAAATGAGGTCACTCTAGAAGATTCATTTTGCATCCATAAATCATGTGAGAATTCGAACAAAAGGAATGATTAGCAAATTAAAATTTGTTCCACCGACAACAACAATCGAATTTTCAGAGCATTTTGTCTAATCTTCTAGATGTGCATTGGACTCTTAACAATTGATAAACTTTTTTCAAACGGTTGAAATATCCAGAAAGCATCAATTTGGAGTAAATTAACATAACTCATGAGAAATGCATAATCAGTCACACGTGCATAATCAGCCACACGTGCATAATCAGCCACAACGTGTTATCAGTCACAGTATAATCAGCCACAACGTGCATAATCAGCCACAACGTGCATAATCAGCCACAACGTGTTTAATCAGCCACGCTATCAGCACAACGTGCATAATCAGCCACAACGTACATAATCAGCCACAACGTGCATAATCAGCCACAACGTGCATAATCAGCCACAACGTGTTATAATCAGCCACAACGTGTACAGACAAACATAATCAGCCACAACGTGCATAATCAGCCACAAGGTGCATAATCAGCCACAACGTGCATAATCAGCCACAACGTGCATAATCAGCCACAACGTGCATAATCAGCAACGTGTTATCAGCCACAACGTGCATAATCAGCCACAACGTACATAATCAGCCACAACGTACATAATCGCCACAACGTGCATAATCAGCCACAACGTGCATAATCAGCCACAACGGTTTAATCAGCACAACGTGCTATCAGACACAACTACAATCAGCCACAACGTGCATAATCAGCCACAACGTGCATAATCAGCACAACGTGCATAATCAGCCACAACGGATATCAGCACACGTGATAACAGCCACAACGTGCACAATCAGCCAAAGTGCATAATCAGCCCAAGTGCATAATCAGCAACGGTTTGCATAATCAGTCACAACGTCAGTAAGAGTTATAACGCTGGTGATTCCTTTCATTCTCTGCCAAATAACAGAAAATAGACACAAAGAAAGAAAGGTAAATAGACACAAAGAAAGAAGGTAAATAGACACAAAGAAAGAAGGTAAATAGACACAAAGAAAGAAGGTAAATAGACACAAAGAAAGAAGGTAAATAACACAAAGAAGAAAGGTAAATAGACACAAAGAAAGAAGGTAAATAGAAAAAAGAAAGAAAGGTAAAAAGACACAAAGAAGAAAGCAAATAGACACAAAAAGAAAGGTAAATTGACACAAAGAAAGAAAGGCAAATAGCACAACAGAAAGAAGGTAATTATGACACAAAGAAAGAAGGCAATAGACACAGAAGAAAGGTAAATAGACACAAGAAAAAAGTTAATAGACACAAAGAAAAACGCAATAGAACACAAAGAAAGAAGGTAATAGACACAAGAAGAAGGTAAATAGACACAAGAAAGAGTAAATAGACACAAAGAAGAAGGTATATAGACACAAGAAAGAAAGGCAAATAGAACAAAGAAAAAGGTAAATAGACACAAGAAGAAAGGTAAATAGACCAAAGAAAGAAGTGTAAATGACACAAAGAAAGAAGGTAAAGGGAGCCAAAAAAGAAGGTAAAAGACACAAAGAATGAAGGTAAATAGACACAAAGAAAGTAAGGTAAAAGACACAAAGGAAGAAAGGAAAAGACACAAAGAAAGAAGGCAAATGACACAAGAAGGTTAAATAGGCAAAAGAAAGAAAGGTTATATAGATCAGCAAAGAAGAGTAAATAGACACAAAAGAAGGTAAAAGACAATAGAAGAAGCAATAGACACAAGAAGAAGGTAAATAGACACAAAGAAGAAGGTAAATAGACACAAGAAGAAAGGCAAATAGACACAAAGTAAAGAAGGAATAGACACAAAGAAAGGTAATGACACAAGAAAGAAAGGTAAATAGACACAAGAAAGAAAGGTTTAATAGACCAAATGAAGAAAGGTAAATAGACCAAAGAAGAAAGGCAAAATTGACACAAGACGGCAGAAGGTGGAAATAGACACAAGAAAGAACGTAAATAGACACAAGAAAGGAAAGGTAAAGACACAAAGAATGAAGGTAATTAGACACGAAAGAAGAAAGGTAATAGACACAAAGAAAAAGTAACAAGACACAAAGAAAGAAGGTAAATAGACACAAAGAAAGAAAGGTAAATAGACAAAAAGAAAGAAAGTAAATAGACACAAAGAAAGAAAGGTAAATAGACACAAAGAAAGAAGGTAAATAGACACAAAGAAAGAAGGAAAATAGACACAAAGAAAGAAAGGTAAATAGACACAAAGAAAGAAAGGTAAATAGACACAAAGAAAGAAAGGTAAATAGACACAAAGAAAGAAAGGTAGGAAGAGAAAAACACAGGAAGAAAATCAAAAGGAGAGCAAGATAACCACGAACAAACAAAGATAAATTCTGACATAATAAAAACTGATACAGGAAATAGCTTATCCCCAGACCATGTTCAACTTATTGCAAACGATTAGATCAATTGTCACTCATCGGTCAGTGCACATCAGTTTTCACATCTGTATCACTGATAGACAAAATAGTTTGCCCATCAAAGTCTCAACAATCCACCCCACCTCCATGCATACACACATACAAAGCGAATACGGCACGCATGAGTCATAAGAGCACTGAATTCTCATAAAGTTACGCTCTTGAAGTGAGATTTGTTTCTTTTTTCACTTCCGGGGGCAACACTGAAAAAATAGAATACAGAAGATAACGACCAGCCCTCTGCTCAAACAACATCAGCCGGGAGTTTGTGTAAATTTGCCTGTCTGGCTAGGATACAAGGGAGCCTTAAAACAATGTGATTCTTTAAAGAACACAACTGTTTATTGTCAAGCCCTAGCCAACAGCTCTTTGAATTTGTCGCATTAAAAATATCCAGGATGAAAGGAAAGACGTTCCGCTGCAAGTAATGTGTTCTTTTCCATCTGTGTTGCTGCTGTCAATAATTTGACTGAAATTTTTATACCTTGATTCAGCAAAATGAGGAGTATCATCAGATTACTCCTTAAGCCACAGATACAAAGGGACAATGGTCAACGTTCCGTCTAGACAGCAGCAAGTGATCCTGTACTGATTCCATACCGGACACAACCGGCTTAACGTCCACATGAACAGCAGGTTCAAACCGATGCCTTCAGTGACCTGCCCCTTGTGATCAGAGGGACCAGACAGCTGAACACATCTGACAACGATGTCGCTTCTATCCAGTGAAGCGACAGGAGGCACAGATGACGCGACAGGAGACATGGCCGACTATAACTCTTGACCACCAAGCTCCGGTGCAGGTGGCAGAAAGTGGAGAAAACATCCACATTCACGACAACGAACGAAAGAAGACAGAAGAAGGATAGGAAGAAAAAGAATTGGCTGTATTCCTAGTCCGGAACCAGACGGCCATATAGCTTGCGCTCGTGCGCGAGCACACACACACACACACACACACACACACACACACACACACACACACACACACACACACACACACACACACACACACACACACACACACACCACAAGCACACTAAACAACGTGCTTTTACTTTATTTATTTATTCATTTATTTATTTATTTTTGTTAACACGTACACAGAAACACACAACGCATACTGCTTTACATCGAACTGTGTCTATTACTGAGGTACTGTAAAAATGTTGCTTCAATATTTTTCTCCTTAAAACACCCATGAAGGATTTAAGATTTTTTACAGTTTGAACTTGTTCTCAGTTCACAATATAGCAACATTTGCATTAAAGACGTTTCGGCTATGTTGTAAAGCAAAGCTAGGGTGTATATTCTTTCATTCAACTGAGCAGTGATTTCATGAAGAGTGATCTGTCTAGATTTGAGACAACAGTACAACCGATGTTTGCACATTCACTGCCAAACAATCCAAGTTGAGAAATATTGCCTACTAGCATCAGTTTTGTATTTGTTTTTGTTTTTGTCTGTGTCCAACTTTAATTTGTTGACAACACATCATCAGTACATGGATGACCGCTACTCTGAACAGAGCAGAAATTACTTCAGAAGTTTCTGACAGTTCTTTGTTACTTGCAGTCATGAAAATCACGTGTGGAGCTATTAGACCAGACAGGCGCTGTGAACATACTGTTGACAAGACAGGCCCTAGAACATACACGAGAGGCCAAGGAGTTGACTGACTACGATTTACAATGACGGATTGGGAACGCTCACTGACAAACTACTTAAGGGCGATGTCCTAAATCCCAAACGTAACCGTTAGTCTCTAAATAATAATAACAATAATGAAATGATAATAACAATAATAATAATAATAATAATAATAATAATAATAATAATAATAATAATAATAATAATAATAACAATAATTCCATTTGTGAAGCGCAAACAT
The DNA here is from genome assembly GCA_030674185.1 of Monoplex corrugatus. Classification (NCBI taxonomy): domain Eukaryota; kingdom Metazoa; phylum Mollusca; class Gastropoda; order Littorinimorpha; family Ranellidae; genus Monoplex; species Monoplex corrugatus. Next base: position 39,673,277 of record CM060310.1, read on the forward strand.
ACATGTCGGAGAATCCTCGTTGCACTTTACAAACAGCATTAACACTACGATGTTGATACAATAATACAATACAAACAATCGGAAACATACTTGAATGGAATGATCAATCATTAATGCCGCACTGAGGTCCAGTACAGCAACAAGAGAGTTGTGTCTCATCTACTTCTGGAGACAGACCATCAAAGACATACATAACAGTAGTTTCTGTGCTGCGATCATTCATGTATGATGGCAGGTAGACATCAAGCAAAATACTGTCAGAGTTGTTTTAGTTAGTTTGACAACACAACCTTTGCAAGCATTTTTGAAATGAAAGCATATTAAAAACAGGTCTAACAGTTTCCAGATTGTATATGTATTAAGCCCAGGTTTCTTTTTTTTAAGAATGGAGTAACGACTGCTTCCTGAGACTAGTATGGAACTGTAGGATATTCCTATAGTCATAATTCCTCTTTATCTTGCCAGTTTTAAACTGACACAGTGTCATCATTAACGTTTCAAGATATTCATTACGTGCTCGCCTTTTTTCAATAAAAGATTTCCATATTTCCTTCTCATTTGTGAACGTTTACTAGCAAACTATCATTCATAAAGTTTCCAGAAAGTTTGAAAGCGAAGGAACGTCCGATTAGACCCAGTTTTACCTACAATCTGTGAAGAAAAACTGGAAATACTTTTTCTTTCCATTTCCGCCTTTTTCTCTTGATTACTGCTGGAATATTTTTGCACTTGTCACGTGATGTAGTGCCGGTTAATGGTTGGCCCACTCTCCAGCTCATTTCAGACAGGAAATAAGGGATTCTGTCTTCAATGACCTAACTCACAGACTGTCGGTACATACCACATGGGTGGGGAAGAGAAAGACAGATACTAGAATTACCAAGCCATGCAAACAGTTCTTTCATGAACATTCTCGACACATTTTTCATTGTTAAACTGTATTGTTAAGACATTTTAAAATGTTTTAGGCCACCTTAAAAACACTTTTATTGTGTGAAACATCAATGCATTTTCTGTAACGAGATAGCTTTTATTCTGAGATTTTATCTGTAATCATGACATGCAGACTCATCTGACACATTTACCGACTATAGTTAGCCTGCAAAACGATGATTATAAATAGCTGGATTATGTAACTTATGAAAAGTTGCGATTCGGTAATAAATGTTTGGTCACTTTTATTGAAACCACTGATCCAGGTTTCCTAGAAACCTGTTTACGAAATACCAAGAAATTATTATTGATCTGATTTTGTTTATAAACACACAGACGGTCAGTCGATCTGCTGAACAGACAGGCACAGATTTCTTCTAAGACAGCTATGTATCCATACAACTCTGAACTAGTAGCAACCACAAGCACAAACAGACACTCACTCTGCGTCGTTCTTTCTCATCTGTTCCCTTCCTCTCCCTCTCTTTTTTGTCCTTCACATGTTCCTCGACACATCATAACCGCCACTATTATCACAATGGTGACCGTTATTTTTAAAAGTGTTATCAACAGCAATAATAATGACAATCATCACAAAAGCATCCGTGACCATAAAAAGCAGCAGAATCATCCCCCTCCCCCTTTATTTTGGAAGAGTAAAAGAACCACAAACAACATTGTCCTGAAATTTGCGACTCAGGTGGATGATATTCCTGTCACTGTGTACTCAGCATGAGCTCACCATCACCAGTAACCTTTTCCAGCAGAAGTTCAAAAACATGTGAATGCACCCACCCTCCAAGCAATGTCACATGTAAGATTACATCATCGTGTGCAGGAAGGTAAAAGAGACATCACATTTGTATGAGACGAAACTGACTGCTGATTGCCGATTGCTAGGCAGCAAGACGAATGTCCTGCTAGCCAGGAAAACCGAAGCAGCCGGGGACATACATCCCCTGTGGTAGTTAAATATCATCCATATGTAAAACGTTAACGATACCTTTCAAGGAAAGCTCCGGGAAAAAATATTATCGACAGACTTTAAGGGAGAGAATGTAGAGGAAAAGTTGATGGAAATAATTCAAGGGAGTTATCTACTTGTACAGCTCTGAGGCTGATACCGTAGGTTTTGTAAATCAAACACAGGAACTAGTTTGATCGGATGATGGAGAGATCAGCAAGCTCATTGATAGACTCCACGCTATTCATAATGGACACCTCAGCGACAAAATCTGTGAGAAGAGAAAGTAAAAAGTACTAGCAAAAAGCAGCTGCTCCATCAAACACCGCGATAGAAGAACTAATGATGGGAGATGAAACCGAATAACTCCAGGCTGGGACGCATGCCAATGATATGAAGTCAGTGCATGGTGGCCTGTACTCATTACTCACTCTGGCTCAACACCGATTCGTACCTTTGACCACTCCAGTTTGGTCACGGAGAAAGCTGACATTTTGTCACACTGGGCTGAGCACCTTAACAGACGAGTGAACAGAGAGTCATCAATATCCGAGTTCAGCATTGCAACACTCCCCCATCTGCCAGTAAAGGAATCTGTGGCAGACGTGCAATCCAGCGTCAAGATTGAAAGCCCTGAGGCAACCATACCTGGGACGGCACCAAGAGTCCATGGTATTCCTGCAGATAACTACTGTAATGGGAGCAAGATGGTCCTTGAGAAACTGACAACCCTGTGACATTTTATATTGCAGAAGTAATATGTTCCTCAAGACTTTAAAGATGTTATGATCAGTCATTTTTACAAGAAGTAAAGGCAGTAAGATCCTACGCGATAATTATCGTGCGATATCGCACCTGTGCATTGCAGGGAAGGGCCTCGCCAGAATCATCCTTGACGTAGTCATCACCCATGGAATCAAGCCCATCACTTACATAGTTCTCAGTGCCAATGTCGTGATGGAAAAGGCACCAGTGACAATTTGCCATTCCCTTGCTGCAAGAGAAACGTGGCGAACAAAACCATGAGATCCATATGTGTTCGTGGATCTGAACAAAGCATTAACACCGTTAATGGAAGGACTTGTAGGAGATGTTGCAAAAGTTTAGCTGCCCTCAGACACTTGTCATGCTGATTAGTATGTTTCTCGATGGCATGCTGGCTGGGGTGCCAGAGAATCGGGAGGCATCCAAACCTTCCGAGAGTGAGATAGGGGTACATTGTAGTACCCACACTCTTCTCCGTTTTCATTTGCAGCAATATCAGGTCATGCAAACAGTACAGCAGGGCAATGAAGACTACTGCTTTGTGCATAGTAATCTTTGTGGCGAGCCGATGCCATCGTCTTGCCACAACCTTATGGTCAACCTTCAAAAGGCAGAGCTATCTTGGACTTTGATAGGGGTCTAATCATAAAGTTCCGCTTTGGTGGAAAACTCTTTAACCTGCGGGATCACCATGCCAACACCGAAGTACTCACAGCCATCCTGCGAAAATCTCTTCACATGTGACTGGGATGAGGACATCCAGAACATCACCGACCTGTCTGTAGTGGCCTGCAGACGCATCCGTCTCACAATTACCATCAGCAAGACAGAGGCTTGGTTTAAGCCAACATTTCAGGCTTCTG
>CM060310.1:39681801-39684301 GCA_030674185.1 Monoplex corrugatus
CAATGTTTCACAACGTACAGTCATGCAAACAAGAGCACAATGTTTCACAACGTACAGTCATGCCAACAAGAGCACAATGTTTCACAACGTACAGTCATGCCAACAAGAGCACAATGTTTCACAACGTACAGTCATGCAAACAAGAGCACAATGTTTCACAACGTACAGTCATGTAAACAAGAGCACAATGTTTCACAACGTACAGTCATGTAAACAAGAGCACAATGTTTCACAACGTACAGTCATGTAAACAAGAGCACAATGTTTCACAACGTACAGTCATGTAAACAAGAACACAATGTTTCACAACGTACAGTCATGTAAACAAGAACACAATGTTTCACAACGTACAGTCATGTAAACAAGAGCACAATGTTTCACAACGTACAGTCATGTAAACAAGAACACAATGTTTCACAACGTACAGTCATGTAAACAAGAGCACAATGTTTCACAACGTACAGTCATGTAAACAAGAGCACAATGTTTCACAACGTACAGTCATGTAAACAAGAGCACAATGTTTCACAACGTACAGTCATGTAAACAAGAGCACAATGTTTCACAACGTACAGTCATGTAAACAAGAACACAATGTTTCACAACGTACAGTCATGTAAACAAGAGCACAATGTTTCACAACGTACAGTCATGTAAACAAGAGCACAATGTTTCACAACGTACAGTCATGTAAACAAGAGCACAATGTTTCACAACGTACAGTCATGCCAACAAGACCACAATGTTTCACAACGTACAGTCATGTAAACAAGAGCACAATGTTTCACAACGTACAGTCATGTAAACAAGAGCACAATGTTTCACAACGTACAGTCATGCCAACAAGAGCACAATGTTTCACAACGTACAGTCATGTAAACAAGAGCACAATGTTTCACAACGTACAGTCATGTAAACAAGAGCACAATGTTTCACAACGTACAGTCATGCAAACAAGAGCACAATGTTTCACAACGTACAGTCATGTAAACAAGAGCACAATGTTTCACAACGTACAGTCATGGAAACAAGAGCACAATGTTTCACAACGTACAGTCATGCCAACAAGAGCACAATGTTTCACAACGTACAGTCATGCAAACAAGAGCACAATGTTTCACAACGTACAGTCATGTAAACAAGAGCACAATGTTTCACAACGTACAGTCATGCCAACAAGAGCACAATGTTTCACAACGTACAGTCATGCCAACAAGACCACAATGTTTCACAACGTACAGTCATGCCAACAAGAGCACAATGTTTCACAACGTACAGTCATGTAAACAAGAGCACAATGTTTCACAACGTACAGTCATGCCAACAAGAGCACAATGTTTCACAACGTACAGTCATGCCAACAAGACCACAATGTTTCACAACGTACAGTCATGCCAACAAGAGCACAATGTTTCACAACGTACAGTCATGCCAACAAGAGCACAATGTTTCACAACGTACAGTCATGCAAACAAGAGCACAATGTTTCACAACGTACAGTCATGTAAACAAGAGCACAATGTTTCACAACGTACAGTCATGCCAACAAGACCACAATGTTTCACAACGTACACGTCATTTCCTGCAACTTAGGAAACGTGTCCAGTGTTTGGGCGAGTCATCTACGATTATCTCACCAACAGTTGGTTTTATTTTATTGTTAGTGTTGACATTCATGTGTCATGTTCTGTCTACATTCTAGACGATTTGTAAAGATTCAAAAGGCCGGACATTTGTAACTCATGATTTGTGTTGCACACTTCCAAGCCTGCTGACAGTTCCACTTCGAAGCAGAAATCTGTATATTCGACTAAGTTGGAAGTAGAACAAGTCAAATTGATCTTACCATGTTTCAGAAGCCTCTGAGCAGAACATGAGCTGTTTGTGACCGTACCTTCTTCCAACATCGGGACAGTTGGATCTGTACGTGGTGCTGCTGGAACAACCTAAATGCATCTTCAGATTTTGTTTTGGCAGGAATCTCCAAGAGACACAATATCACTGACCCAAGAGCCATCCCAAATGTAGACTTTGACATAGACCACAGACCAGTCATTTTCAGTTTGTCCACAAGGAGGATCCAGACAACAGGAAAACCGAGGAAGCAGGCTGTAGAATTAACATGAAGAAGCACCAAGAAGAGGAAATGCAGGTGGAGACCACTAACAATGTCGCTACAGAGATGAATGTAGACGAAGCCATTTCAGCTTGACACGTGACATGTGGAATTTGAAGATGGGAAATAGACAGACGTAGACAATCCTATGGTGACAAGTGCAAGTGGAAAAAGAACAAACTGTGCCATTTCACAGCAAAGCAATGAAAAGCCATCAAAATACTTGTAAGTGTACATAAGCAGTTCATCCCAAATCTTTCGTTTACAAAGCGTGAAGGTTGCATTTTTAAGCTGAAATTTCAACCAGACGTCTCTCAAACTGGCTGAAAAAACTCAGCTAACTGGCTGTGGTTTAAATCCATCGATAATGTTATTTGAAACTAT
>CM060310.1:39689301-39691801 GCA_030674185.1 Monoplex corrugatus
ACACACACACCACACACACACACACACACAACATGTACACACACATATACCTGCATGTATGCATACATACGTACGTACATGCAATAAGACATACAGACATACATGCAAAAAATATAAATTCGTTTCATTCCTAAAGTACACGTGATACCACATACATGTGAAAAAGTAGTGAGCCTTCGTTAGTAAGTGGTGCATATGCTTGCAATCACTCCTTTTCAATTTTTCTTTTCTTTCTATTTAAGAAGATCGCACTTGCAGTTTTCTTTGTGCTCATTTTAAATGTCCATTTTCTACGCCGCTCTACTGATTACAGAAGATGGGAAAGTTATCACATGATACGATGATGATGAGACTATGTGAGATGATATCTAAATTAAACTACATGAAAGAGCTGAAGTCCACCTTGGTACAAATATCTTGGCGTCAATCGGGCTCGAGATACAAACACCTGACGTGTTAGTCAAGGACATTCGAGCAACATTCAAGATGACGCATTTGTAAAGTTGTATGAGACTGTGTACAGCCATATACAAGACTATACCGTTTCAAAACATACACAATCTTCAAAGGAAAAAAGAAAACAAATTAAGTAAACATATCATGCATTCGCACACATAATCTAAGAGATCCATGGCGTGACCATCCGTCCAATTATCACCAGATAGACTTATAAAAACATAGCTGACTGCACATTTAAACATACCAAGGACATAAAACATAAGAAGACGGCCTAAATTACCAAAAATTGCTTCCACGTATCACATTTCCTAGCGCAAAAATGCACTTAATACATGTACCCAATTTCAATCCTAATACTTTATAAGACTTTATAAGACTTTACCGAACGCAAACAAGTGAATAAACCAGCAAGGTAGAAAATAATAGGAAGAATCGACAGAAAGCAAAGGTGGAAGAAAGAAACAAAGAGTGGTAGAAAAGAGGAATTCTAGCACAGAATTTCCAGAAGGTGGGGATACTGCTACACTGAAGAGCACGGTATCCCCACTGGGAAATCTTTACTTACGATATTTGCTCATATATGTTGTTTTATATAAGTACCAACGATTTTCCCACCCAGAACTGAATGTGCAATAAGCTCAAATGAAAGATCAGACCCCAATATCGAGTCGTGTATGAAGAACACTTTCAAACTGCTACTTATCTTGGCTGAACAACTTCGAAAAATCTTCATTCCCAGACCAAGATTACAATCAATCAAACCCACAAGTAATCCTTGGCAAAGTTTTATTTTACTTTGTTTTGCATGTCAATGGTTCTGTCCATCTTTGCCAGTCTTAATGGCAATGGATGACAAAGAATATGGAACCAGCATGAACAATGTAACGCTTAAGAGAAAAAAAAACCGTGTCCTTTTACATAATGATCAACACGAAAAAAAGGATAAGAATCCGAATATACTGCTCATTCTATCAGATCAGCGCTATGGGTGATTTCATCTGTGGCACTACAGTACTAAGCCTATTTATATTCTGAATGAACAATACGTGTAAGACTACACTGGATCAGGCTGCACTGAACTGAACTGGACCACACTAGACCGGGCTGGACTGGACCACACTAGACTGACCCAGACCAGACCAGACCAACCAGACAAGACCAGACCAGACCAGACCAGACAGATAGATTAGATAGATTAGATAAGGTTAGATCAGGTTAATCAGATTAGATCTGATTTGATTTCATTTGATCATATTTGATTACATTTGATTTGATCAGAGAGATTTGGTCAGATAGATTTGATTAGATAGTGTATAGATACAGAGATATATAAAGAGAAACAAAAAATACAGAGAAAGACTATATATATATATATATATATATTTAGAGAGAGAGACAGACAGAGAGAGACAGAGAGACAGAGATGAGACAGAGAGACAGAGACAGAGAGACTACATCCATATATATAAAATGAGAGCAATATTAAATATTTTGTTTTTGATAGAAGCAACAAGCTGGAACATCTGAAGACATGGGTAATGAGCGATGACTGAAGGCCTGTCAACTGTCTCAAACTCAGTGGATATACATCATCTATCATCTCACAGCGGAAATTGTTTTCCTGCTTCAGTGGTCTCATCGAAGCCTGTGAGCGGGGCGTCATGCATCGAGGAAGAAAATCAATGCCACTTGTACAATGAAGTGGAGTAATGATATGGTGTGTAGACAAAGCAGTTCACAATATCATGCGGATTCTAAAATACTGGACAAGCGGGAAGTGGAAGAACCGCAACAAAGTCAGCTGGAATACTCATTTATTCCACTGACCAAGTATTTGTCAGTGCCTGATGACACGAGTATTCTTTTTACGTTTGAATTGCGTGTTAGTGTATTTGTCTGTCCCTTTCTCTTCTTCTTTCACAGTGCTTTTGTGTCACTGCACTTCCAGGCCCGCCAAAGCTAAGGTCGCCATAATAGCAGGATCTGAAGGACAACAGAGTCTGGGACAAACTTTCCACAATGCTAACATGATACATGGCAG
>CM060310.1:39701801-39709301 GCA_030674185.1 Monoplex corrugatus
ACAGGAGATTTGAAAAAAACGTACCCGTATACAAATTTAAACTTAACTAAGGACACACAAACATATAAAAACATGCCTAAATGCAATAGGACACAATACATATAAACTGCCTAAATTGCCAATAAGGACACAAAATACATATAAAAACATGCCTAAAATGCCAATAAGGACACAAAATACATATAAAAACATGCCTAAATGCCAATAAGGAACAAAATACATATAAAACATGCCTAAATTGCCAATAAGGACACAAAATACATATAAAAACCATGCCTAAATTGCCAATAAGGACACAAAAACATATAAAAACATGCCTAAATTGCCAATAAGGACACAAAAACATATAAAAACATGCCTAAATTGCCAATAAGGACACAAAAACATATAAAAACATGCCTAAATTGCCAATAAGGACACACAAACATATAAAAACATGCCTAAATTGCCAATAAGGACACAAAACATATAAAAACATGCCTAAATTGCCAATAAGGACACAAAAACATATAAAACATGCCTAAATTGCCAATAAGGACACAAAAACATATAAAAACATGCCTAAATTGCCAATAAGGACACAAAATACATATAAAACATGCCTAAATTGCCAATAAGGACACACAAACATATAAAAACATGCCTAAAATTGCCAATAAGGACACAAAAACAATAAAAAAACATGCCTAAATTGCCAATAAGGACACAAAAACATATAAAAACATGCCTAAATTGCCAATAAGGACACAAAATACATATAAAAACATGCCTAAATTGCCAATAAGGACACAAAATACATATAAAAACATGCCTAAATTGCCAATAAGGACACAAAAACATATAAAAACATGCCTAAATTGCCAAAAAAGGTTCCGCATATTACATTTCCTCGTACCCAAGTATCAATCCTGAGAGAAAGTACTTGATTAAGGTGAATGAACCAGCAATTCAGAAACTGATAGGAAGAACAGTTTCACCAGACTGTGTATTCACTGGTGAACATTTTTGTGTAGAGGGTAGGTGATGAAGGGGATTTTTTGAAGACTGGTTTTGGTTAAGGAAAATCATGGCTGAATTAGAAGTACTGGACATTGATGAATTGTCTCTTTTCAAAGAAACAAAGGTAACACCAAATTCAGAATATTCAGCTAGTTTCATACACCATCATTTGGCACAAAAACCATGTCTCTTGAAAATTGGTGATGTTATCCCAATCATCCCAACATACACACCCAATTTGAGATTGTGCAATTTTCTCAGTGTAAATAATCTTGTTTATAAGTACTAATTTACAAAATTTCAGCAGTGAAGTTGCTGAGATTCAGATACTCAAAGCACTTTGTAGCTGTATACCTTCACTAAGAACTCTAAAAAGTGGTGACGTTTCTCTCACAGCAACAGTCCTCAGTTTCTCCATCCACATAGTTATGGACATGTACAACACATCTTTCTGACCAGCTCAGAGAATACCATGGGAGATCCCAAATTTCATCACACAATGGTATCATCTTCAACTCTGTTGTTCATCGTTTTCTCATTCACAAGCTGTAGCAATGGTGTCAGGAAATGAAGCCCTGAGATGGAGACATCATACGGAGACACAATCAGAACATACATGTTTGAATGATTCTGAATGATGTTTGAACACAGCCAAGCATTCACTCTCAACGCCAGTGCCAGAATCAGAAGCCAAAGTATGTAGCCGTCTAGATATGCAGAATTGAATTTGATATTTCTTTTATTCTTCTTTCTTTCTTTTCTTTACATTTATCCTGTGACATTTTATATTTTTCACCCTGTCTCTTCTTTTATTTCTGTGTTGATATCTATGCTTGGTGCCATTGCTACAACAGGACATATCCATCAGTTTTGTGTCCTGACCTACTGGTATCGGTTTATATAAAATTTATCTTTCTGTCTCCTTTATCTCCCTTTTTGCTTTCTTTCTTCCTTTTCTTTTTTCTTTCTGTTTGGTTAATTTATTTAGGTTAATTACCAGGATGAAGAATCCAAATGTCTAGCAAATTTGCACATTTCCTTTTATGTATATACATACATATATACATATCGCTAGCGCGCGCGCACACACACACACATACATACACACACACACATATATATATAACTATACATATACACATATACATATATATATATTATGTACACACATATATATATATATATTGTATCAGATAAGATAGGATAGAATAGATAGGATAGGATAGATAAGATAGGACAGATAGATAAGACAGGACAGACAGATAAGATAGGACAGTTAGATAAGACAGGACAGACAGATAAGAGATAGGACAGATAGATAAGACAGGACAGACAGATAAGATAGGACAGATAGATAAGACAGGACAGACAGATAAGATAGGACAGACAGATAAGACACGACAGACAGATAACATAGGACAGATAGTTAAGACAGGGCAGACAGATAAGATAGGACAGATAAGAGATAAGGCAGATCAGACAGACTAGACAGGCTATACATACATACATACATACATACATACATACATACATCATACATACATACACACATACATAGTAAAGAAAATGACTATGACACCAGCCCTGAGTGTGGTTTATGAAGTGGGGTCCGTTGTGTCACCATAGCATGGGGCAGACAATTAACTGAAACCCCTCGTGTTTCTATAGATAAGCCAATGTGGTGTAAAATGGATGAGTGTTAACAAGAGTCGTCGGAATGTTAACATCTGCATAAAAAACATCGAATGCCTGTAGTGTAGCATTATCATTTGCTGTAAGGGGTGACAGGTATTCAGTGTGACAGATGTATTCCAGGAAGTCACGGTTGCTCCCCAAAGACAACATCCAATTTCTTTACAGTAATAAAGAAGGAACGGTATACAATGATTTCTGCCAATGTGTGGGTCAACTGATTATATTCATTGAACCACAGGCAGAAGCCTGTACTGCGAAGATGAAAATAAACACAAAAGTAACACACGTGACGCAAGCTTTTTGACGTTTCAGATGACTGTTTGTTTCAACATTCTTTGCCAAACTGTTGCCTAACACAGAGAGATTTGTATCACAAGTAACAATTGCGGGGTGTACAATATATTTTGCTACCCGGAGAAGACTTGCAATGTGACCATATATGAGCATGTCTCCAATCTGTCAACTTACACACATACACAACACACACACACACACACACACACACACACACAACACACACACACACACACACACACACACACCACACACACACACACACACACACACACACACACACACACACACAATTTAGAAGAAACACCTTTCTAAAAGAAGACATTGTATAACATCCAGTGATAAGCACACGCTATGAGACAGACAAATATACCAGCCTATCATGAATATCTTACAAATCTGTTGGAGAGTGGGACACCCATTATTCAGATAAGTGTTTCTAGTATTGTGGAATTACACACTGTAGCTGTAGTACTACACACCCACAATAACCACCACCCATCACTCACACATACACACATACATACACACATACATACACACATACATATATACACACATAGACCCACACATACACATACACACGTATACATGCACACATACACACAGATACATAAACACAAATGGATAAACAAATAATGAATCTAATTTATCTTCTATTTTTTCTATGTATACATTGTATGCCAAAGTTTGGGCAGTGCGCTTTACACGCTACCAAAGCTTGTCTTTTTTCCGGGCAGTTCTTGTTGGGTTATTTTCTATTTCATCCCTTTGTTTGTCTGCTGAATACAAAGTAAACATTCTTTATATGGGCTGGATTTCTGTGGGAGCTTCACAGGGCAAACAGACAACACGGGATGAAGAGGAACATGAAAAGGAGGAAGAAAGAGAAGACCAGAAGAAAAAGAAGAGGAGGAAAAGAATAAGAATTTTCAACACTGCGAGGAGGAGATAAACACTGAGAGGAGGAGATAAACACTGAGAGGAGGAGATAAACACTGACAGGAGGAGATAAACACTGACAGGAGGAGATAAACGGTAACGCATCATCTGACCCAAGGAAAATGTTTCAAGTATTAAATTCTGTTTTAAATAATACTGATAAGTCGACCACTTTTCCTGATCTACCTTCTGAAGAAGCTGCAAACGCATTCTCTCAGTTCTTTTTTGACAAGATTCAGAAAATCATGCAGACTTTCCCACAAATTCATCACAATCTAACTGCTGCATCCTCTGCTTGTGGTCCTGATGCAATGTCTGATTTTGAGCCCATCTCACTTGAAGCCATCCAGAAACTGTTGTATAAGTCCAAACCAACCACTGCAGCTGTAGATCCAATTCCGACAACACTCCTTCTAGAATTTTCGGACATTCTGCTTCCTGTAATTCAGGAAATCATAAATCTCAGCCTTCAGTCGGGAACCGTACCCAAACCTCTTAAGCAAGCTATTGTCAAACCACTACTCAAAAAGCCTGGTTTAGACCCTGAGATCCTAAATAATTACCGTCCAGTTTCGAACTTGCCATTTCTTTCAAAACTTATAGAGAGAGCCGTTGTGGATCAGTTGACAACACATCTTGTCTCACACAATCTCGAAGTGAGGTTCCAGTCAGCGTACAAATGTGGACATAGTACTGAAACTGCACTTCTCCGCATATTAAATGACCTCCTTTCTTTTCTTGACCACGGTGACAATGCCATTCTTGTTCTGCTAGACTTGAGCGCTGCTTTTGATACCATGGATCACACCCTTCTCTTGCAGCGTCTTCACACTGAAATCGGCCTGAACAAAACTGTCTTGTTATGGTTCACTTCATATCTTTCTGAGAGATCTCAAAAAGTTCTTGTCCGGTCTTCATATTCGAAAGAAACACCTCTTCTTACAGGCGTTCCGCAAGGATCGGTCCTCGGACCTCTTCTCTTCTCTCTATACACAAGACCCCTGGCTTCTCTGATTGAACAGTTCAATGTTGACTTTCATTTCTTTGCGGATGATTCCCAACTCTATTCCCGCCTTCCCTCCGACAATACTCTCGCTCTTGAATCAAAGAAAAATGTTGAATTGTGCTGTCTGGAAATAAAACATTGGATGTCTGCAAACCGGTTGAAGTTGAATGAAGAGAAAACTGAAGTTCTGCTGGTCGGAACTGCTCCTAAAAGAGAAATTGTCCCTTTTTCTTCACTTTCGGTCTGTAGTGCAGACATCCCTTTCTCAAAGAAAGTAAAAAACTAGGAGTGTTTCTGGATGCTAATCTCTCGATGCGTGATCAGATCAATTCAATCATCAGAGCTTGCTACTGCCATATCCGATCTCTTGGTAAAGCCCGCCAGTACTTGACTATTCAAGCTGCTAAGACTGTTGCTGTCACACTAGTACTCTCAAAATTAGACTACTGTAATAGTCTACTTGCTGGTCTCCCTCAGGTGAAAATACAGCGTCTGCAGGCTGTACAAAACGCAGCTGCCAGAGTAATCTCTAGATGCAGGAAGACTGAACACATAACTCCCATCTTACGGAATCTGCACTGGCTCCCAGTTCAACAACGCATCAATCACAAACTACTAACTATCACCTACCGTGCACTCAACTCTAGTAGTCCTTCTTATCTTAAAGATCTTCTTTCTGAATATAAACCTGTTCGCAGTCTGAGATCTGCTTCCAAGTCTCTTCTTCATGTTCCTGGGACAAGGGATGTTAAAACCAAAAGATATGGTCAGCGAGAATTTAAATACCTTGCCCCTACCAAGTGGAACATGCTTCCCATGAGCATCAGGGAGAAAAAGACTCATTCATCCTTTAAATCTAGTCTCAAGTCACACTTTTTCTAATGTTGTATGGGATTGCTTATTTGAATGTGAATACCTTGAATGCCTTTATGAATGTTGGTGCAAAGGCTGTGTGGAATTGTTTTTGTGCCCCCCCTCCCCCCCACCGTGCGCCGCGAGCATGCTTTTATAGCATGGAGATTTTTGTTGCGAGATATAAATTTTCATTCATTCATTCATTCATAAACACTGAGAGGAGGAGATAAACACTGAGAGGAGGAGATAAACACTGAGAGAAGGAGATAAACACTGACAGGAGGAGATAAACACTGAGAGAAGGAGATAAACACTGACAGGAGGAGATAAACACTGACAGGAGGATTTAAACCCTGAGAGGAGGAGATAAACACTGAGAGGAGGAGATAAACACTGAGAGGAGGAGATAAACACTGAGAGGAGGAGATAAACACTGACAGGAGGAGATAAACACTGAGAGGAGGAGATAAACACTGACAGGGGGAGATAAACACTGAGAGGAGGAGATAAACACTGACAGGAGGAGATAAACACTGAGAGGAGGAGATAAACACTGAGAGGAGGAGATAAACACTGACAGGAGGAGATAAACACTGACAGGAGGAGATAAACACTGACAGGAGGAGATAAACACTGACAGGAGGAGATAAACACTGAGAAAAGGAGATAAACACTGAGAGGAGGAGATAAACACTGACAGGAGGAGATAAACACTGAGAGGAGGAGATAAACACTGACAGGAAGAGATAAACACTGAGAGAAGGAGATAAACACTGACAGGAGGAGATACACACTGACATGAGGAGATAAACACTGACAGGAGGAGATAAACACTGACAGGAGGAGATAAACACTGAGAGGAGGAGATAAACACTGACAGGAGGAGATACACACTGAGAGAAGGAGATAAACACTGACAGGAGGAGATAAACACTGACAGGAGGAGATAAACACTGAAAGAAGGAGATAAACACTGACAGGAGGAGATAAACACTGACAGGAGGAGATAAACACTGAGAGAAGGAGATAAACACTGAAAGAAGGAGATAAACACTGACAGGAGGAGATAAACACTGAGAGAAGGAGATAAACAGTGACAGGAGGAGATAAACACTGACAGGAGGAGATAAACACTGAGAGAAGGAGATAAACACTGCGAGGAGGAGAGAAACACTGACAGGAGGAGATAAACACTGAGAGAAGGAGATAAACACTGAGAGAAGGAGATAAACACTGAGAGAAGGAGATAAACACTGACAGGAGGAGATAAACACTGAGAGAAGGAGATAAACACTGACAGGAGGAGATAAACACTGACAGGAGGAGATAAACACTGAGAGGAGATAAACACTGAGAGGAGGAGATAAACACTGACAGGAGGAGATAAACACTGAGAGGAGATAAACACTGACAGGAGGAGATAAACACTGACAGGAGGAGATAAACACTGAGAGGAGGAGATAAACACTGACAGGAGGAGATAAACACTGACAGGAGGAGATAAACACTGACAGGAGGAGATAAACACTGACAGGAGGAGAAAAACACTGACAGGAGGAGATAATCACTGAGAGAAGGAGATAAACACTGACAGGAGGAGATAAACACTGAGAGGAGGATTTAAACACTGAGAGGAGGAAATAAACACTGAGAGGAGGAGATAAACACTGACAGGAGGAGATAAACACTGAGAGGAGGAGATAAACACT
>CM060310.1:39719301-39726801 GCA_030674185.1 Monoplex corrugatus
AAGACAATTACAGAGGCCAGCCCCGTAAATACACCATGACCCCCCTTCATGACCACAGAGGAGAAGACTCAACCCGTACACAGAACCGTGACCATCAGTATCAACGTCACAGAGACGTGTCAGAGAGGAGAGGACATGTCTATATCAGCCCTACGTGTACTTCTATCAGATACATTGTCAGTCAACAAAGTTGGAAAAGTCTTTTCCATCACTGTTCCAGTAAAAACATCACCATACCTGTCGTTCCTGGTGAGTACTTATATAGTGAGGTAACACGAAAAGGATGTCAGCGAGAGTTAGCCGTGTCAAGACATAGGAGAGCGGTCTTATTCAAAGACAATGACAACAGACGTCTCATTGATACTTAAGCAGACACCGACAAAATGATAAGAACAGCAAACGCCAGGAAAGCACCGCCATCAGCCGTGGAAGTGGTTCACGCCGTGCACAAGTCATCACCCATATGAAACAAAATAACGATGGCGGTGGAAAAGAACCCGTAGAGGAGTGCACACATGATCATACTGACAGAGACAGTGATGACGATGACGGTAGTATTTCCGACACTGACGACGATCATGGTGGGGAAGATTTAAACGAAAGTCGATCAAAGTTGATACGACTAATGATGACGTAACAGTTGTTACTGAAGATGGTCAGGGACAGGAGACAATAGAAGCAGACAATATTGAACATGAAATGATAAATGTTTGGACAAATGACATGTGAGACGATGTCATTGATTCACTATGAGATGAAGAAAACGATAGTGGCCTACAGGTTGTTAGTCATGGAGACACTGACAGAAGACTAACACAAGTACAGAGGATTGACACAGACTTAACCCATTGACTCCCGCAACCTGTCCACCAGCATCCGGCATTGTCAACCATGCTAACAAAGCAAAAAGGCAGGAAGCCGGTGGATAGGGTGAGGGAGTCAAACGGTTTAAACGTTGACTTTCAAGTTAGTTTCGATATTGCTCTGGGGTTGTTCTCTGTGACTTGTTTTCTGACGAGCTTAAAGTGTCATTTGTCTGTCTTCATCTGCCGGTCAGTCTTCTGTGTTGCCTTTTTCTCCTCGTCCTTCTCTCTAAAAGCAGCTGCAAAAAGAACTACAAAAGTGCAATATATTGGGTATCAACGAAGGTACATAGTTAAGTTGGATTGCATTGTGCTTGTTTATTCATGTTGCACTGAGGTGATTTTCCCCTGATGAGTTCATCATCATCATCAAGTGCCCTGCCACATGGCGTTGGCGATCATGGCCCTCCATATGTATATATCCCTTGTTGCAGCATCTTCCACCCTCTCTGTCCTCAGCCACTCTGCAAGTCCGTCCAATATTTTCCCCGGGGTCTACCTGGTGCTCTCTTTCCCTCCAGCTTTCCTTTTATGACCAGGTGTTGCAATTCCCCGTTCGTCATAAAATGGCCTATAAATGTTGCCTGTCTTTTTCTACTCTTCCTTATGAATGATCTTCTTGTGTCTGCCTCCATCAAGACTGTCTTGATTGTTTTCTTTGCTGTCCACGGAACACTCAACATTCTTCTTAGAAACCACATCTCGGCTGCCTCAATCTTGTTCTGGCTTTGCTTGTTGACTGTCCACGCCTCACAACCGTGTAACAGTATTGGTTCCATATAACATTCAAGAACTCTCTTCCTGATGTTAATTGATAGGCATATTTGTTGGTAAGAATGCTTGTCATCTTCTTGAATGCTGTTTTGGCTTGGCCGATTCTGCTGGCTATTTCTGATGTGCATCTGCCGTCTGGTGAAATGATCGTTCCCAGATATTTAAACTTATCAACCTGTCTCAAAGTTGTGCCGTTTGCTGTTATTTTGCATGAGGGGATTTCGTGTTGTTTGTTTTTTTTACTGCTTTTCCTGCTATTTAGCTCCAACCCTTTACTTTTGCTCTCTATTTCTATTATATTCACAAGGTTTTGTAGGTCCCTTTCATTTTCTCCGATTAGCACGGTGTCATCCGCGTATCGAATGTTATTGTGGTAAAATGGGCTGTACCTCTGTACAGAAGGCTGTAACAGACTTGTAAAGAAAACACCATTATCAGAGTCCCTGCTGCTATACCACCACCACCTTACCCCTGTCCCGGCTTACCTTTCCCGTGTTTCCATCATTACAAAGAACGCATTTTGTAGCCAGCTGAAGTCTCAGGAGACCGAAGGTTTCTGCTTTTATCTCCTGCCGTCCACAATCATCGTCAGACTCTCATAGGGTTTGGTTTTGTTGTTTTATTACAACTGGCATTTTGAGATGAATTCGGTGTCTTGTTTTCTTGTTTTGCTTACTGATTTTTTGTTCCCTCGTCTCCAGTTTGTCGCACGTTTGAGGTCATCTCTCTCTGTATGTAATATTTGTGTGTGTGTGTGTGTGTGTGTGTGTGTGTGTGTGTGTGTGTGTGTGTGTGTGTGTGTGTGTGTGTGTGTGTGTGTTGTGTGTGTGTGTGTGTGTGTGTTTTCCTTCATTGTTCCTGTCTTTGGTTGGTTCATGTGTTGACACAGGTTGTGGAGAAGAGTCAGTACTGTGTCCGGTGCTTTGTCTCCTGTGGGTTAGCAAATTGCAGAGAATCCTGCTTCTGTGCTGTTTGTACCCACAGTTGTCTCAGTACAACTTCCCTGGCACAGTTGAAAGCAATAGCAACCATGAGCCTGTGCTCAGTTATCTTTTTGGGAACATGTTTCTTCGCTACTGAAGTACTGGTGGACGTTTTCCAGATGGCTAGAATTATTGTACCTTCATCAAAGATCTTTGGAACAGGCAGTTGAGGACAGTTGCCAGAGTATCTGTATTCCTTCAGGATTCGCCCAATGATGTTGTCAGGACATGCAGCACCATCGGCCCTCACTTGTTTAAAACACATCTGCACTGTTTGCTTGCTAACAGCTGTGGCTGTTATGGGTGGTACTGCACTTTTTCCAATAGCTCACTTCTGTTCTGCTGTGAAGTCATGCTTATCAAACCTGATGTAGGTATTGAGCTTGTCTCCAATTTAGACTTCATCAGCGGACTGCAATGGCGACTTCTTTAGCGTGTGTCCTGTGTTGATGTCAGTTCCTTTCCACATGGCTCTGTGTGTGTGTGTAGGGGGGGGGGGGGGTCTCTCAAGGTGCTTTCTAACGTGGACTTGACGCGTCACTTGTCTGCCCTGATCTGCCAGTCAGTCTTCTTGTGATGCCTTCTTCCTCTCCTCGCCCTGCCTTCTACAAGCAGCCTGCATTTCTGATCGGAGAGCTCTCTCCTTCGAGGTGACCCATGGCTTATCGCCAACTCTCGACGATGCTATCCGTACAGAAAGTGATGTAATTTGAAATCACTTCACAAGAATGACTAATCAGATTGTATAAAATCAGCACACACACAAATGCACACGTATATACACACACACACGCACACACATACAAACACATACAAACACTCACTCATACACACACACACACACACACACACACACACACACACACACACACACACACACACACACACACACACACACAACATACATATCAACACCAACATCACCATCATGACACACAGACTCACAATGAGATGCTCCTTTTCATGTTATAGTATGTCAAGTGATGCACTTTGATTTCAGTGAATCAACTTTGGACTTGCTGTTCAACGAGTTGAAGTAAGGATACAACGAAGTATCACTGAGCATATAATGTTAGGTACATATGTGTATGAATGTGTATGCGTGTGTGTGTGTGTGTGTGTGTGTGTGTGTGTGTGTGTGTGTGTGTGTGTGTGTGTGTGTGTGTGTGTGTGTGTATGTGTGTGTGTGTGTGTGTGTCTGTGTGTGTGTGTGTGTGTGTGTGTGTGTGTGTGTGTGTGTGTCTGTGTGTGTGTGTCTGTGTGTGTGTGTGTGTGTGTGTGTGTGTGTGTGTGTGTGTGTGTCTGCATCTGTTCATATGCGCTCTACGATCTACTCTTCTATAAAAGCATATCATGCCCAGGCAGCATTCTAGTCAATTTCAGAATACCTTGTTGTTCTGTTCATCTTTAATACAAAAGTCAGGCTTTATCCCGCTATCACTCCTAACTTTATTGTATGGTTTGCTTATTTTATTCACGGAAGAAGTAAAGGACTTTCTAAGATCAAAAGTTCTGTTACCATAGATTTTGAAACCGATATTGTCGGTATGTTTTAATGGCTTGAACACAGGTATGGCAAGTGAGAACATTTATGTTTTTGGAAAATTTGGTTTTGAATTACCTTAATTCATGTATGTACCATTTTTCATACATTAGATGGTGAATTTCAGTTAATCTTTTCTTAATTCAACAGTATGTACTTATTTTCAAGTTTGTAAAATACAGATTCTTTACATTTTATACCATTTTCCAATCGACGTCTTTCACCTAAACTTTAATTTCATTTATTTCGAAATATTTATTACCTGATTTTGTCTGTCTAACACATAACATACATTCATCTTCATATTCAACGTAATAGCATTTTTGCCAGCCAGGGCATATCTAGTCAGAGAATTGGACCAACAGAACTGTCTCGTATTAAAATCTGTCCGTTCTTATTGAACTAGATTGATATAAGTGTCACGAATTGAAATGTATTTCTGGCAGGCTCGATAACCAAACTGGTAAGATGTCAGAAGGTCTGGGAGCCATCCCGTCTGTGTTCCTCACGCCTGCTTGGTAAAAGTGGAAATGTTCCCGATCTTCTAGGAAAACATGTGTGCAGACTTCAGCCTAAACCCCCTTCGTTTGTACACACACGCGGAACTTCAAATATGCAGGTTAAAGATCCTGTAAATAGTGTTAATGTCCGATGACTTACGGAAACAGGGAAATATCCAGCATCCACCCCCACCCCCACCCCCACCCACCAAACAGAAGTATGCATACTGTGCAGCTACATACCGCCTGCACAGTGTGGGACACACACACACACACACACACACACACACACACACACACACACACACACACACACACACACACACACACACACACACACACACACACACACACACACACACAAACATTGAAACCCCGAAAGAACTTTTCTTCTATGTTATGTTCCATTTTAGTTTTTTCTGGCGTACTTTTTGTCTTCGTTTAGTTGTTGTTTATCGTTTCCTTCCCTTTTTGTCAATTTGTTTTTGTTTTCTGTTTAAAAATATTTTTCGAAACACAAAAAAGATAATATCTTAAATGTAACTTTTATTTCTGTCTGTTGTCTTCCTTTGTTGCTTACTTTCTTTTCTTACTCTCTCCCTGTATAGTGTGTGTCTTACTTTCTTTTCTTACTCTCTCCCTGTATAGTGTGTGGTCTTACTTTCTTTTTCTTACTCTCTCCCTGTATAGTGTGTGGTCTTACTTTCTTTTTCTTACTCTCTCCCTGTATAGTGTGTGGTCTTACTTTCTTTTTCTTACTCTCTCCCTGTATAGTGTGTGGTCTTGCTTTCTTTTTCTTACTCTCTCCCTGTATAGTGTGTGGTCTTACTTTCTTTTTCTTACTCTCTCCCTGTATAGTGTGTGGTCTTACTTTCTTTTTCTTACTCTCTCCCTGTATAGTGTGTGGTCTTACTTTCTTTTTCTTACTCTCTCCCTGTATAGTGTGTGGTCTTGCTTTCTTTTTCTTACTCTCTCCCTGTATAGTGTGTGGTCTTGCTTTCTTTTTCTTACTCTCTCCCTGTATAGTGTGTGGTCTTGCTTTCTTTTTCTTACTCTCTCCCTGTATAGTGTGTGGTCTTGCTTTCTTTTACTTA
The DNA here is from genome assembly GCA_030674185.1 of Monoplex corrugatus. NCBI lineage: Eukaryota > Metazoa > Mollusca > Gastropoda > Littorinimorpha > Ranellidae > Monoplex > Monoplex corrugatus. Next base: position 39,725,059 of record CM060310.1, read on the forward strand.
CTCTCTCCCTGTATAGTGTGTGGTCTTGCTTTCTTTTCTTACTCTCTCCCTGTATAGTGTGTGGTCTTGCTTTCTTTTTCTTACTCTCTCCCTGTATAGTGTGTGGTCTTGCTTTCTTTTTCTTACTCTCTCCCTGTATAGTGTGTGGTCTTGCTTTCCATATCCTTCTATCCCACATTGTCTTCATTAATCATTCCTAGCTTTTCTTGATACGCAGGAATAATGGTGTCTTGTTCTTTCAATTTTCTGCTGCTTTTTTTCATTAATCCTCTTTACATCCTCTCCGTGCAACCTTCTCCTCCTCACTTGATTTGTTGAAACGAAATTAGTAAAAGGTTGACAAATAAAATGCTTGGACCCATGACCTGTTGCTGTTATTGGTGACGGCGATTTTGATGGTAGTGGAAGTAAAAATAGTAGTAATAGTAGTAGTAATGGTAGTAGTAGTAGTAATAGGAGTAGTAGTCGTAGTAGTAGTAGTAGTAGTAATTGTAGCTGCAGTGTAAATGTCAGTCTGCAGTAAAATAAAAGTAGTACAAGTCTATGCAGTATCCAACTAGGTCTATGATATCCTCAAAAGGAATGGGCCAAGACCTTAAAATGCATTGTGATTATCCTCACTCGGTGCCATGGGGATGCTGAGCAGAGAAGTCCGTCCCCAAAATCATCTTTAACAAAGTCATCACCTCTGTATCCGAGCCTGTCATTCCTGAATCTCAGTAATTATTTTGTGATGGAAGAGGCACGAGTGACATGGTGTTTGCCGTTGGCCAGCTGCAAGACAAGCGTCGTTAATAGATTCCGGAGCTCTACATGGAGTATTTGTTGATATGACCAAAGCATTTGATATTCTTAACCAGGAGAGCCTGTGGGAGGTCTGTCAAAACTTTGCCTGCCCTCAAAAATTTGTCCTGCTGATTATTTCTTTCCACAATGCATGCTGGGCAAGGTGCAAGAGAATGGAGAGGTATCCAAACCCTTCTCACTACAGAATAGGTGAAACAGACTCCAAACCAAGACTAAATCTTTCAGAGACAACCTACGGACAGTTTTCTTCACTGGAATGTCTCTTCACAGATGACTGCGAACTGGTCACACAATCAAACAAGTACATCCGGTTCATCACTGGCCAATTTGCCATGGCCCGCAAACGCATTGACATTAAAACTAGCCTCAATAAGACAGAAGTATGTTAGCCAACACCATTTCATATTTCTGGCCCTTTGCCACCCTATACTGTAAATACATTCTGCAACTCGGGCAGTACAACCAGCTGTAGCGGATCTCTTGATGCTCAGATGGCGGTGCGCATCTTTAAGTCTAGCTCTGACTCTGGAGGCTGGCCCAAAAGGTTGTGGCAAAAAGGAATGAATCACTGATTGTAAGACTTTTTTTTCTTAAATTTTAATATATTGTTTTATCAAGCTGCCTGTGCAACGCTTTAGTAGTATGCAAATACCACAAACAACAAGGAAAAGATCTCACTTTTTCACCACCAGCTTTCATATTTCGCCCACATAATCTGATGCCGAAAAAACGTAGAAATGCACAAAAGCGGGCGTGATACTTTCACTGCAATATTTATTTTTTGCCATCTCCTGGCTGTGCCTCACCCTCCTCTCTAAAACATTTGATTTTTTTCTGGCCTTCCACACTAGGAGCACGAGCTTCGTGGAAAACCAGAAATCAATCACAGAAGGCAGCAGAAATAAAAGATAGATCTTCTGGGCTTTTCCCTTTATC
>CM060310.1:39731801-39734301 GCA_030674185.1 Monoplex corrugatus
ACACACACCACACAACACACACACACACACAGACACACACACAGACACACAGACACACACACACACAGACACACACACACACACACACACACACACACACACATATATATATATATATATATATATGTATATAATATAGATATAGATATATATATATATATACAGAGAGAGAGAAAAGAGAGAGGAGAGAGAGAGAGAGAGAGAGAGAGAGAGAGAGAGAGAGAGACGGACGGACACACACACAAACAGAAGACAGAGAGTGTGTGGGTGGGATGGGGGAAAAAACAAAAACAGATCAGTGTTGTATTTTCGTGCTTATGTTCCATGCCATGTGGCATGTGGCCTTTAAATTATTTTAACCATTGAGTGTTCAGTACAGCACACACGCACGCGCGCGCGCGCACACACACACACGCGCGCGCGCGCACGCGCACATGCACACGCACACAGACACACTTATTTACGTACGCACGTTCTGGCACACTTAATATTTTATATAACCACATAAATAAAAATAAACGCCTTCACACATCCCTACCCCCAATGCTTCACGGCCAACCCCAACCCATACGTATACATACACACACACATGATATATAACCACGTCCATGAATCTATCCATAAATTTGTCAGTCATCTGTCATTCCTCTATCCATCCATCCATCCTTCAGTCATTAAATCACTAATGAAGTCTAATCTGACAGGACTAGACACCTAACCGATAGGTAAGTGGCATCAGTAGCAGTCAACTGTATTATCGAACAGATCTGTTTCCAATGAGTGACGTATGCAGGCTAATATATTGTAATGATTAGATCTCTCTTGACAGATGCTTGTCAAAAACATCATTGAGTTAGCTGAATCAGAAACAGATGATCAAGCCACAATAGCATTTATTTTCTTAAGTGTTATGTTTTGTCTGAAGGCTGTCTGAGCATAGACTTTTCAAAGAGTCAAAAGTAAAAATTCAAAGGATCAAAGTGTCGCTCTCACTTATTCTTACTGACTGCAGTTTTCATATACATGGTAAAGGGGGCAAGTATAGAAAAACAGAGGACAGAAGATAAGTTAACTTTTGTCCAATATATTCTTCTTGATCTAAGTGTTGGTGACGGTATGATGATTTGGACACTGGGATAAATTAAGAAATGACAACATGACGTCCTTTTCTGCAACATACTGGACACTCTACTGGACACTCTTAGTCCACATTTGTTAGTCAAAACGCGTATGATTCTTTCTCGCTGGGCTGTCACCGTGCGAGATGTCACAACATCACATTCAGTAATTCGGTGTTAACCTACAAGTCACAAGAGTTAGGTGTCATTTTCAACCTAATCCACTTATCACATTCAGTAATTCGGTGTTAACCTACAAGTCACAAGAGTTAGGTGTCATTTTCAACCTAATCCACTTATCACATTCAGTAATTCGGTGTTAACCTACAAGTCACAAGAGTTAGGTGTCATTTTCAACCTAATCCACTTATCACATTCAGTAATTCGTTGTTAACCTACAAGTCACAAGAGTTAGGTGTCATTTTCAACCTAATCCACTTATCACATTCAGTAATTCGTTGTTAACCTACAAGTCACAAGAGTTAGGTGTCATTTTCAACCTAATCCACTTATCACATTCAGTAATTCGTTGTTAACCTACAAGTCACAAGAGTTAGGTGTCATTTTCAACCTAATTCACTTATCACATTCAGTAATTCGGTGTTAACCTACAAGTCACAAGAGTTAGGTGTCATTTTCAACCTAATTCCCCTTATCACATTCAGTAATTCGGTGTTAACCTACAAGTCACAAGAGTTAGGTGTCATTTTCAACCTGATCCACTTATCACATTCAGTAATTCGGTGTTAACCTACAAGTCACAAGAGTTAGGTGTCATTTTCAACCTAATCCACTTATCACATTCAGTAATTCGTGTTTAACCTACAAGTCACAAGAGTTAGGTGTCATTTTCAACCTGATCCACTTATCCAAAATTTGTTCGCTCTCAGACCGTGACAAGGGCAAGTGTAAAGCAACATCAGAGGACTTACAAAAAATGTCTGCATACAGCATTCAATGCATGATCAACGAGAGTTACGATGGGTGAGTCTGATCATTGCGTGTGGTCTTACTGGCTGTCTCATACGAATCTATCATTATTATTTCTTTGTTTATGATTATTTGTTTTTTCGGATTTTTATCTTCATTTTAAAAAATTCTTTTTTGTCCTTCGCTTTTGCTTTCTTTGTTTCATTGTTATCTTTCATTTTATTCATACCTGTTGCAAGCGCTGGAGCTAATGTACTCATCCTGTTCTGATTAACGTGTTATAGATGTCAAATCGATAGTTTTAGGAAAAGAGGAAGGGGAAGACCACGAACAAACTTTTACCCAGGAAATATCAAGGAATGGACAGGTCGCAGCAGTCCTAAAGATTTTCAGCCTGGTTCAGGAAAGACAGGCACGAAGGACAGAGACCCGGAAAGCAGTGCGGGCAGCCA
>CM060310.1:39739301-39762816 GCA_030674185.1 Monoplex corrugatus
GACTTTATTGCTGCTATGTCTATCCCACACCTTAAATGTTTCCAACCGAGCCAATCATTTCAACGCGTCTCAGAGTAAAAGTCTTATGTATCCACACATGCCCATGGATGTTGTGTGCATCAAAATTGTCTAAAGTTAATTTTTTATCTTCTACACGCTAGATTAGTCACGGTCACTGACAATCCAGAGTCAATCTGGCACACGAAAACAGCACTGAAAATATCTTTTTCTTAAACTACTTCTTCTTATTTGTTTTAAATGCATTATGTCATTTGTAATATAATATCAAACACATTTCAATTCAAGTAAAGAATCAAGATATGCAAAACAAGAAACAAGGCAATACAAAACGAAACGTACAAGGAGCATTGAAAGGATTAAGCTAAACGCCATATCCAACCAGCATAATCTAGTACAGTATAAAATGCCTGGGTAGCATTCCTTGTATATTCATTACTTGTGGTTGGTTTCAGAAACTGACACCCTTACTCAGAGAACTTACTGGGGGCTATTTACTTAAAAGAAAGGGAGCTAGGTTCCTCCTCCTGACAAGTGTATGTATGGCTTCAGGAAAATGGCGTCCTCATTACTAACAATTTCGTAGGAATTGCTGAAAGTGCGACTGGCGGAAATGAAGCAATTATTGATGTAGCACAGTAAACGTCCACAGACCTTTTCCTTTTTTCGTGTTTCTGTGAAACAGATAAAAAAGTATGGAAGACTTGTAAAATACACTATGTACAAAAGTAAGCGGCTGGAAACAGCCTGTTGAAGAGATTCACCAGGGAAAGTGTACAAAAATAAAGTCTCCTATAAATGAAACGACAAATAAAGAAATGTTATAAAGAACAAGGTACGATCATCATGTAAAATAAAATCAAGAAATTTAACATATCCAATCTTATTTTCATATCTTTATTTCCTATTCTTCATTAGTCTATAAGTATTTGATATAGAAACCACTTTTAGAAGGACGTGGAAAGATATCTTCTTTTTTTAATCTAACATTGATTTCAGAATACAAAACTTATATGAAAACATACATTCACAAGAAAATGTACAAATTATAACTTTTCAAAAATTAAAACAAACTAGATTTTCAAACCGTGCTAACATCTCTCTCTCTCTTTCTTTTCTCTCTCTTTCTCTCTCTCTCTCTCTCTCTCTCTCTCTCCTCTCTCTCTCTCTCTCTCTCAAACAAAAAGAGGCCAACATGTTCAAGGTAGAATGATAAAGCTCTATTTCATTACGCTATCATGTGGATAAAAACATTGCGACAAATCCAGAACCTCAAAGAAGTTCGATTTAAATGATATCAGGTAATTCCAGTACACGAAAATTTAGCTAGAAATATTTCTTTTTCATTCATGGTAATAACGGGTGATAAACTAATATCCGTTTCGTAGAAGAGAGAGGAACTGTACTGAACATATATTTTGGAATTGTGTATACACATAAAACATTTATGGAAACATTACTAACAGGGAATGAGCGATAGATGCGCAACTGTATTGCCAATCACCTCTAGTGAATCAGCCGTACTCTTTGCACACGAAGCAAACCACAAGTCAGACAAAATCTTTTATTTTATTTTGTTACATTAAAAATCATGTACATATCAATGAAAAATCAATGACAGTTCCCTGCCGTTTATTATTTCAAAAGTTTCTGAAGACAGCACATAAAACTTTAAAACATATACTTTTACCAATTTTCAGCATGGTAAATTTTCAATACATTGGATTTCAATTCGTGTAAAGATTTCATGGAAACTTAAAAAGGGAAAGGAAAACAGTTATGTGTGTAAATAAGAATGCCCACATACGTGCATATATAGAATTATGTGAATAAGTAGCAACAACAAAAAAAACAAAAAAACTTCAAGACTATAATCTGTGAAAAATCTCCATTAATTTTCATTAAAATGTTCGTACGTTCAGTTTCGATATCTTGTTTTTAATGTGAGATTATACTGGGGTCAAGATGTACTCTGAACTACGAGATAAGGTAAATTTCAAATCTTAAATGTAAGTATCAAAACACAGCAGCCGATTTACAGTTTGATAATACCATCAGTAATCTAAAGTACCATTCCTTAATCTAAATGATAAAATTGTTCTGCTTCTCTTTATAGAATGAAATAATGGGATTTGTGTTTGTTTGTTAGTGTGTTTATACATATATATATATATATGTACATATGTATAACACGAATAAGTATGTTGATGTAAGTTTAAAACTGTCAAATCTCTGCTTAGTTATTTTATTTGTGAAATTTTTGTTGTTCTGGGATTCACATTTAATGAAGTAGTAAACGTTCATTTTAAGATAGCACAAATCCTGTCTCACGTTGTTTTATAACGACGCCTACAAAAAGCTGGTGTTTCACCTGTGTCTGTCTTGTTCTGTCGTTGTGTTTGGGGATAATCTGTTTGTCATGCTTGAATTTGTAGCTTGTTTGAAAGTAAAAGGTCGATCGGTCATCTCCTTCTTCTTTCACTGGTCAGGCCACATCTGGGATGAGTGTAGCCGTTTCTCCAGTTCCTGTTGGTTGCCATGGAGCTTGGTGGTCAGGATGGCAGTCAATCGGTCGATGGCCTCAACAGTATTTAATGAGTACGGTCAGCAAGACTGGGGTGTTACTTTGTCATTGTAAATTGAGATAATTGTTACTTTGTCATTCTAAATTAACACAATTGTTATTTTGTCATTCTAAATTAAGATCATTGTTAATTTGTCATTCTAAATTAAGATCATTGTTATTTTGTCATTCTAAATTAAGATCATTGTTATTTTGTCATTCTAAATTAAGATCATTGATATTTTGTCATTCTAAATTAAACAATTGTATATTTTGTCATTCTAAATTAAGATCATTGTTATTTGTCATTCTAAATTAAACACAATTGTATTTTGTCATTCTAAATTAAGTCATTGTTAATTTGTCATTCTAAATTAAGATCATTGTTATTTGTCATTCTAAATTAAGATCATTGTTATTTGTCATTCTAAATTAAGATCATTGATATTTTGTCATTCTAAATTAAGATCATTGTTAATTTTGTCATTCTAAATTAAGATCATTGATATTTGTCATTCTAAATTAAGATCATTGTTATTTTGTCATTCTAAATTAAGATCATTGATATTTTGTCATTCTAAACTAAGATCATTGTTAATTTGTCATTCTAAATTAAGATCATTGTTATTTTGTCATTCTAAATTAAGATCATTGTTATTTTGTCATTCTAAATTAACATCATTGTTATTTTGTCATTCTAAATTAAGATCATTGTTATTTGTCATTCTAAATTAAGTCATTGTTAATTTGTCATTCTAAATTAAGATCATTGTTAATTTGTCATTCTAAATTAAGATCATTGTTATTTGTCATTCTAAATTAAGGATCATTGTTAATTTGTCATCTAAATTAAGATCATTGTTAATTTGTCATTCTAAATTAAGATCATTGTTAATTTGTCATTCTAAATTAAGATCATTGTTAATTTGTCATTCTAAATTAAGATCATTGTTAATTTGTCATTCTAAATTAAGGTCATTGTTAATTTGTCATTCTAAATTAAGATCATTGTTAATTTGTCATTCTAAATTAAGATCATGATATTTTGTCATTCTAAATTAAGTCATGTTAATTTGTCATCTAAATTAAGATCATTGTTACTTTGTCATCTATATTAAGATCATTGTTACTTTTTTTCGTTTTAAATTAAGATCATGTTTACTTTGTCATCTAAATTAAGATCACTGTTACTTTGTCATTCTAAATTAAGATCATTGTTACTTTGTCATTCTAATTAAGATCACTGTTACTTTGTCATTCTAAATTAAGATCATCGTTACTTTGTCCATTCTAATTAAGATCATTGTTACTTTGTCATCTATATTAAGATCATTGTTACTTTGTCATTCTAAATTAAGAGCATTATTACTTTGTCATCTAAATTAAGATCATTGTTACTTTGTCATCTATATTAAGATCATTGTTACTTTGTCATTGTAAATTAAGATCATTGTTACTTTGTCATCTAAATTAAGATCATTGTTACTTTGTCATCTAAATTAAGATCACTGTTACTTTGTCATTCTAAATTAAGAGCACTGTTACTTTGTCATTCTAAATTAAGATCATTGTACTTTGTCATTCTAAATTAAGATCACTGTTACTTTGTCATTCTAAATTAAGATCATCGTTACTTTGTCATTCTAAATTAAGATCATGTTACTTTGTCATCTATATTAAGATCATTGTTACTTTGTCATTCTAAACTAAGATCATTGTTACTTTGTCATCTAATTAAGATCATTGTTACTTTGTCATCTAATTAAGATCACTGTTACTTTGTCATTGTAAATTAAGATCACTGTTACTTTGTCATTGTAAATTAAGATCACTGTTACTTTGTCATTGTAAATTAAGATCATCGTTCTTTGTCATTCTAAATTAAGATCACTGTTACTTTGTCATTCTAAATCAAGTTAATTAAAACAAGATTATGTCGTTGTTGTCTTTTCGACGTTTGTGTTTGAAATGATATAAATAGACAAATGAGAAGTACTATGTATGGTTGGTGTATGTTAAGACATTTTAGGAGTATGCAATGTACAGCAGTAGAGGAAGCTAGGAAGAAATGAGAGATCTGCATGAAGTTTGTGCATATTTCATGCTTTCTTTGTGATTTCTTTTAATTTTAGAGAGAGATAGCGTAGTTATTGTTTTCAATATCATGAAAAATATTTCCTAATCATAACAAGGAAGGTGCCAGCCAGAGAGATAAAGAAATTATTTTACTTTGTGACTGTGATTTTGGTTTTTCTCTGCTGTTTCTTAGGGTCTTAATGGAACTATGAGGATATTTTATCAAACAGAAAAAGAGATACAGCACAAAGTATGGATGTGTGATAATATGTGTGTGCGTGAGTGTATGTAAGTGTGTACGCGCGCGCGTGTATGTATGTGTGTGTGTCTGCGCGTAATGTGTGTTCGTTCTTTGATTTAACGTCTTTTCACTGTAAATGATAAATTATACTAAGTATGCCTCAGAGTTAGTAAGGAAATAAATTATAGAATGTGTGTGTGCAATGTGTGTGTGTGTGTGTGTGTGTGTGTGTGTGTGTTTGTGTGTGTGTGTGTGTGTGTGTGTGTGTGTGTGTGTGCACGCCCGCACGTGTGCAGCTCTGCGAAGTGTGTGTATGTGTGCGTGCGTAGGTGCGTGCACGCGCGCGCGTGTGTGTGTGCTTGTGTGTGCGCGCGTGAGTGCGTGTGTGTGTGTGCGTATGTGTGTCAGGCATCTTGCATTGCTCTAGTAATTATGCTAAGTATGCCTCAGAGTTAGTAAGCAAGTAAATTATAGAAAACCATTAATTTACGAATCACAGGTACTCTCACAGCTAGGTAAACAACTGTGTGAAACATACACAAAATTAATCAGAAACAGACAAAAGGCAGACGTAAGAACACAACAACAGCATGTCATCAGCTATGTGACAGAAAGCTTGGGATGACGACAGTTAAAGGGTATCTCAGACCATGCAGAATCTGTTAACGTGTTGTCCACCTGGCTGGCTGGCTGTGATGGTAAGATCCTGAGACTGCACATCTGATGTCTTGAGTTCAATCCTAGTTTGCAACATAAAGACTGGCCTGTTTGATGCCAGTCTAAATCAGTATTGCTATCATACTGGTTACACCCACTTAAAATTTCACCATTTCGCTTATCTCATCGCCCACCAACCCCCATCACTGAGCGTACCGGTTAATACCTGCAAATTTGGGTAAAGCGCGTATGGAATTGTCTTAGCGCAGTTCATCGTTCTTGAAGAAACTCTGAACCCTTGTGTCTCTTCTAGTTCTTTCCCATCCAAAATTCATGAATTTGTGTGGTATTATGAATTGATTTGTCTAGATGCTGTATCATTCCTCCATTTCACCGAAGACGTGGTAGTGATCTTTTCCTTGTTGACTGGACCCCAACTCACAGAAGTAGGCAGACAATTTCCACAATAAAATAGTTGATGAGGATTGTGGTTGATGGTGCTAGTAAGATCCATTGCTTTTCTAGACTACTTGATTGGCCTTCATTTCCAGCTTATTACTTCCAACATCATTTGTCTACATTTTTATTATTCCTGCCACACACCTATGCTTATTATGCTGCCATTATCATGATCATCATACCAGTATGTCTGTCTTTCCTGGCTATGGTATGGTACATTTTGTATGTACTTCTGTTTGACACTAATGTATGCACAAAGTGATATTTCTTGTCAGTAGTCAACTGAGTAGATAGTAATCTTTACTCACTGTAATATCAAATTGTGGACGAAAATGAGATGGCACGGCTTTGTAAGTTTTGCATTACAAAATGTCAGTGAGTACAATGTCAAGGTCGAATTTAAAAACTCGATTTCTTTTCTTCACTTTGAATGTAAAAGCCAGTCTTCTTGGGTGTGTTATTTGTTTATGTTTAAAACTGACATTTAAGGGTCTGATATCATGTCACTTAGTTGTTAATGTTGAAACTGACTTCTATGGATTCAGTGCCAGGCTGGGCAATTGATGTTTAAACAGATCTTTGTAAAGGTGAAATGACAGGCTGTGTACTTGCTAAGATTGACGCTGCCTTATACTGTATTGCTTATACTACAACAACAGCAACAACAACAATAATAATAATGATAACAATAATGACATTAATAATGATAATGATAGTAATAATAACACCACCACTACTACTACTACTACTACTACTACTAGAAATAATAATAATTACAGTATGTATACGATGCCAAATATTGACAATTCAAATTTAATCACACTCACGCACCAGGCACACGCATACAATCGACAAAGACTACCTAACAATATTTGATATGAAATCTAATATTAAAATAAACAACACGAACTGAAATAAAAGAACTAGTTGTAAAATTCATTGTTGGGAAAAGATGTGGGTTTTTATATTGGATTTAGAAGCAGAAAGAGTAGGTGTTAGGCGAAGAGACAGCGGAAGTCTATTTCAGATTGATGGTCCTGAGACAGCAAAAGAACGCAGACCAACAGTTGATAGTTTAAATCTAGGGACCTGAAGGGAAGACTATCTTAGCGTAAGGTGGTAGTTGGCGTATAAATATTGATGTTGTAGAAAAGATATGATGGAGCAGGCTGGTGAATAGATATCCAGCTTATATTCAATTCTTTTTAAGACAATCAACCAGTGAAGAGAGCGAAGGACAGAACTATTATGATCAAACTTTTTCTTTCTGAGGACAAGACGAGCAACTGTGTTTTGAATGCTTTGCAGACATAGGAGAGAAGAAGCTGGCAGCCCAGGAAAGAGAGCATTACAGTAATCAAGACGAGACAAAATGAGAGATGTTACAATCTTAGATGCAGCCTCATTTGAAAGATAGCTTCGAATGTAACCAATGTGCCGAATCTGATATTAGCATGATTGGCAGGTCTGGGTCAGAAACTTCTGCATAGAGAGAATGGTTTCAGTGCTATGGTCGGTTTCGAAAGAATGATCAAGACTGCATGCTGAGAGATGATTATTCCGTTGCTTCGAAGACACTCTCTCGAGGACCTTTGAAATGAATGGTAAACTGAAGATAGATTTTTAGAATGTTGGGATCGAGATTGTTCTCTATTAACAAGAAGTCAAACAATGGCTATTTTGAAAGAAGATGGACACTTCCAGTGCGAAGAGAGGTGTTAATGATTTTCTTCTATTCATAACGCCTAAGAAGAGAAGAAAAAACAGGAACTGTTTTGGGTCGAAGTCACAAGATTTTAATGGCATATCTCTCAGAATGGTGACAGTCATAGTTTCACACACCAGCTGAAATTCCATAACACGGGAAGCCTGTCAAAGAAGAATCAGGAAGGGATGGAAGAAAAGAGGCACGTCAAGCTTGTTCCAATATCATTCACTTTGGAAGAGTAAAAAAGCTGGAAAAGACACAACTTCCTGAACATACTTAAGAACACATGGGAGAAGAGGAAGTCCGGAAGTGGTCAACGAAAGGCAACAGCATGGCGGAATGACGCAGTAAAGGAAGCCATCAAGGAAAATAAAAGGTTGGACATGGTGTGGGTCGAATCTTGAACGAAGATGATATGAAATACAGATTTGCAAGGAGACACACCAAGAGAGAAGACAAAAGTGCCAACAATCCATCTCTAAAAACTCAGGGAGAGGAACTATGTGAAGTGTACAAACATTCACTAGAGAAAAAAAAAAACAGCAGATGATCAATAGCAGGGGAGAGAGAAAACAGGAGAAATGTCTATTTTTTTTAAATCGCATTTTTGAAACAGTAACATTACCCAAAGTTACAATGAAAGTGATTACGATAATAATATGACTTTACCAACACAGACAAAAAACTAATGATACACGTGGACAACATAGAACATTATGATACGTATGACATAGTTACACAACCAATGACAAAGTTACAACATTGACTTAAATACAGTTCCAAAAGAAAATGTTCAGGCTTTTTTCAGTAACGTTTCCAGAAATACTTAACACGAAAAATAAACATGTTCATTTCAAGATGTCAAACAACCAACAACATACAATAAAATGAAACTCCAGTTGACTCGTGATTTACCTTAGAAAAAATATGTCAATTTCCTGTGAAATCTGCCTTTGCAAGAAGCATATTGCTTTGATGGAAGGGAGGGGGGGGGGGAAAGAAAAGCTAAACATTACTTGTGGAAGGGAGGTAAGCTGGTAAAGCAGGAGAGGGGAGCGAAAGACTAGAAGAGCAGCAGTGAATTGACAGTATCTCTACTTTTTCATCCCTGAGATTTTCGCCATTAGTTTGACACGAGGCACTGAGAGTAGGACGAGTGGGTGAGGAGTAGTACTAGTCAGTGATTCATCTTCCTCATGACTATCAGTAATAATGGAGGAAAAGGGTCAAGAATAACCAGTGATTTGTCTTTACTGTAATCCACAGTCCTATCTTCAAACAGCCAGACTGCGAACGTTACCAGCTGGCGATTGAATGATGTTTTGACACGTAATATCAAGCTATAAAAATATCTGCTCTTCTGACGAACATATCTGATGTTAATAAACTTTACTAAGTTTAACAATTCTATTTTCATACCCATCCTATCAGGTCGGTGCCAGACCTGGATCCTTTCTGTGAAATGTGCGTTTTAAGAAGGGCTGTCAAAAAGACCAAACTTGACATGATAAAAAACACCATGATCAACGAAATGATCAGAGCAACACCAATCCAGCATCATATTCATCATTAGGTAAATAAATGTGTGTATCTTCTGACTAGAATGCAAACACATCAGCTGGCTCAATTGCCATATCACAAAAAGGTATCAGGATTTAAAGCAAGAGGCAGACCAAGGAAGACCTGCATCGATGGGTGAAGGAAACCTTGACATCACACCGCCTTTCTTTTCTTCAGCCTTCCAGCTTTACTGCTGATCATCAACTCTTTCTCCCCGCAATACAAATGGTATAACAGAGAAAAAAATATAATGGGCAAGCTATAAAAAGCAGCATAAACATATTTTAGGCATTTATAACTTTTCACATGCGAATGTCAGCAAAAAACCCTGATAAATGACTGATTGACCTTTGCCATCACAAGGCATCTGTGGCATCAGTGCATATGGACTTCATTCTGATCGTGGAGGTGCTATTTTGGAGAAACTGAAATCGATACACCAATGGACGGGCAAATGACTCATAGTTTGAAAAACAAACATATAACATCAGATATTTGATACTAGGAAACGTGCAACCAAGATACATTTCCGACATCTGCAGTTGGGCCAGAAATCGTCACACAAATAATGTTAAGTTTCTTCTCGTGACGATCATCAGTATGTTCAATGCAATAATCTTCTAAGTTGAACTTTTGATTCAAACTTTCTTGAATAGAATCCACAAGCACCCAATGGAATCTAGTATAAAAGTGAACTTGGTGCAGAGGCCGAGCGAGGGGGATAAAGCAGAAACCTCAAAAATTAACCTGAAATAGTCCACTGTTTTAAGAAGTGTAAGGTTATTTAAAAAGAAATACTAGTGGCGAGAAAGAGACCAGATGGATAAGTAGATAGATAGATAGATAGATAGAAGGATAATACACACACACACACACACACACACACACACACACACACACACATATATATATATATATATATATATATATATATATATATATATATATGACGGGAGAGAGAGAGAGAGACAGACGTACGCACAGACATACAAACAGACAGACACACAGATAGATAAATAGATAGATAGATAGATAGATAGATAGATAGACACACAGATAGATACACAGATAGACACCCAGATAGACACACAGATAGACACACAGATAGACACACAGATAGATAGGCAGGTAGGCAGATACATACATCGACAGACGAGAGGATATAGATAGGTAGATAGACGAGATAGAAAAAAAAGGTAGATAGATCAGGAAAGAGAGAGAGAGAGAGAGAGAGAGAGAGAGAGAGAGAGAGAGAGAGAGAGAGAGAAAGATCAAGACAGAAAGAGAGAGACAGACAGACAGAGAGACAGAGGAAGAGAGAGAGAGGGAGAGAGAGACACACAGAGACAGAGAGAGAGCGTTTTGATAAGGTTATCATTTTCATCACAAAGGATATTTCACTCCCGTCCCCGGGGACCATGTGTCAGCTCAGCATGGTTCCCTTCATTATCCCTGCCATACGTTTTTTGTATTTCATTTTCTTTTTGCCTTGTATTTTGTATGACTTTTTCTATCTTTTCCTCGTTTCTTTCCCAATGCTTTCCTTTCTTGACTCGTTTTCTTATTTCAATTACTTTTTACCTTTGTTTTCTTTTCTTGTCTTTTCATTTTCTCCTTTTCTGCTGTCATTTCCGAGACGTTCTGTTCAGTGTCAATTTTTTAACTTCTTATTAAAGATGGGAGTCGCTAAGATATATTCATGACCTCTCTTCGTGTTTTTCCCTCCACTTTATAATACCGTACATGAAACAGTTTCTTACTTCCGTCTACGGCCATTTGAAACGATGTTTAATAATCACTTGAAATGAAAACGAGAAACTCACAAAAAATATTGATGAAATGGGATAATGACGCAAAACGTAACCAATTATTCATATTACTAACGCACACTTAGACACACACACACACAAACACACACACACACACACACACACGCACGCACGCACGCACGCACGCACACACACACACACACACACACACACACACGCACGCACGCACGCACGCTCGCACGCACACATACACACATACATTCACAAACTCTCTCTATCTCTCTGTTTCTCTGTCTCTGTCTCTCTGTCTCTCTCTCTCTCTCTCTTTCTCGCTCGCTGAAATACACACGCACACGCACACACACACACACGCGCGGTAAATAGTAAAGGACAGTGATAGAAAGAGGTAAATAGTAAAGGACAGTGATAGAAAGAGGTAAATAGTAAAGGACAGTGATAGAAAGAGGTAAATAGTAAAGGACAGTGATAGAAAGAGGTAAATAGTAAAGGAAAGTGATAGAGGTAAATAGTAAAGGACAGTGATAGAAAGAGGTAAATAGTAAAGGACAGTGATAGAAAGAGGTAAATAGTAAAGGACAGTGATAGAAAGAGGTAAATAGTAAAGGACAGTGATAGAGGTAAATAGTAAAGGACAGTGATAGAAAGAGGTAAATAGTAAAGGACAGTGATAGAAAGAGGTAAATAGTAAAGGAAAGTGATAGAAAGAGGTAAATAGTAAAGGACAGTGATAGAAAGAGGTAAATAGTAAAGGACAGTGATAGAAAGAGGTAAATAGTAAAGGACAGTGATAGAAAGAGGTAAATAGTAAAGGACAGTGATAGAGGTAAATAGTAAAGGACAGTGAAAGAGGTAAATAGTAAAGGACAGTGATAGAGGTAAATAGTAAAGGACAGTGATAGAGGTAAATAGTAAAGGAAAGTGATAGAGGTAAATAGTAAAGGAAAGTGATAGAAAGAGGTAAATAGTAAAGGAAAGTGATAGAAAGAGATAAATAGTAAAGGACACTGATAGAGGTAAATAGTAAAGGAAAGTGATAGAAAGAGGTAAATAGTAAAGGACAGTGATAGAGATAAATAGTAAAGGACAGTGATAGAAGTAAATAGTAAAGGACAGTGATAGAAAGAGGTAAATAGTAAAGGACAGTGATAGAGGTAAATAGTAAAGGACAGTGATAGAAGTAAATAGTAAAGGACAGTGATAGAAAGAGGTAAATAGTAAAGGACAGTGATAGAAAGAGGTAAATAGTAAAGGACAGTGATAGAAGTAAATAGTAAAGGACAGTGATAGAAGTAAATAGTAAAGGACAGTGATAGAAGTAAATAGTAAAGGACAGTGATAGAAAGAGGTAAATAGTAAAGGACAGTGATAGAAGTAAATAGTAAAGGACAGTGATAGAAAGAGGTAAATAGTAAAGGACAGTGATAGAAAGAGGTAAATAGTAAAGGACAGTGATAGAAAGAGGTAAATAGTAAAGGACAGTGATAGAGGTAAATAGTAAAGGACAGTGATAGAAGTAAATAGTAAAGGACAGTGATAGAAGTAAATAGTAAAGGACAGTGATAGAAGTAAATAGTAAAGGACAGTGATAGAAAGAGGTAAATAGTAAAGGACAATGATAGAAGTAAATAGTAAAGGACAGTGATAGAAAGAGGTAAATAGTAAAGGAAAGTGATAGAAACAGGTAAATAGTAAAGGAAAGTGATAGAGGTAAATAGTAAAGGAAAGTGAAAGAGGTAAATAGTAAAGGAAAGTGATAGAAAGAGGTAAATAGTAAAGGAAAGTGATAGAAACAGGTAAATAGTAAAGGACAGTGATAGAAAGAGGTAAATAGTAAAGGACAGTGATAGAAAGAGGTAAATAGTAAACGAAAGAAACTTCAATAAAGAAGGACAGACTGATAGAAAAAAAATCAAGTGAAGAGTGCAGTTTAGATATAATTTCTCTCGCGTGTAAAACAAAAATTAAAATAAATGATGATTTAGACACGAGGGAAAGAAACACAAAAGAGAACACCTAAAAAAATCCTTCGAGTGTTCCGTAATAATCGCTGATAATAAAAGCAAAACAAACATTTGATAAATGCTGCAGAACACAAATAATCGTTAAGAACTGAGATAAAAAAACAACCCTGTTACATACACACATACAAGCACACACGCACGAACATGCACGCTAAACAAACGTACACACCCACCCAGTATATACACACACATACACAGACACATACGCACGCACTATTGCCTGCGTACTCACACTTTAACACATACATACACACACACACACACACACACACACACACACACACACACACACACACACACACACACACACACACACACACACACCCATACACATACACACAAGCACACATTTCGCGCACGCACGTACGCACAAAAAAATGACAGATGAACAGTAACAGTGTAGCACAGAGACAGGGGGAGAAAGAGAGAGAGAGAGAAGAGAGAAAAGAGAGAAGGAGAGAGAGAGAAAGAGAGAGAAGAGAAAGAGAGAAAGCGAGAGAGAGAGAAAGAGAGAAAAGAGAGAGAGAAAGAAAGAAAGAGAGAGAGAGGGAGAGAGAGAGAGGGAAAGAAAGAGAGGGAGAGCAGAAGATCTGTAACAGGAGAAGTGACAGAAAACAAAAATACCCAGAATTATGGAGAAAATGATGGTCTGCAATATGTTAATAAAAGCGCTCGCAAACTGAAATAGTCATTTTGAAATAAAGTAAACAACACAAAGATGCCACTTTTTTTTTTTTTATTCCGGCATGAATTCAAAACTTTTTTCTGCCTTGTATAAATTTTTGCTTTTCATGCGTCATGTGTTTTATTCACTGCAGAGGACAGAAAAGTCAGAGATAGGTTGGAGGGAGGGTTATGTAGGGAGAAAGGACAGGAGCTTCGTGAAGGAATGGAACAACGACGCAATAATTTCGCCGAAACTTTCGCATCCATGAGGGTTTTTTTTACAATCTTGGTTTACATGTGGAATTGGGTAAAGTGAGGGTCTAGTGAAGGGGCAGAGAAAAAGTGAGTGATTTATCTTCTTTTGCTTTGCAGTAATATCTTCAGGCTGCTGAAGCATAATGCCAGTCATTTGATACAATAATACCCTAAGGGAGGAAAGTTCGCTCTTTCTGAACAATCACTCCTTCAATTGCTTTTTGCGTTCTTAAAGAGATGAGGTACCAGAAAAACAAGTTACCACTTTTTCATAATCACAAACACTTTTTGGACACTTGCAGGCTTTCAAATATGGCCATGGATATTTCAAGTATTACGATGTAGAACATTTCGAGAACACTAGTGTTTGCCATAAGCCTGTAGAAAATACTATCAAAGTTTGGTTGCCTCTTAAGTTTGTCTTATCGATTGCATTCTTCCACAATGACATGCTGGTCAGGGTGCAAGAAGATGAAAAACATCCAAACCCTTTCCACTGCAGAACGGAGAAACACAAGGATGTGTTCAGGCACAACACTCTTCTCCATACTCTGTTCGGTAATGATGACTGATACATTCAGAGACTTTGACAGGAGTGTGAACATCAAGTTCTGGTCAGAAGGAAAGTTATAAACTACAAGACAGAGACCATGCTTCAGACAACATCATTTCAGGCTTCTGTCGGTTCATCAGCTTCGATTGTTACCAACGACCAGAAGATCAAGACTACAGACAAATTCTGCTGCTTGGATGATACAGCGAGCAGCAATGGATCTCTTGATACCAAGATAGCGCTGCTCATGTCCAGTGTTAGCTCTGCCTCTGGAATGTTGTGGCATCAGGCACGCCACAATGATTGCTATGTACAGAGTTGTAGTCTTGGGCGCTCTACTGTGCTGCTGCCAGACCAGACTACCTACTGGCGGCATATTCAACGGCTTGACCAGTTCCACTAAAGATGTCTGCATAAAATCTGTAACATCAAGCGACAAAATGGAGTGTTCAATTTCAAGTTCTGAAGAAGTGACGCTTGCCAAGTATAGAGTTTTTATTCGTCAAATGCCATCTTCGCTGGACAGGACACGTTGTCCGTACGGAACACAACCACTTTTCAAAGATGCTCAAGCACGGAGAGTTAAAGAAAGATAATCAGGACCTGGAAAGAGAAATAAAGCGTTACAAAGATGTTCTGAACAACAATTTAAGTATCTGTAGAATCATCACCTCAGTTGGAAAAACACTGACCGCAAAAGAGTAAACTCACGACAAAAGTGCACACACAGCACAATCACATGTACATTTGGACAGTGCAGAACAGCTGCTATTCAAAAGAAGAGGCTCCAGCGAAAGGACAACCCAAGGCGACATGACCCCATCCCATGAACGCCTGTGGAAGAGCATGTACCTCCAGAAATGGTCCTGTGTTCCCATGTAGACTCATGGCGAGCCATAAAATGCCAGTATGCCTTTTCAGCTGTTGGATTGACGGGAGAATCCATCATCACTTGCTGTGTGTACATGAAAATCTTAAAAACTGAAAAAAGATCATTGACATATATACATTCCATTTTTTTCTACTAGATTATGAGTCAAACTTGAGTTTTAAAAATGTAAATAAGGCACTTTCTTTGGTGAGGGGAGAACAGAGGAGAGGGGTGGGGGGAACGGAAGCATCAGTATCCAACGCATTCCTCTCTTTTATAAAAAAAAAATCAACGTAAACGCCTTTTTCCAAGAAAAAGAACAGATGCTGAGAGGAGAACAAGAACAAGAAAAAGCATTATTTTTTAGGGTAGTGACACAATCAGACTAAGGCCTTTTATATTCAACACTTGCCTGAAAGTGTCTACACTGTCTACACTGCAAGAGAGAGAGAGAAAAAAAAGAATGCTAGAGAGAGAGACAGACAGACAGACAGACAGAGAGGTAGGGAAGGAGAGAAAAGGGATGATGGATAGAAAACATGAGCAAGAAATGGAGCGAGAGAATATTTTGCTATCTATAAAATGAGATAAAGGTACAAAAAAGGAGAGATATAGTAATGATTTATTCAACAGACATTAAAACGATAAAGACAATTGTGGTTGTGTTGCACAGAGAAATATAGACAAAAAAGAGAGAGAGAAAGAGAAAGAGAGAGAGAGAGAGAGACAGACAGACAGACAGGCAGACAGACAGACAGACAAACAGAAAGGCAGACAGACAGACAGACAGAAACTTCCATGCGCACACAATGTATTTGAGAAAAGAGATGGGTTGGAAAAGGTTATCGTTTTCAGCACAATATTCTCCGTGACACTCAGATAACCATCCCCAGGGACAGCATGTCATCACTTCATGATGCCCTTCATTATCTTTTCTTCATTCATCATTTTCTTTTGTATTTCGAGCTTCTTTGTCACACATTCTTTAACCATTTCCTTTATTTATCACTCTTTTGTTTATATTCCTTTCTCTTGTTTCTTTTTGTTTTCAACTGTTCCTAGACTTCTTCAACAATTTTTTGACTTTTTTTTTTGTCAACCTTTCCTTCTTTTGTTTTACCTTCCGTATTAAAAAAGGATCCATTCAGATCTCTGTTACATGAAGACCATCCAAGAATACAATACGAGAGACCAATCATTAAATATGCCTTTGTTAATTCAAAGTGTTGAGTGATAATTGCTGAAAACAGAAACGAGACAGAAGAAAATGAGTTGAGTATATGTGAGTATATGTCATAAACACTGATAAATCATTCAATGCATTCAAATGCACGTCCGCAGCGCTCAAACACACACAAACACACACACACACACACACACACACACACGTACGCACGCACGCACGCACACGCGCAAACACACACACACATATATATATATACATATATATATATACATACATATATATATAAAGAGAGAGAGAGACAGAGAAAGAGATGGGCATGAGAAAGAGAGAAAGAGAGAGAGATAGAGAGAGGGAGGGAGGGAGGGGGAAAAGAGAGAGAGAAGGCGGAAGAGGCATTACACAATGTGCTGCATGGACAATACAGACACACCCAGAATCATAAAGGCGGAATACTGGTGTCATAACAACGCTAGGGAAACACCCAAAGCCTGCTCTACAGCTCCATGTATATTCATGAATTTAGACTTATGCTGGAGCACCATCAAAATTGAAACAAAACAAAAAACTAAATAAAAGGAATACAATGACGACCTGCATGGAAACGTACTAAAATGTGTGTAAAACTGATACAAACTAATCATTACTATGAACTGTTATTACAAAATAAATGTCTTTGGTTCATGTAATAAAAGTTAAAACTTTTCAAAGAAGGTACCTAAAACTGCAGCAACGATTGTCTAAGACAAATTCATTACCAGGGATACTTTCACAAAAAGACTGATGAAACATCGTTTTCGATAATGGGAGTTTGATCTACAGAATTGGAATGACGATGAATACAAAATATCTTTTACATGGTATAATATCACTCACGGCTGTTCTTTCCGTTCCCTTTAGTTGGGAGGAAACTCCCCGTACGCGCAGAGGAATGTGATATCTTTACCCAGCCCGCCGGACTGGCGCACAGCACTCTGGCCGGTTGTAAGACGGTTGTAAGATTACCGCGTGCCAGTACCGCACAAGACTGCTGCCGCGCTCTTTCGCGTATCACACACACATGCGGTATTCCCCACCCAATGCACAGCTGCTTAGCCAGACAAAAAAAATCACTTGGTTTACACTTTCGTTGTTTTTTTTTTCTTAATGTGCTTACAGTTATATAACATGCATAGAAATGAATAGAGAAGAAATTTCTCAACAAAACAAGACCAAACACGGCCTATAAAAAGTTGCATGCACCTCAAAGAGACTGTGTTGAATGCGACTGTTTGAAGCAGTACTAATCATAAAACATACACAATTAGAAAAACAAATGAAGTTTTAAACTTCCTTTTCACAAAAATGCAACTTTCCATTCATACAGTTTGCTCACACAGTGACACACTATCACTCTGCATGCCATTCCACTCACCCAAAGGCAAGAGTTATTCCCACAGTTCCGAGCAGGTCAGCTTTAATTACTCCACTGACAGGGGAAAGATAGAGAGACACAGATATGGGCCAGACTGTGCTTGTTCTGTGTTTCACTGCTGTTTGCTTTGGCCTTCCTGATCGTTTTACTGGTTTGCCACCTTTTCTTTGTTCACAAAACTGTGAACACACAGACCAGTCACTAATCTGAAATGACTGATCAGATGGAACCACAGGGCTGCCGAGTTTTCTATGTCTCAAAGGGACATAGGTGAATTGTTTGAGCTTTTTTTTGTTGAAATTGATCAGTCTGGAGTGACATTTTTGACAAAATGTTTCTGAATGCCTTCTCCGTCTGACCGAAGGTTTATATTGTGAAATGCCTTTAGTTCAGTGTCTATATTTCTGCAAAATTTTACACTAGTTTCTGCTGTTCTTTTTGAGCGCCCACCACACACTCTATACAATAAATGTAATCTTTTTAAATGCAACTGCTTTGAATGTTCTGTCTCCATACTGTTTTGATTAGACACAAGCAAATCACATACTAAATTAGTAGCTCACCATGAAACCACCCTAATATATAAATGACGAAAAAACACGCGCACACACAAACCGATTTGTTCTGTTAATCCTTTTGTGTACTTTAACACACAAAGTTCATATTTTCCATAAAAAGTAGATAAACCAGGCACCACAACAAATTACTAAGCAAAATAGACTGCACAAAACAAAAGAACAGTCTTTTGTCTAATTGTGTGCACACTTCTTTTGCCCCAACAAAGTTTGAGGCGGACACTGCAAAACATGATGTAGCCGTGCACACCCAACGCGTGTAGCAGACGTCTTTTCTTCTCAAACGATTTTGAGTACAGTTAACTCCCCTGGTTCAGCGATTCTCAGAAATATTAGGAAATGCTATTATTTAAACCCTTAAAAGCTAAGAAGTGAGTAACTTGTGCACTCTAATTCAGCAGAAAAGTATGTATTTCTTGTAGGAAATGTCCTCGAGGCGAAATTTCCCCTCGTTTACCTGAAATCAATAATTTTGTTGTCCGATCGTTCGGTACTTTTCAAATTTCCGACCAGTGAGCCGTGATGATGATCGGAAATTTGTATAATAATGAAATAAATTGTGGAAATTTTAAGATCACGATTAGAATGTTGATATTCTAATCTTTCATTTGGACCGCATCACACCTTTAATCATTAGATATTAAGCTTGCATTAAAGAAAGTTCAGGCCAAGTCAAAGTGCGACAAACCGCCAAAATGACCGCCATCTTGCCGGGATGTAGAATCAAATATTTAAAATCTGACTTAGAATACATAATTACATTTACATTTTTGCTCCTTTTATATACAGAAATGATATTGCAATAAAATATTGCTAAGCAGTAAAGTATTCGAAGAGATCTTGGCATTCCGTATTGTGGTTGAACTGTGCGTGTCCAAATTAGGGTCATTTGTGTTTTCTATTGCCTGTTCACCGATCAATTTCTGCACTGAAAGATTGATTTACCTATTCAAAGTATGTCCACATAAACTTATCGATTATCGTGTATTCACTCATTGGTTTGATATTTTTCATAGACTAATATTGATTGATTAAATACGTAAAAATACGGCTAAAATCCCTTTCAACAAAGTGTAAACATTGAGTTAAATCACTTATAGTTTCGATCTATGTGAATGTTGTGCAAAATGATGTAGAATACAACAATCTGTATGCTGTGTAGAATTTTCTGATATATGATATGTTGGTATTTGTTATGTGGACCGCAAGATAAGCACCGCTGAGCTTGCTCAAAGAAACACAAATTTGGCCCCTAAGGGGTTCCAGAGAGTCGTTTTGCCTGCGGGCTCGCGGTGCGGTCAATGCGGTTCACATGCGGAATATATAAGCGGATGAGTGCGAGTGCCATGTATGCCTTTCTCCTCTGGTCTGGTCTTGAACGGTTGGGTCAGAATAAAGAGAGAAACATCATCTCTGTCTTCCCTGGGTCTTCTTCGTCAGGCTGCATTACCATCTGCGCTCTTCTGCTCTTTTGCCTCCTGTCTTCACCTTCACCCTTACCACAACTCCATCACAATGATATTATTTCTTTTCGACCGACCCTCAAGATCATCAGTTTTTCTTTCCATTTGGTCAAGTCTGTCCTTTAGTACTATATTCTCTGCTTAAAGAGAGTCATTTTCTCTTGTCAGATTGCGAACAGAGTCACTCATATCATGCATTTCGTTTTTTAAATCACTGACAGTTTCATGTAGATTTTTCAGTTCAGTTTTCATATCATCGAACTTAGTATGCATACACGAAATCGAAGACATAATGTCCTTCAATGTTGGGTCACTGGATAGTCCCTCACCTGATGCTGAGCGGTCGTGGTCCATGAGTGAAGGTCGCTCAGCACTGGCACGTTGTGTGGAACCATCACTGGTCAGTCGAGCCTGTTTCAACGCACTGCTCTGGCTGGACCTAGGCCCGGGGTTTGGCTCCACGTCGCCACAACGCAGTAACAGATCACTGTAGAAAATTGACGTAAGGACCAGCCCTACCATGACACCGGCTACACGAGTCCTAGCTGTCAACACACGTAGAGTCATAGCTAACTGAAAATTAGCCCACTTGGCCTTGAAATTTATGTAAATGGCGAGAAATCCACCACACTGTACCCTAAAGTCTACACCTGCCAGAGGCATGGTGACTTAACATCAGACTTAGTGAGGTACTCCATAATTAACGCAAATTGGTTACTTGGGTGCAGAGAGACCCATGCCACACAAAAGCTTCTAGACATTTCCATAATTCAAATTTTGTTTAGAAAAGAAAACGCAGAATTTGTTTCATACGATTACTGAGGCTGGATGTGTCAAGGTTGTGCCATTTGCTGTTACTTTGCATGAGGGATTTCATGTTTTTACTGATCACTATGACTTCAGTATTTCTGCTGTTTAGTTCCAGCCCCTTACCTTTGCTTTCTATTTTTAGTATATTCACAAGGTTTTGTAGGTCCCTTTCATTTTCTGCAATTAGCACGGTGTCATCTGCGTATCGAATGTTGTTTATCATTTTCCCTCCAACCTTTAGTCCAGGGTCTTCTTCTAGGTTTCTCGTGATGTTTTCGCTGTAAAGTGAAAACAGATCTGGTGACAAAACACAACCCTGTCTGACTCCTCTTGTGATGTTTTGGAAAGAGCTTGCATTGTTTTCTATTGTCATTGCAGCTGTTTGTTCCCAGTACATATTCCTGATTATTCGTAGATCTTTTCCATCAACATTGAGTCTCTCCAGTTGGTTGATCAGTTCATCATGTCTTACCCGATACATACATACAAACATACATACATACATACAAACATACATACATACAAACATACATACATACACACACATGCACAAACACACACATACGCACACAGACATCAACACACACACACACACACCACCACACACAACACACACACACACACACACACACACACACTCACACATATACACACGCGCGCGCACGTGCGCCGTCTCTCTCTCTTCCTTTCTTGCATGAGTGCAATGCGTGCGAGATCAGTTTGAAGGCTTCTGTCCGCGTGTGCTTGCGCGTGCGCTTGCAAATGTATGTGTGCGCTTATGCTTGACCGAGGTTTTGTTTATTTGTCTTCTGATCGAATGCTCGCCTGTAAAATATATATATATAGATTTTTTTTTCGCTAATAGCAAACCTCTTTGGATAAAGGAATGCACTGAGAAGAAATAAGATCAATACATTTATTTCTCATGTACGGCAAGGTAAAAAATACTGAACATCGAAATGGGTAATAAAGAGAGAGAGAGAGGGGAGAGAGAGAGAGAGGGGAGAGAGAGAGAGAGAGAGAGAAAGCCAGCCAGCCAGAGACAGAGAAGGAGAGACAGAGAAAAGGGAGAGACAGAGACAGACAGAGACAGAGACAGAGTAGAGGGAGAAGGGAGAGAGAGAGAGGAGGGATGGAGAGAGAGAAGGACAAAGACAAACGTGGAGAAGAGAGAGAGAGACAGGGAGAGAGAAAGAGACTGTGCACGCCAAAGCTGTGGTGCACGCCAGTCTGAGAGCGTTGAAGCGGAACGACCCCTCCGTATGCGAGCTTCAAGTGTCTGGTATGTTGGGGACCTACGTGCTCTCAGCTGCCTAGTGGCTGCCATGTTGGTGACGTACGTGCACTCAGCTGCCTGTTGTTTACACAATGTAAATGGGTGTAGGCAGAGGGAAAAGCCAACTGTACCTTTTAAAATATTTTTTTAAAAAGAAATAGGCCAAATCTTTTACAGTTTAAACAAACAGAAAGACACATACTCCCAGCATGATAAAGTACTTTCCAACTGCCCCCGAAAATTTTTTTTTTTTGCTAAATATGTTTTTCTGTGCATGGGTTTTACTCTCAGATATCAAAAAGCTGGAAACAGGACAAAAATTGCATTTATTTTTCCTGGGGCCCTTTTTCCCCATAAACACGCCCAAAAAAAATTCACATGAGAGAGAGAGAAGAGATTAACACACCCCACACACACACCCCACTCACTCAAAACATACACACGCACGCACACACACAACAAAAATTACACAACGCATGCACAAAACACATACCCCAAGGGGCCACCCCCCCACCCCAAACACACACACCCCATAAACTCATAAACACACGTGTGAATATGGACAAACACACACACACACGCAACACACACACACACACACACACACGCACGCCCCGCCCCGCACGCACGCACAACACACCCAACACACAAACCCCCACACACACACACAAACACACGCCCCAAAACCACCACACCACATACACACAAAACACAAAACAAAACACAACACACACAAAACCACACACACACATCCCAAAACACACACAAAATACACCACACACACACACACATACACACGCACACAAAACCACACACATACACACACACAAAACAAAACCCACAACACACACACAAAAAACAAAACCCCACAACACACACACACAAAAACACACCCCACCATACACACACACCCCAAAACACCCCACACACACACACACAACAAAACCCCCACACAACACACAAAACACACACAAAACCCCACCCCCACACAAAACACACACACCACACAAAACACACCCCCCCTTCGTGCGCGCACACACACATGGGAAAGAAATTTAAATATCTCATTTTTAAAAACGTCAGTTCCCCGCCACCCCACTCCTGTAGTGGAATGGGGGGGTGGGGGGGGGGATGGGGGGGGGGGGTTTTCATTGTGTTCTTGCAAAGGGGTGGTTCAGATTGGATCTTTATTTGTACAGTCTCATTCGAAGATACGCCTCATGACAAAACAGGAATTCATCATATGGTTTCCGTTTTTTAACAGAACAGGTTTTACAAAAAAAGAAGTCGACACGCAGAATATCGCTTTAATTTTTGAAAAAAAATTTTTCCCCGTTGATCCAAAGCAACCCTAAG
>CM060310.1:39762916-39777916 GCA_030674185.1 Monoplex corrugatus
ACAAGATTTTAATGGCATATCTCTCAGAATGGTGACAGTCATAGTTTCACACACCAGCTGAAATTCCATAACACGGGAAGCCTGTCAAAGAAGAATCAGGAAGGGATGGAAGAAAAGAGGCACGTCAAGCTTGTTCCAATATCATTCACTTTGGAAGAGTAAAAAAGCTGGAAAAGACACAACTTCCTGAACATACTTAAGAACACATGGGAGAAGAGGAAGTCCGGAAGTGGTCAACGAAAGGCAACAGCTTGACGGAATGACGCAGTAAAGGAAGCCA
The DNA here is from genome assembly GCA_030674185.1 of Monoplex corrugatus. Taxonomy (NCBI): domain Eukaryota; kingdom Metazoa; phylum Mollusca; class Gastropoda; order Littorinimorpha; family Ranellidae; genus Monoplex; species Monoplex corrugatus. Next base: position 39,763,197 of record CM060310.1, read on the forward strand.
TCGAGGAAAATGAAAGGTTGGACATGGTGTGTGGGTCGAATCTTGAACGAAGATGATATGAAATACAGATTTGCAAGGAGACACACCAAGAGAGAAGACAAAAGTGCCAACAATCCATCTCTAAAAACTCAGGGAGAGGAACTATGTGAAGTGTGCAAACACTCACTAGAGAAAAAAAAAAAACAGCAGATGATCAATAGCAGGGGAGAGAGAAAACAGGAGAAATGTCTATTTTTTTAAATCGCATTTTTGAAACAGTGAACATTACCCAAAGTTACAATGAAAGTGATTACGATAATAATATGACTTTATCAACACAGACAAAAAACTAGTGATACACGTGGACAGCATAGAACATTATGATACGTATGACATAGTTACACAACCAATGACAAAGTTACAACATTGACTTAAATACAGTTCCAAAAGAAAATGTTCAGGCTTTTTTCAGTAACGTTTCCAGAAATACTTAACACGAAAAATAAACATGTTCATTTCAAGATGTCAAACAACCAACAACATACAATAAAATGAAACTCCAGTTGACTCGTGATTTACCTTAGATAAAAATATGTCAATTTCCTGTGAAATCTGCCTTTGCAAGAAGCATGTTGCTTTGATGGAAGTGGGAAAAAAAAGAAAAGCTAAACATTACTTGTGGAAGGGAGGTAAGCTGGTAAAGCAGGAGAGGGGAGCGAAAGACTAGAAGAGCAGCAGTGAATTGACAGTATCTCTACTTTTTCATCCCTGAGATTTTCGCCATTAGTTTGACACGAGGGACTGAGAATAGGACGAATGGGTGAGGAGTAGTACTAGTCAGTGATTCATCTTCCTCATGACTATCAGTGATAATGGAGGAAAAGGGTTAAGAATAACCAGTGATTTGTCTTTACTGTAATCCACAGTCCTATCTTCAAACAGCCAGACTGCAAACGTTACCAGCTGGCGATTGAATGATGCTTTGACATGTAATATCAAGCTATAAAAATATCTGCTCTTCTGACGAACATATCTGATGTTAATAAACTTTACTAAGTTTAACAATTCTATTTTCATACCCATCCTATCAGGTCGGTGCCAGACCTGGATCCTTCCTGTGAAATGTGCGTTTTAAGAAGGGCTGTCAAAAGACCAAACTTGACATGATAAAAAACACCATGATCAACGAAATGGTCAGAGCAACACCAATCCAGCATCATATATATATATATATATATATATATATATATATATATATATATATATATATATATGTGTGTGTGTGTGTGTGTGTGTGTGTGTGTATATATATAAACGAGAGAGAGACAGACGTACGCACAGACATACAGACAGACACACAGATAGATAGATAGATAGATAGACAGACAGATAGACAGACAGATAGATAGGCAGGTAGGCAGATACATACATCGACAGACGAGAGGATATAGATAGGTAGACAGACGAGATAGAAAAAAAAGGTAGATAGATCAGGAAAGAAAGAAAGAGAGAGAGAGAGAGAGAGAGAGAGAGAGAGAGAGATCAAGACAGAAAGAGACAGACAGACAGACAGAGAGACAGAGGGAGGAAAGAGAGATAGAAAGATCAAGACAGAAAGAGCGAGACAGACAGAGAGACAGAGACAGAGAGACAGAGAGAGAGCGTTTTGATAAGGCTATCATTTTCATCACAAAGGATATTTCATTCCCCGTCCCCGGGGACCATGTGTCAGCTCAGCATGGTTCCCTTCATTATCCCTGCCATACGTTTTTTGTATTTCATTTTCTTTTTGCCTTGTATTTTGTATGACTTTTTCTATCTTTTCCTCGTTTCTTTCCCAATGCTTTCCTTTCTTGACTCGTTTTCTTATTTCAATTACTTTTTACCTTTGTTTTCTTTTCTTGTCTTTTCATTTTCTCCTTTTCTGCTGTCATTTCCGAGACGTTCTGTTCAGTGTCAATTTTTTAACTTCTTATTAAAGATGGGAGTCGCTAAGATATATTCATGACCTCTCTTCGTGTTTTTCCCTCCACTTTATAATACCGTACATGAAACAGTTTCTTACTTCCGTCTACGGCCATTTGAAACGATGTTTAATAATCACTTGAAATGAAAACGAGAAACTCACAAAAAATATTGATGAAATGGGATAATGACGCAAAACGTAACCAATTATTCATATTACTAACGCACACTTAGACACACACACACACAAACACACACACACACACACACCACGCACGCACGCACGCACGCACGCACGCACGCACACACACACACACACGCACGCACGCACGCACGCTCGCACGCACACATACACACATATCTATATGTCTCTCTGTCTCTGTCTCTCTCTCTCTCTCTCTCTTTCTCGCTCGCTGAAATACATACGCACACGCACACACACACACACGCGCGGTAAATAGTAAAGGACAGTGATAGAAAGAGGTAAATAGTAAAGGACAGTGATAGAAAGAGGTAAATAGTAAAGGACAGTGATAGAAAGAGGTAAATAGTAAAGGACAGTGATAGAAAGAGGTAAATAGTAAAGGCCAGTGATAGAGGTAAATAGTAAAGGACAGTGATAGAAAGAGGTAAATAGTAAAGGACAGTGATAGAAAGAGGTAAATAGTAAAGGAAAGTGATAGAAAGAGGTAAATAGTAAAGGACAGTGATAGAGATAAATAGTAAAGGACAGTGATAGAAACAGGTAAATAGTAAAGGAAAGTGATAGAGGTAAATAGTAAAGGAAAGTGATAGAAAGAGGTAAATAGTAAAGGAAAGTGATAGAAAGAGATAAATAGTAAAGGACAGTGATAGAGGTAAATAGTAAAGGAAAGTGATAGAAAGAGGTAAATAGTAAAGGACAGTGATAGAGATAAAAAGTAAAGGACAGTGATAGAAAGAGGTAAATAGTAAAGGACAGTGATAGAAGTAAATAGTAAAGGACAGTGATAGAAAGAGGTAAATAGTAAAGGACAGTGATAGAAAGAGGTAAATAGTAAAGGAAAGTGATAGAAGTAAATAGTAAAGGACAGTGAGAGAAAGAGGTAAATAGTAAAGGACAGTGATAAAAGAGGTAAATAGTAAAGGAAATTGATAGAAAGAGGTAAATAGTAAAGGAAAGTGATAGAAAGAGGTAAATAGTAAAGGACAGTCATAGAGGTAAATAGTAAAGGACAGTGATAGAAAGAGGTAAATAGTAAAGGACAGTGATAGAGATAAATAGTAAAGGACAGTGATAGAAAGAGGTAAATAGTAAAGGACAGTGATAGAAACAGGAAAATAGTAAAGGAAAGTGATAGAAAACAGTAAATGTAAAAGACAGTGATAGAGGTAAATAGTAAAGGAAAGTGATAGAAAGAGGTAAATAGTAAAAGGACAGTGATAGAAAGAGGTAAATAGTAAAGGACAGTGATAGAAAGAAGAAAATAGTAAAGGACAGTGATAGAAAGAGGTAAATAGTAAAGGAAGTGATAGAGGTAAATAGTAAAGGAAGTGATAAGAAAGAGGTAATAGATAATAGGAAAGTGAATAGAAAGAGATAAATAGTAAAGGACAGTGATAGAGGTAAATAGTAAAGGAAAGTGATAGAAAGAGGTAAATAGTAAAGGACAGTGATAGAGATAAATAGTAAAGGACAGTGATAGAAAGAGGTAAATAGTAAAGGACAGTGATAGAAGTAAATAGTAAAGGACAGTGATAGAAAGAGGTAAATAGTAAAGGACAGTGATAGAAAGAGGTAAATAGTAAAGGAAAGTGATAGAAGTAAATAGTAAAGGACAGTGAAGAAAGAGGTAAATAGTAAAGGACAGTGATAGAAAGAGGTAAATAGTAAAGGAAATTGATAGAAAGAGGTAAATAGTAAAGGAAAGTGATAGAAAGAGGTAAATAGTAAAGGACAGTCATAGAGGTAAATAGTAAATGACAGTGATAGAAAGAGGTAAATAGTAAAGGACAGTGATAGAGGTAAATAGTAAAGGACAGTGATAGAAAGAGGTAAATAGTAAAGGACAGTGATAGAAACAGGTAAATAGTAAAGGAAAGTGATAGAAACAGGTAAATAGTAAAAGACAGTGATAGAGGTAAATAGTAAAAGAAAGTGATAGAAGAGGTAAATAGTAAAGGACAGTGATAGAAAGAGGTAAATAGTAAAGGACAGTGATAGAAACAGGAAAATAGTAAAGGACAGTGATAGAAAGAGGTAAATTGTAAAGGAAAGTGATAGAGGTAAATATTAAAGGAAAGTGATAGAAAGAGGTAAATAGAAAAGGAAAGTGATAGAAACAGGTAAACAGTAAAGGACAGTGATAGAAAGAGGTAAATAGTAAAGGACAGTGATAGAGGTAAATAGTAAAGGACAGTGATAGAAAGAGGAAAATAGTAAGGACAGTGATAGAAAGAGGTAAATAGTAAAGGACAGTGATAGAAAGAGATAAATAGTAAAGGACAGTGATTGAAAGAGGTAAATAATAAAGGACAGTGATAGAAAGAGGTAAATAGTAAAGGACAGTGATAGAAAGAGGTAAATAGTAAAGGACAGTGATAGAAAGAGGTAAATAGTAAAGGACAGTGATAGAAGTAAATAGTAAAGGACAGTGATAGAAAGGTAAATAGTAAAGGAAAGTGAAGAGGTAAATAGTAAAGGAAAGTGATAGAAAGAGGTAAATAGTAAACGAAAGAACTTCAGATAATAGTAAAGGACAGTGATAGAAAGAGGAAAATGAAAGGCAGTTGATAAAGGGTAAAATAGAAAGTAAAATAATGTGATTAGAAGAGGTAAAAGTAAAGAAAGTGATAAAGGAAAATATAGAGGCCAGTGATAATGCGTAATAAATAGAAAAGGAACAGTGATAAATGTGTAAAAATAATCGGTAAACAGTGATAGAAAGAATAAACCTAGTTAATGAACAGTCAAGAAAGAGTAGTAAATAAGTAACACACCCGTGATAGAAAATAATAGAAATAGAGCATGATTAGAATGGATAATATTAAAGACAGTATAGAAAAGACAAATATACAAGACAAATGAAAAAGAGTAAAATAATAACAAGGACAATGCCACGAGGTAAAATAGTAAAGGACAGTGATAAAGTAAATGTAAAGACAGTATGAAGGGTAAATAGTAAAGAGAAGTGATAGAGAGAAATAAGTAAAGGAAGTGAAGAAAGAGGTAAATAGTAAAAGGAAAGTGAAGAGAAAAAGAAAAGGAGAGAAAAAAGTAAAGAGAAAGGATAGAAAGAGGGAAATAGTAAAAGGAGTGAGAGAGTAAATTGTAAAGGAAAGTGAAGAAACAAAATAGAATAGGAGAAATGATGATGCAAAGTAATAATAAGGTAAAGGAAATGTGATTTAGAAATAAGTAAATAAACAAAGAGACTATGTGAATAAATTTTGTGTTAAATAGTAAAGGACAGTGTATCAGAAGAGGTAAAGAAAAGACAGTGATAGAAAGGTAAATGTAGGAAAAGGACAGGATTGTAAGAAGGTACAATAGAAAAGGAACGTGATAGAGGTTAATTAAATTGGTACAGTGGAATTGAGGTAAAGTAAAGGACTAGTGAAGGGCAGAGAAAAAGTGAGTGATATGATAGAAAAGGTAAATAGTAAAGGAACAGTGATAGAGATAAATAGTAAAGGACAGTGATAGAAAGAGGTAAATAGTAAAGGAAGTGATAGAAAAAGGTAAATAGTAAAGGACAGTGATAGAAAGAGGTAAATAGTAAAGGAAGTGATAGAAAGAGTAAATAGTAAAGGACAGTGATAGAGGTAAATAGTAAAGGAAAGTGATAGAAAGAGGTAAATAGTAAAGGACAGTGATAGAAAGAGATAAATAGTAAAGGACAGTGATAGAGGTAAATAGTAAAGGACAGTGATAGAAAGAGGTAAATAGTAAAGGACAGTGATAGAGGAAAGAGGTAAAATAGTAAAGGAAAGTGATAGAAAGAGGTAAATAGTAAAGGACAGTGATAGAAAGAGGTAAATAGTAAAGGAAAGTGATAGAGGTAAATAGTAAAGGACAGTGATAGAAAGAGGTAAATAGTAAAGGACAGTGATAGAAGGTAAATAGTAAAGGACAGTGATAGAAAGGTAAATAGTAAAGGAAAGTGATAGAGGTAAATAGTAAAGGACAGTGATGATAAAAGGTAAATAGTAAAGGAAAGTGATAGAAAGAAGATAAATAGTAAAGGACAGTGATAGAAAGAGTAAATAGTAAAGGACAGTGATAGAAAGAGGTTAAATAGTAAAGGACAGTGATAGAGGTAAATAGTAAAGGACAGTGATAGAAGGTAAATAGTAAAGGACAGTGATAAAAGGTAAATAGTAAAGGACAGTGATAGAAAGAGGTAAATAGTAAAGGACAGTGATAGAAAGAGGTAAATAGTAAAGGAAAGTGATAGAAACAGGTAAATAGTAAGGAGAGTGATAGAAAGAGGTAAATAGTAAAGGAAAGTGATAGAAAGAGATAAATAGTAAAGGACAGTGATAGAAAGAGTAAATAGTAAAGGAAAGTGATAGAAAGAGGTAAATGGTAAAGGAAAGTGATAGAGGTAAATAGTAAGGAAATGAAAGAGGTAATGTAAAGGAAAGTGATAGAAAAGGTAAATAAGGTAAAGGACAGTGATAGAGGTAAATAGTAAAGGACAGGATAGAAAGAGGTAAATAGTAAAGGACAGTGATAGAAAGAGGTAAATAGTAAAGGACAGTGATAGAAGGATAAATAGTAAAGGAAAGTGATAGAGGTAAATAGTAAAAGAAAGTGATAGAGGTAAATAGTAAGGAAAGTGTAGAGTAAATAGGAACAGTGATAGAAACAGGTAAATAGTAAAGGACAGTGATATAAGAGGTAAATAGTAAAGGAAAAGTGATAGAAAGAGGTAAATAGTAAAGGACAGTGATAAAAAGAGGTAAATAGTAAAGGAAAGTTAAAGAGGTAAATAGTAAAGGAAAGTGATAGAGGTAAATAGTAAAGAAAGTGATAGAAAGAGATAAATAGTAAAGAAGTGATAGAAACAGGTAAATAGTAAAGGACAGTGATAGAAACAGGTAAATAGTAAAGGAAAGTGATAGAGGTAAATAGTAAAGGACAGTGATAGAAAGAGGTAAATAGTAAAGGACAGTGATAGAGGTAAATAGTAAAGGACAGTGATAGAAAGAGGTAAATAGTAAAGGAAAGTGATAGAAAGAGGTAAATAGTAAAGGACAGTGATAGAAAGAGGTAAATAGTAAAGGAAATGATAGAAACAGGTAAATAGTAAAGGACAGTGATAGAACAGGTAAATAGTAAAGGAAAATGATAGAAACAGGTAAATAGTAAAGGAAAGTGATAGAGGTAAATAGTAAAGGAACAGTGATAGAAAAGGTAAATAGTAAAGGAAAGTGATAGAGGTAAATAGTAAAGGACAGTGATAGAAAGAGGTAAATAGTAAAGGACAGTGATAGAGGTAAATAGTAAAGGACAGTGATAGAAAGAGGTAAATAGTAAAGGACAGGATAGAAAGAGGTAAATAGTAAAGGAAAGTGATAGAGGTAAATAGTAAAGGAAAGTGATAAAAACAGGTAAATAGTAAAGGACAGTGATAGAAACAGTAAATAGTAAAGGAAAGTGATAGAAAGAGGTAAATAGTAAAGGAACAGTGATAGAAGTAATAGTAAAGGCCGTATAGATAAAAAGTAAGGAAAGTGATAGAAAGAGGTAAATAGTAAAGGAAAGTGATAGAAAGAGGTAAATAGTAAAGGAAAGTGATAGAAACAGGTAAATAGTAAAGGACAGTGATAGAAAGAGGTAAATAGTAAAGGACAATGATAGAAGAGTAAATAGTAAAGGACAGTGATAGAAACAGGTAAATAGTAAAGGAAAGTGATAGAAAGAGGTAAATAGTAAAGGAAAGTGATAGAAGGTAAATAGTAAAGGACAGTGATAGAAAGAGGTAAATAGTAAAGGAAAGTGATAGAAAAAGGGTAAATAGTAAAGGAAAGTGAAGAGGGTAAATAGTAAAGGACAGTGATAGAAAGAGGTAAATAGTAAAGGACAGTGATAGAAACAGGTAAATAGTAAAGGACAGTGATAGAAAGAGGTAAATAGTAAAGGAAAGTGATAGAAAGAGGTAAATAGTAAAGGACAGTGATAGAAACAGGTAAATAGTAAAGAAGTGATAGAAAACAGGTAAATAGTAAAGGACAGTGATAGAAAGAGGTAAATAGTAAAGGACAGTGATAGAGAGGTAAATAGTAAAGGACAGTGATAGAAAGAGTAAATAGTAAAGGAAAGTGATAGAAAAGGTAAATAGTAAAGTAAAGTGATAGAACAGGTAAATAGTAAAGGACAGTGATAGAAGAGGTTAATAGTAAAGGACAGTGATAGAAAGAGGTAAATAGTAAAGGACAAAAAATCCTTCGAGTGTTCCGTAATAATCGCTGATAATAAAAGCAAAACAAACATTTGATAAATGCTGCAGAACACAAATAATCGTTAAGAACTGAGATAAAAAAACAACCCTGTTACATACACACATACAAGCACACACGCACGAACATGCACGCTAAACAAACGTACACACCCACCCAGTATATACACACACATACACAGACACATACGCACGCACTATTGCCTGCGTACTCACACTTTAACACATACATACACACACACACACACACACACACACACACACACACACACACACACACACACACACCCATACACATACACACAAGCACACATTTCGCGCACGCACGTACGCACAAAAAATGACAGATGAACAGTAACAGTGTAGCACAGAGACAGGGGGAGAAAGAGAGAGAGAGAGAAGAGAGAAAAGAGAGAAGGAGAGAGAGAGAAAGAGAGAGAAGAGAAAGAGAGAAAGCGAGAGAGAGAGAAAGAGAGAAAAGAGAGAGAAAGAAAGAAAGAGAGAGAGAGGGAGAGAGAGAGAGGGAAAGAAAGAGAGGGAGAGCAGAAGATCTGTAACAGGAGAAGTGACAGAAAACAAAAATACCCAGAATTATGGAGAAAATGATGGTCTGCAATATGTTAATAAAAGCGCTCGCAAACTGAAATAGTCATTTTGAAATAAAGTAAACAACACAAAGATGCCACTTTTTTTTTTTATTCCGGCATGAATTCAAAACTTTTTTCTGCCTTGTATAAATTTTTGCTTTTCATGCGTCATGTGTTTTATTCACTGCAGAGGACAGAAAAGTCAGAGATAGGTTGGAGGGAGGGTTATGTAGGGAGAAAGGACAGGAGCTTCGTGAAGGAATGGAACAACGACGCAATAATTTCGCCGAAACTTTCGCATCCATGAGGGTTTTTTTACAATCTTGGTTTACATGTGGAATTGGGTAAAGTGAGGGTCTAGTGAAGGGGCAGAGAAAAAGTGAGTGATTTATCTTCTTTTGCTTTGCAGTAATATCTTCAGGCTGCTGAAGCATAATGCCAGTCATTTGATACAATAATACCCTAAGGGAGGAAAGTTCGCTCTTTCTGAACAATCACTCCTTCAATTGCTTTTTGCGTTCTTAAAGAGATGAGGTACCAGAAAAACAAGTTACCACTTTTTCATAATCACAAACACTTTTTGGACACTTGCAGGCTTTCAAATATGGCCATGGATATTTCAAGTATTACGATGTAGAACATTTCGAGAACACTAATTTCCCACCTTCACAAAGGCGAGGCTACGAGACGGCATATTTAATTTCAGACTCTTTTCATAACTACATTTTTGAAGAAAGGATATCTAAATGCGAATGAGGGTGATTTTACATAGGGCAGGAAAGAACACACCTCTGTCCTTTATGGACTGTCCATACTCTACTGGACAAAGCTGATAGAACAGAACGGCGTGTGGCCTTGATTGCCAGGATGTTGGATGACTATAAGATTGACATACTTGCCCTGAGTGAGAGAGGGTTTGTAGACAAAACCCAGTTCGAGGAAGTTAAACGAGGATACACATTGTAGTGCACTGGAAAGCCCAGCGATGATCCAATAACAGCTGGAGTCGTACCAAGCTCTGAAGGACGCTGGAAAGTTTATCTCGTTGTATCAGTTATCGCTTAATGACCTGGCGTGTGTGGCTCACAATAGACTGCTTCGTTGTAGTTATCAGTGTTTACGCCCCAACGGTAACAAATCTAGATGATCTAAAGAAGCTTCTGTGAAGAACCCAACCGTTTCTCTGCCACAGTAAACCATAAAGACATGTTTATCATTCTTGGAGACTTCCACACTTTTAAACCATGGTATTGGCGAGTGCAACTCTAATGGACTGAAATTGGGATCACTGTGCATTCAGCATAAGCTCACCATCACCAACACTCTCTTTTGGCAGAAGGACAAGTTCAAGAACACATGGGTGTACCCACGCTCCGTGCTGGGTTATATCATCGTGAGACAGCAAGACAGAAAAGACGTGCATTTCACACGCTGCATAAGACGAACTGACAGCTGGATTGATCATAGAATAATACGCAGCAAGATGAGTTTCTTGCTCGCTCGGAAAACCAAGGCAGCTAGAGACAAAACTTCTGCAGAAGTTGAATCGCCAGTCTGCAAACTATCAAAGACACCGTCAAGAGAAGCTCCAGGAAAAATATCCGACACAGAACCGTGAGAGAATATAGAGGTAGAATGAAAAGTTTTCAAAAAAGCTATCTACAACACGGCGAATGATATCTTGGGTTTGGTAAATCATAAACACGAGGACTGGTAAATCCACGAGAATGATGACAATATCAGCTAGCTCACCGACAAACTCCACGCTACGCATAAGAAACATAGCAAAAAGGCCTGTTAGAAGAGGAATCAAAACTTTACGCAAACAAAACAGCTTCCCCAACAAAAACTGCGGCAAATGAAAAACCAATTATGACATGAAATCTGCAGAACTCCAGGATGCGGATGATGCCACAGACAGGAAGTAATCGCATGATGGTCTACACAGAGTGTATGCATCAATAGCCTTCTGGTCAACGTCAAGCTGTACCTGTGACCACTCCATTCTGCTGAAAAACAATGATAGTATTATCACACTGGACCGAACACTTTGATACACGGCTGTTCAAGTTGTCATCAATGTCTGAGGACGCCACCGAAGTACACCATACCCCCACCCCAAATTGCCGACAAAGGAATCCGGTGGGAGATCCATCCACCCTCCAGTGCCGAGATTGCCAAAGCCCTACATCAAAACATGATGTATTACTGCAAATGTATACAATTGTTCAAGACTTTAAAAATGCTGTGATCATGTAAACTTACAAGAGGAAGGGAGTTACGTCTCTATGTGATAATCGTCATAGGCTATCCATCCTAAGCATTGCAGAGAAGATCTTTGCCAGAATCATCCTTAACAGAGTTATCATCTATATACCAGAACCTATTATTCCTGAGTCTCAGTGTAGCTTTCGTAGAGGAAAAAGCACGAGTAACCTAGTGTTTGCCATAAGCCTGTAGAAAATACTATCAAAGTTTGGTTGCCTCTTAAGTTTGTCTTATCGATTGCATTCTTCCACAATGACATGCTGGTCAGGGTGCAAGAAGATGAAAAACATCCAAACCCTTTCCACTGCAGAACGGAGAAACACAAGGATGTGTTCAGGCACAACACTCTTCTCCATACTCTGTTCGGTAATGATGACTGATACATTCAGAGACTTTGACAGGAGTGTGAACATCAAGTTCTGGTCAGAAGGAAAGTTATAAACTACAAGACAGAGACCATGCTTCAGACAACATCATTTCAGGCTTCTGTCGGTTCATCAGCTTCGATTGTTACCAACGACCAGAAGATCAAGACTATAGACAAATTCTGCTGCTTGGATGATACAGCGAGCAGCAATGGATCTCTTGATACCAAGATAGCGCTGCTCATGTCCAGTGTTAGCTCTGCCTCTGGAATGTTGTGGCATCAGGCACGCCACAATGATTGCTATGTACAGAGTTGTAGTCTTGGGCGCTCTACTGTGCTGCTGCCAGACCAGACTACCTACTGGCGGCATATTCAACGGCTTGACCAGTTCCACTAAAGGTGTCTGCATAAAATCTGTAACATCAAGCGACAAAATGGAGTGTTCAATTTCAAGTTCTGAAGAAGTGACGCTTGCCAAGTATAGAGTTTTTATTCGTCAAATGCCATCTTCGCTGGACAGGACACGTTGTCCGTACGGAACACAACCACTTTTCAAAGATGCTCAAGCACGGAGAGTTAAAGAAAGATAATCAGGACCTGGAAAGAGAAATAAAGCGTTACAAAGATGTTCTGAACAACAATTTAAGTATCTGTAGAATCATCACCTCAGTTGGAAAAACACTGACCGCAAAAGAGTAAACTCACGACAAAAGTGCACACACAGCACAATCACATGTACATTTGGACAGTGCAGAACAGCTGCTATTCAAAAGAAGAGGCTCCAGCGAAAGGACAACCCAAGGCGACATGACCCCATCCCATGAACGCCTGTGGAAGAGCATGTACCTCCAGAAATGGTCCTGTGTTCCCATGTAGACTCATGGCGAGCCATAAAATGCCAGTATGCCTTTTCAGCTGTTGGATTGACGGGAGAATCCATCATCACTTGCTGTGTGTACATGAAAATCTTAAAAACTGAAAAAAGATCATTGACATATGTACATTCCATTTTTTTCTACTAGATTATGAGTCAAACTTGAGTTTTAAAAATGTAAATAAGGCACTTTCTTTGGTGAGGGGAGAACAGAGGAGAGGGGGTGGGGGGAACGGAAGCATCAGTATCCAACGCATTCCTCTCTTTTATAAAAAAAATCAACGTAAACGCCTTTTTCCAAGAAAAAGAACAGATGCTGAGAGGAGAACAAGAACAAGAAAAAGCATTATTTTTGAGGGTAGTGACACAATCAGACTAAGGCCTTTTATATTCAACACTTGCCTGAAAGTGTCTACACTGTCTACACTGCAAGAGAGAGAGAGAAAAAAAAGAATGCTAGAGAGAGAGACAGACAGACAGACAGACAGAGAGGTAGGGAAGGAGAGAAAAGGGATGATGGATAGAAAACATGAGCAAGAAATGGAGCGAGAGAATATTTTGCTATCTATAAAATGAGATAAAGGTACAAAAAAGGAGAGATATAGTAATGATTTATTCAACAGACATTAAAACGATAAAGACAATTGTGTTTGTGTTGCATAGAGAAGTATAGACAAAAAAGAGAGAGAGAAAGGGAAAGAGAAAGAGAGAGAGAGAGAGAGAGAGACAGACAGACAAACAGAAAGGCAGACAGACAGACAGACAGAAACTTCCATGCGCACACAATGTATTTGAGAAAAGAGATGGGTTGGAAAAGGTTATCGTTTTCAGCACAATATTCTCCGTGACACTCAGATAACCATCCCCAGGGACAGCATGTCATCACTTCATGATGCCCTTCATTATCTTTTCTTCATTCATGATTTTCTTTTGTATTTCGAGCTTCTTTGTCACACATTCTTTAACCATTTCCTTTATTTATCACTCTTTTGTTTATATTCCTTTCTCTTGTTTCTTTTTGTTTTCAACTGTTCCTAGACTTCTTCAACAATTTTTTGACTTTTTTTTTGTCAACCTTTCCTTCTTTTGTTTTACCTTCCGTATTAAAAAAGGATCCATTCAGATCTCTGTTACATGAAGACCATCCAAGAATACAATACGAGAGACCAATCATTAAATATGCCTTTGTTAATTCAAAGTGTTGAGTGATAATTGCTGAAAACAGAAACGAGACAGAAGAAAATGAGTTGAGTATATGTGAGTATATGTCATAAACACTGATAAATCATTCAATGCATTCAAATGCACGTCCGCAGCGCTCAAACACACACAAACACACACACACACACACACACACACACACACGTACGCACGCACGCACGCACACGCGCAAACACACACACACATATATATATACATATATATATATATACATACATATATATATAAAGAGAGAGAGAGACAGAGAAAGAGATGGGCATGAGAAAGAGAGAAAGAGAGAGAGATAGAGAGAGGGAGGGAGGGAGGGGGAAAAGAGAGAGAGAAGGCGGAAGAGGCATTACACAATGTGCTGCATGGACAATACAGACACACCCAGAATCATAAAGGCGGAATACTGGTGTCATAACAACGCTAGGGAAACACCCAAAGCCTGCTCTACAGCTCCATGTATATTCATGAATTTAGACTTATGCTGGAGCACCATCAAAATTGAAACAAAACAAAAAACTAAATAAAAGGAATACAATGACGACCTGCATGGAAACGTACTAAAATGTGTGTAAAACTGATACAAACTAATCATTACTATGAACTGTTATTACAAAATAAATGTCTTTGGTTCATGTAATAAAAGTTAAAACTTTTCAAAGAAGGTACCTAAAACTGCAGCAACGATTGTCTAAGACAAATTCATTACCAGGGATACTTTCACAAAAAGACTGATGAAACATCGTTTTCGATAATGGGAGTTTGATCTACAGAATTGGAATGACGATGAATACAAAATATCTTTTACATGGTATAATATCACCAGGTTGGATGGCCCCACGCTGGTGCGACAGGCGGAGGACAGGACCGGTTGGCGACGGCTGGCTTCAAGAGTGTCTCTCATCTCTCCTCTACGCCCATCACGGGCAGGAGAATGATGATGATGATGAATATCACTGACAATCAACAAATGTAACTTTTTTTCTAATAGTAACCTTTTTATAGTGGCTCAGTACGGTAATGCAAAA
>CM060310.1:39782916-39825416 GCA_030674185.1 Monoplex corrugatus
GAGAGAGAAAGACAGAGATACACAGACAGACAGACAGGCAGACAGACAGACAGACAGACTGACTGAGAAAGAAGAGAGAGAAAGACAGAGATGCACAGACAGACAGACAGGCAGACAGACAGACAGACAGACTGACTGAGAAAGAAGAGAGAGAAAGACAGATAGATAGACAGACAGACTGACTGATGAAACGTAACATGCATACACAGGTAGACACACGGAGACATACACACATACACACACACACCACACACAGACACACACACAGAGACACACACACACAGATATATATATATATGTATACATATACATATATATATATGTACATATTTTAGAGATGCCTTGACTTGCGCGTGAATTGGATTATAGTGAGGGAGAGTTGCGCAGATCGTCAACTTCACTCTCTCGTCCCGAACCATCGTGACCCACAGTGGCAAGACATGATCAAGACGACTGGCGATGGGTAGGGATGCAATGGATGGCCAGAGTGTCCTATTGTGCCTCACGATGCCCTGTTGACGCGCCGTTGCTACAAGTGCCTTTCTGCCCGTTGAACCACAGGAGTAGTTTCTTCCGCGTAGTCCGCCAGTTGTAGACTTTGAAGAGACTAGGTAGGCAAGCCCTAGCGAATGTTCCCATACACTGGAGTTGGATGCTATTAGTCTGGGACTCTCTCGCCTATGACCTTTCCGCCAAGGGTGGCCCTACCAGGAGAATGAATCTTTCGAAGGTATAGCTCATAGGGTCGACAAGAACACGCAAGCCTCTTTGTATACAGACCATTTATTTGCAAGGAGCGCCATGAATAAGTTTTGGACAAATTTCACTTCTCTTTCTCCTCCTTTCCCTGGATTAGGTCCATTTCTGTCCCTGGGGTGCCGTGAATATTTATTGCTTTAACGTGTCAGGAACAACACCAAGACCTGTACACGACATTCGTTGATCTGACAAAGGCCTTCGACACGGTCAGCCGTGAAGGACTATGGAGAATTATGGAGAAGATGCCCATCAAAGTTCATCAACATGGCACACCAATTTCATGACGGCATGCAGGCACGTGTGTTGGACAGCGGAGATTGCTCCGAGACTTTCACAGTCACGAACGGTGTCAAGCAGGGTTGTGTACTGGCGCCAACTCTGTTCAGTATGATGTTTACGGCCATGCTCTCAGACGCATTCTATGACGACCATGACACATGCATTGGCTTCAGATACAGGACAGACGGAAGGCTCCTCAATGGCCTCAGGCTTCAGGCGGAGACCAAGGTTGAAAAGACTGGGTCCGCGACCTCCTGTTCGCCGATGACTGCGCTCTGAACGCCGCCACTGAATCGAAAATGCAGCAGAGCATGGATCGATTCGCATCATCTTGCAGAAACTTCGGACTACCATCAGTACGAAGAAGACCGAAGTCATGTTTCAGCCTGCACCACAACAGCGGTACTCGGAACCGAGCATCACTGTCGAGGGAGAAACCCTGAAAGCTGTGGACAATTTTACGTACCTCGGAAGCACGATCTCAAGATCAGTGAACATAGACACTGAGGTAGACACACGCATTGCCAAAGCAAGTTCAGCTTTCGGACGCCTCAGGGTGTCGGTATGGGACAGGAGAGGTATCAAACTGTCCACCAAGCTGAAGGTATACAAGGCAGCCGTTCTGCCAACCCTTCTGTATGCCTGTGAGACATGGACCGTATACGAGCGCCACGCCAAGAAACTCAACCGATTCCACATCAACTGCCTCAGACAGCTCCTGAAGATCACCTGGAAGGACAGAATACCTGACACAGATGTCCTCGATCAGGCCGGAATGACTAGCATTCAACCCTGCTCAGAAGAGCCCAGCTCAGATGGGCCGGACACATCGTGCGTATGCAAGACACGCGTCTCCCGAAGAGACTGCTCTATGGGAGCTAGCAGACGGACAAACGGTCGCGAGGAAGGCCAAAGCTGCGCTTCAAGGACAGCTAAGCTTGCTATCGACACCAAGATATGGGAGGTCCTTTCACAAGTCCGCTCATCATGGAGAAGTCGCGTTGGCGAAGGTGCCGCCTCCTACGAACAAAGCAGGATCAGTGGAGCACAAAAGAAACGAGAGCTGCGTAAATCCCGAGCCAACTCCCAAGTCCAGAATCCAGAAGAACACATGTGTCTCATCTGCGGTCGAGCCTTCCGCGCACGAATCGGCCTCATCAGTCACAGCCGGACCATGAAACGGGATGTTCCTTGGTCATCGTCGATCACGACAGACGAACAACAAAACAATATATGTAGATATAGATAGAGATAGAGATATGTGTGTATGTATTGCTTTCCTTGAATGAAAGTGTATTACACACACACACATATATGTGTGTGTTTGTGTGTATGTATATATCTCTATCTCAATATATATACATATATCTATATACATCTGTCTTATCAATCTGTGCATCTCTCTGTTTGTATCTC
This sequence comes from Monoplex corrugatus, assembly GCA_030674185.1. Classification (NCBI taxonomy): domain Eukaryota; kingdom Metazoa; phylum Mollusca; class Gastropoda; order Littorinimorpha; family Ranellidae; genus Monoplex; species Monoplex corrugatus. The sequence goes on from CM060310.1 coordinate 39,785,371, forward strand.
CCTGTCTCTCTCTCTACCTACCTATCTACCTACATACTTATCTATCTATCTATTATTATCTATCTATCCATCCATCTATCTATCTATCATTCTATCTATCTATCTATCTGTCTGTCTGTCTGTCTGTCTATCTATCTATCTATCCTTTTTCTCTATCTCTCTATCTATCTTCTATCATCTCTATCTATCTATCCATCTATCTATCCTATCTATCTATATCTATATCTATCTATCTATCTATCTATCTATCGTCTCATCTATCTATCTATCTGTCCATCAGCCTGTCTGTCTGTCCGCCCATCTGTCTGTGTCTGTCTATCTGAGTGCATGTGCGTGTGTCAGTGTGTAGTGTGTGTGTGTGTGTGTTGTGTGTGTGTGTGTGTGTATGTTGTGTGTGTGTGTGTGTGTGTGTGTGTGTGTGTGTGTGTGTGTGTTTTCATGTTACAAGCGCCACACAAGAAAAAGAAAAAAAGAATATTTGGGGGGTGTTGGTGTTAGAGAGAGAGACAGAGACAGACAGACAGACAGAGACAGAGAGAAGAGAGAGAAAGAGAGAGAGAAAAGAGAAAAGACAGAGACAGAGAGAAAGAAGAGAGAGCGAGCGAGGACAGAAGAGACAGAGACAGAAAAACGATACAGAGATGAAAAGAAACAAAAGAATACTTTCATGCAAAATAGAGACAAAGAGAGGACAGACAAAGACAGACAATAGAAAGAAAAAAGAGGGTTGTGGGAGAGAGAGAGAGAGAGACAGACAGACAGACAGAGACAAAGACAGAGACAGACAGACAGACAGGCAGGCAGGGATAGACAGCAGGCAGGCAGACAGGCAGAAAAAAGGAAAATAAAGATAAGCAGAAAAAAAAATCATATGCAGCCCTAAACGTTTCATCTGTCAGTTAACAGAGTAGGGACTGCGAGCAACGTAGGCGTGATAGCACAGGAAAAAATGTCAGAGGGGTTGATCTTCCGTGTGGGCGGAGGTAGCATCTTCATGTTGCTGATACATTGATTGCATTAAATGCCGATCAAATAACATCTTCCAAAACCATGGGGAGCAACTTATACAAATATCCAGTGCTCAAAGTTCCTGTAACCACAAACACAGTCTAGGTACTTTTCAGCCTTCAGTGTTATTCTTGCCTATTTAATTAGAATATGAATGTTTGACATTTCTAACCTAAGATATGCCCCAGTTGCTGAGGAAAGAAAAACGTATCTACATAGAACTCTGAAAATCATACAGATTTACAGAGATGACGGAAACGATGAAGCCTGGTGAAGAGGAATAGATACTGCCTGAATCAAGTAATCTCCAGTGTGCGAGAAAATAGACTTTAGAGACACGTTAAAAATAAGATGAGAAAGTGTATTCAACCACAAAACAAGAAAGGCGTAAATCTTCGGCTTTTGTTAATCGCTTTCAAAGAAACAAAAAATCTTGGTACAAATTAACAAAACAGAACGTCCCTGAAATTGTGCTGAACTGGAGAAAATGACTGTATGAAATCATGAGGAGGAAAGTGAGATGAATCCTACAATGTAAAAATGCTTAAACCATGTCATTGTCCAGAGGATGGTCTGAGGCCAAAATAGTGGAAATCAACAAATCATAATGCACTCGCTGGGTGTTTCTTCTCAGTGAAAGTGCTATACATATACATACACAGAAATACACAATATGCATATACAGATAATATCCACGTGTGGACATATGCACACAAATGTATCATAAACGTGTGTAATGAATAAGTGAGTACATGACATTTATATCTATGTTTTGTTGATTATACCAAGGCTTTTGATCAGTAAAAATAGAAAAACTCAAAATTGATGGATACGATCTAAGAATAATAAGAAATACGTATCGGGAACAAACAGCAGCAATGAGAATAGAGAACGACATGAGCTCTTTCCAAAATATCAAAAGATGAGTCAGGCTGAGAGGTGTTCTGTCACCAGATGTGTTTTCATATTACACGAAACCATCATGCGAAACCTAGAAGAATGCCCTGGGAGAAGAGTTGGAGGAAAAATGATAAACAGTCTTCGTGACGCAGATGACACCGTTCTAAGTGCAGAAAATAAAATGGCCTACAAAATATTGTGAAAATAATAGAAATACAAAGCGGAACTAAAGAGCTAGAACTAAATTGTAAGAAAACTTTAAATGGTGGTAATCAGTAAAAAAGAAAAAAAACAACAACAGAAATCCGCCCATGTAAAATAACAACAAATGTCACAACACTGAGACAAGATGATGAGTTTAAATATCTTAGAACAGTCATCTTATAGATGGCAGATGTACATTAGAAATATCCAGCAGGATAAATATCCAGCAGGATCGGCCAAGCTAAAACAGCATTCAAGAAAATGAAAAGCGTTCTTACCAACATATGTCAGTCAATAAATATCAAGAAGAGAGTTCTTTTGATTTATATAGAACCAATACCGTTGTAAGAATGTGAAGCGTGGCCAGTCAACACGCAAAGTCAGAACGAGATTCAAGTAGCTGAAATATGAATTCTAACAAGAACGTTAAGAGTTCCATGGAAAACAAAGAGAAAGAACGAGATACTGTTGAAAGAGGCATACACAAAGAGAAAATTAATGAAGAAGATTAGGAAAAGACAAGCGCGATTTTTAGGATATTTTATCAGGCAAAAGATATTTGAGCACCTAGTCACAACAGGAAAGCTGGAAGGAAAAAGCTCCAGGAGATCAAAGGAGAAAATATTGGACGGTTTTTTGGAGTGGATGAGGAAAGAAAGGGGGGGAGATGTAGTTGCAGTGAAAAAAAGATAGATTCGTAAGGAAGGCCATGATCGCCAAAGCCATGCGGCAATGCTAATGATAATGATGATGATGATGGATGATGATGATGGACGACGACGACGACCGACGATGGAGATGATGATATTAAAATCAAGTCCCATTGGACTTGTTTTACAGCCAATACTTGCTACTCGACACAAACAAAAAAAATGAGCATAAAACCCCCATAACATGAAATGTGAAACAAGTTGTAAGAATGCGTTGTGAAAAAATAATTGACTTTTATATTTATCCAATGTACCGCACGCTTTACAAAAAACACGAGAGACAAAGGCAGATACAGGTAAACAAACACATGTCCTTAACAATAACAAGAGCAACATACAGTAGTCAAACAACTCATACATGGATAAATGCTATCAAATTCATTCAATAGGATAGAAGAAAGGACAATGGAAGACTTCAAAACAGAGAAAGCAATATAAATGTTGTCAGAAGTTTCTCAGAAAGTGTTGTAGACACACCTTCCCCAAACTGTAAGTACTTTGTCGGCCCACGTGATCTTGACCTTTACTCCACTCCTAACACACTCGCGTATTCTCGACCTCTCATCTATAATGCCTTTCATCCAAATATGGTAAAGTTTAATGGAGAACCGGCTGAAAAAATCTTACTGAAACATTTTTGTTACAAACGCTCGTACACGTACAGACATACAGAATGCACATACACACACACACACACACACACACACACACACACACACACACACACACACACACACACACACACACACAACACACACACACACACACACACACAAACACACACACACACACACACACACACACACAAACACACACACACACACATACACACACACACACACACAAACACACACACACACATACACACATACACACTCATGCGCGCACCTCCAGTCTAGATTCAATATTCTCCATCCCCCTTTTGTTTTGTTTTGTTAGATATTGAAAACAAAACTGCACATTTCACCTCTCATTTAACATGATGGAACAAAAGAGAATGTAAGACATGAAATAGACATAGGAGAACATAAGACATGAAATGGACATAAGAGAACATAAGACATGAAATAGACATAGGAGAACATAAGACATGAAATAGACATAGGAGAACATAAGACATGAAATAGACATAGGAGAACATAAGACATGAAATAGACATAGGAGAACATAAGACATGAAATGGACATAGGAGAACATAAGACATGAAATAGACAAAAGAGAACATAAGACATGAAATAGACAAAAGAGAACATAAGACATGAAATAGACATAGGAGAACATAAGACATGAAATAGACATTGGAGAACATAAGACATGAAATAGACATAGGAGAACATAAGACATGAAATAGACATAGGAGAACATAAGACATGAAATAGACAAAAGAGAACATAAGACATGAAATAGACAAAAGAGAACATAAGACATGAAATAGACATAGGAGAACATAAGACATGAAATAGACAAAAGAGAACATAAGACATGAAATAGACATAGGAGAACATAAGGCATGAAATAGACATAGGAGAACATAAGACATGAAATAGACATAGGAAAACATAAGACATGAAATAGACATAAGAGAACATAAGACATGAAATAGACATAGGAGAACATAAGGCATGAAATAGACATAGGAGAACATAAGACATGAAATAGACATAAGAGAACATAAGACATGAAATAGACATAGGAAAACATAAGACATGAAATAGACATAAGAGAACATAAGACATGAAATAGACAAAAGAGAACATAAGACATGAAATAGACAAAAGAGAACATAAGACATGAAATAGACATAGGAGAACATAAGACATGAAATAGACAAAAGAGAACATAAGACATGAAATAGACATAAGAGAACATAAGACATGAAATAGACAAAAGAGAACATAAGACATGAAATAGACATAGAGAACATAAGACATGAAATAGACAAAAGAGAACATAAGACATGAAATAGACATAAGAGAACATAAGACATGAAATAGACAAAAGAGAACATAAGACATGAAATAGACATAGGAGAACATAAGACATGAAATAGACATAGGAGAACATAAGACATGAAATAGACATAGGAGAACATAAGACATGAAATAGACAAAAGAGAACATAAGACATGAAATAGACATAGGAGAACATAAGACATGAAATAGACATAAGAGAACATAAGACATGAAATAGACATAGGAGAACATAAGACATGAAATAGACATAGGAGAACATAAGACATGAAATAGACATAGGAGAACATAAGACATGAAATAGACATTGGAGAACATAAGACATGAAATAGACATAGGAGAACATAAGGCATGAAATAGACATAGGAGAACATAAGGCATGAAATAGACATAGGAGAACTTAAGGCATGAAATAGACATAGAACATAAGGCATGAAATAGACATAGGAGAACTTAAGGCAAGAGCGATGTGTTTTCTTTGTTGCTGGTAGCATTTTAAGTTGCCGAGACGCTGTTAAGCTAGCTGGACTGCCAATTATATGATACCTTACAAAATCAAAGACGAACAAACCATACAAACTTCTCAGTCCTCTCTTGTTATCATGAAGACATCGTGGGTACTTTTGGGTACATATTGGTCTGGACTGTGTTGTATTTATGAAAGAGACATCCCAAATTTTGGAAAGACGTTTTCATAAGGAATTTTTGATTTTAGTCATTTTTATCAACATGACATTTAATTGCATTCAGCGAGAGAGATAGACAGAGACAAAGACAGACAGACAGACAGAGACAAAGACAGACAGATAGAGAGAGACAACAACAGAGAGCCAGATACGGAGAGCCAGAGACATATATGTATGTATAAAAGAGTGAGACAGAGATACAGAGAGAAGTACAAGTGTTATAACGTGTAGCAACCATGGCCACTGCCCCGTTACATGGATACATTCTACTCTCTCTCTCTCTGTCTCTCTCTTTTTTCTCTCTCTCTCCCTGTGTTGTGTGTGTGTGGGGTGGTGGTCTTTGATTTAATGTCTATTCACTAAAGTGATTTTAGACAAAAAAAAAAAAAAAAAAAAAAAAAAAAAAAAAAGGGGGGGGGGGGGGGGGGAGTGATAGAGGAGGAGTGAAGAAGATATTTGAAAATTGTCAATTTTGAATTTGAGAAAAGATGATCCAAAAAACAACTGTTTTGAAGAGGGGAAGGTAAAACTAACAAATAATGTTACCATAATTATCGATTTAAACAAACAAACTGACAAACAAAATTAGTAAATATCCGGAAGAAATGAATAAAAAGTAAAACTAATAATTGACTAACCACAACAATGAACAAGTCAAATAACATTTTAAAGGTAATTCGCTATAGGACTTTTTGACAGGCTAACAAAAAATTCATACAGTAATGATGATGAGGCAAATATGTCAGAAACTGTACTTACAGATAGTGTTGGAATATGTCGTTTTACCCTAACGCAAGAAAGAATATGACTATGTGTTATCTTCTTTCCACACAGACACACTATGTTATTGGTATATTTTGTTTTGAATGCATCAAGTTTCCATCTGTACATAAGGGACTGTATAGTTCTGCTGGCATGAAGCTGCTTAAGTATTTTGCTAACTTCAAAGTTCATGTGACATTTATCATACTTTTTCTGTTTTAATTGGAACTGCTTCCAGACGTAGTTGTCCACTAAAGTGTAATTCTCGTGCAACGAGAGAGAAAGCTGGATATTGTTTGAATCTGGTGAGTTATTAGCTCCCCGTTTGGCAGCCCTGTCAACTTTATTATTATAACTAAAAGAACTATGAGAAGGTATCCAGCAGAAAGTAATATCAGTGCCTCTTAAAGATAAATTATGAATCAAGTGACTTATTTCCAGAATCATTTCTGATCTTGTTTGTAATTTTGATAATTCAAGAGCCTGAAGTACTGATTTTGAATCAACGCAAAGAAGTATCTGAAAAATTGTCCTAGGAAGACTTATCAGAAAGTTTAAAGCCATTAATATTGCAAAGAGTTCAGCTGTAAAGATAGATTTATCAAGTCCTATGTAGAAAGATTTTTCAATTTTGAGAGCAGGTATTAAAAACGCTGAGCCTGCTTTTCTTTCAATTACTGACCCATCAGTGTAAATTTTCAAATGATCAGAATATACGTCGTTTATATGACATTTAACCTGACTTGCCAGTAAGTTTATATTGTCTCCTTTTTTTAAATTAGTGTGGTGTACGTCAAATCGTGCTCTTTGGAGTTCCCAACTGGGTACTGGCGAAAAGGAAGGTCGGATAGATACAGGATCTACGTCTAGATCAATTCCTGAGCCTTTCATGACGTCAGATGTGTATGTTGCAAGTGTGACCTGTGAAGATATTGATTTAGCTCGTTTTGGAAAGTCGGTGTCTGATCTCAGTTTAATTTCTGTTTCTGAGATGTTTTCTACGGTAGTGTTTCTTAACAAAAATTTAGTAGAAGCGACTTTCCTTTGCTCATCAAGTGGCAACAGTTTGATTTCATTATATGTCCGAAGACAGGAAGCATGCATTGGAAGACCCAGTGCAAGTTTGAAACCTTTACAATCTATGCTCTGCAGTTTTTTTAGTAAGTGTTTCGGTGCACTGAAGAAGATTTCTTGAGCATAGGTTAATTTAGATCTAACAAGCGATTTACAAAGATGAACAAGTGTTGATGAATCTTGACCCCATGTCTGTTTGCGAACTATTTTTATGAAATTTAAACTTTTTTGAGCTTTGGTTAATAAGTATTCAATATGCTGATTCCAAGATAATTTTGCTGTAAGGAAAACTCCTAAGAATTTAATCGACTCGTTAAACTGAAGAAGAGTATCTCCCAGTTTGAAAGTGGGAATATTTACTGGGTTAGCTCCATTATTAAATAAAACTATTTTTGTTTTTTCCAGGGATAGATGTAACCCATTTTCTACCATGTATCGCGCTATTTTATCAAGTTCTAATTGGTAGCATTTGCGTGTATAATTGATACAGCGCAAAGGAGTTTTCTTTTTCATATTTACCTGCATCCACATGCATAAATCGTCAGCATATTGAGCTAAAACTACATGCTTAGATACTTTACTGGGTAAGTCATGCATTAATATCATGAAAAGAAGGGGAGCTATAACGGATCCCTGAGGGATACCCATTTGAAGAATTCGTTTCGTGGAATATACATTTTCAATCCTCGTTTGAAATACTCTGTTTTCTAAGAAACACTTAACATAGCCAAAAATGTGACCTGTCAGCCCAATACTTTTAAATTTGAATAACAATCGGGAGTGCCACACTTGATCGTATGCTTTCGTTATATCAAAAAATGTAGCTAAAACACATTGACGTCTTGCAAATTGTTGTTTTATATTAGTAGTTAGCTTTGTTAGGATCTCTACTGGTGACCTGCCTTTTCGAAATCCTGCCTGATTTACTGGTATTATTTTATTCTTTTCACAATAGTGCATCAGTCTCTTTAAGATTATTTTCTCCATTAGTTTACATACATGTGATGTTAATGCAATTGGCCTGTAGTTTTTCAAATCGGTATTACATTTACCTGGTTTTAATACAGGAACCACTATTGTTTCTTTCCAGTTGTTAGGCATTATCCCACTATTCCAGCATTTTTGAAATATGTCATGTAGCAAGATTATAAAATTTTCTGGTAAATTTTTCAGCATCTCATTGGAAATTGCATCTAGTCCAACTGACGTTTTTTTACTTGGAAGGGACTGAATGGCATCTTTTAATTCTTGAAGTGTGAGTGATGCATTTATGTAGTGAGTATTGTCAGAGGCAGGGTCCTTATATACATCTTTCTTTTCATCTCGTTCCCTATAATTTCTATCAGAGACAGGGAGTCCTTCTACACGACAGGCCTCAGCAAACACGTCTGCAAAAGCTTCTGCTTTTTCCAATGAGCTAGGAATAGGGTTATTTTCTAGCTTTACTGGAATTGATGGCAACTTAATCCCGTTTTTCATTAATTTTAGTTTTTCCCAAATCTTTATCGTGTCTTTGTGGTTATTTACTTCACATTTACAAAAAGATGTCCAGTGTTGTTCTTTGGCTTGCTCTATGATTCTGTTACACTTAATGTTGGCACTTTTCATCGCTGTATGATTTTCAGGTGACCTGTTTGCTAAATAAATTTTGTATTTTTCTTTCTTTTCGTTCACTGCCTTTTGACAGTCCTCATTCCACCAGACATTTCCATGATGTTTTCCTATTTTTGATACTGTAAGTTTTGGAATTGAAATGTTAGCAGCCCTTAAGAGTGAGTTACAGAAAACTTCGTACGTTTCGTTTATGTTCATTGCTTCAGATAGATCTGTTCTTGTCTTTTCAAGGATTGCCTTAAAACTGATCCAGTCAGCGTTTTTATAATTAAACTTGGGTAAACTATCTTGTGGTATGGCGTCTATTTCTGTAGTATGGTTTAGGGTAAGACGTATGGGGATGTGATCTGATCCCAACAAGTCATCCTCTGTTTGCCATGTGGCGTTTGGGGCTAGGGATGGTGAGATTAAAGTGAGGTCGATAGCTGTGGGTCTGTGGGTTGGTATATCGGGGATCCGGGTAACGTGTCCGTTGTTAAGTAAATATAAATTGGAATCTACAATATTTTCAATCAACCTGTTGCTTGTTATGTTTGTACAATACTTTTCCCAAAATGGGGCATGTGCATTAAAATCACCTCCAATTATCCACTTGTCGTCCTGATCTTGAAAGTGTTTTAACCATTCAGTGTTCACAGAGTCTGGGCCTCTTGGTAAGTATACAGAGGCCATATTCACAACTAACGATGAGGAAAATTTTATAATGATTGCACATGATGAAATAAATGCGGTAGATTTAGGTACTGGCGATGATCGTTCACAATAGTTCAGTCCTTCACGAATGTATATAGCTGTTTGTATACGGCCACCGTCATTTACAGAGTCACATATTGGTGGATAATAAAAACCGGATATTTTAGGTAATTTGGTTTTGATGGTATTCAGCGATTGTAGGAGCATGACATGGACGTTTTTAGAAGAGAGATAGTTACTCAAATATGAGATGTTTTTAACAATGGAACGTGCGTTCCACTGAAAAATGTTGATATCACTTACTACACACGTCTTCATGAGGAACGGTTGAATAACTTTAGAACAATATGGTAAGTTTATATAGATTTCATTTAACTTTGAATTAAAAGGTACAAATAGGATAAAAATGAAGTATGTGAACAAGAAAATAATTAAGTAAAACAATATAGCTGAGAACTGAACGAAGAGAAACTGAATCTGGGCTGAATCTAAAATGACCAAGGAGAGAAGAAAAACGGAGATTGAAAGCCGGGTCTTTGTTGATGTCGTTGTCGGTTTGATCTCCTCCTCGGTTTTTCCCAGAAAAGCTGATGGATTTGCCTCCCTAAGTTTCTGGCCAGAACGCTCGCCCCTCTGATGGTTGGATGGACGTCGTCCTGGCTGACTTGAGTGTGACTGATAGTTTGAAGATTGTCATTGTTGACGTATTCGACACTCGCTGCTTTAAGAAGTCGCACTTTTGTTAGGGCATTTAGGAGCTCTCTTTTTGCGTTTAGGTGTTTGTCCCTCACAGGAGCTACCTGACTTAAAACTACCCTGGCTTTTGGAAATTGGGTGTTGATAGTTTTCACACAGATGTCAAGAGTTGTGCTACATTCAGTGGGCTCCTTTGTTTTTAAATCTGTGATCCCCACATGTAAAACTACACAGTCAGGTTCAGGTGTCAGCTCTTCTTTTGATTTTTCAATTGCAATCTTACAGTCCTCGATGGTATGGATCTTTCTCGTGGCCACCTGAAAACCGTATGAAGAGCCCAGTCTTTTTCCATCCACCTTATTGAGGACTGAGTCGTGAACGATAAGGACACGGGGAAGAACATTTGATTGTGGTCTGGAACGTGTTGACGATAGCGCAGTTTTGACGTCACGGTTAGATTTTGTGGAGACGTCTGGTCTATGTTTGACGACATTTCTCCTGCCATTTTGTGTCCTCGCCCGATCTTCCAGTTTGGGGGGTTGAGCTGCGCATTCCGCGTAGGTGGAGAATTTGTCCATCGGTGACATGGTGGTGAAGTCACCGTGGACTGCGGAATCCGTCTGGCACGCAACGGTGGTCGTAAGTTTGGTGCACTTATTGACGTCGCGCAGCTCTTTTAACGTTGTATTGTTTTCCAATAAAAGTTTTCTGTCTGAATGTAGCATGGTTGTGAGAATGTGGATTTGTTTAGACATTTCTTGAATGGTGTTGTTTAAAATGTCTATCTCCCTTACCGCCTCTTGACAGCGGCAGCCACATGATGATCTTGATTGTAGTTGTGCGATGTGTGGCTGACTCCTGGATGGTGAAAGGGTGCGACCGGAGGTCTGTTCTTTTTGATGTTCTTCGAGTTCTGGGGTCTCTGAAGGTGGTGATGTCTCTGCCCTGGTGTTGTCTGTCCCACGGGTGGTTTTCTTTACTTTTTCTTTGATGACACAACGTTTGGACCGTGTCATTTTCAGCCTAGACGATTCCTCTCTGAAAACGTTCTGTTAGAAAGCCGCCATCTTGGCGTAGGAATCTTGTGTGTGTGTGTGTGTGTGTGTGTGTGTGTGTGTTTGTGTGTGTGTGTGAGTGTGTTGTGTGTGAGTGCATGTGTGTGTGTGTGACGTGTATATATGTATATATATATATGTATATATACATATGTATATATATATGTATGTGTGTGTGAGTGTGTGTGTGTAAGTGTGTGTGTAAGTGTGTACGTGTGTGTGTGTGTGTGTGTGTGTGTGTGTGTGTGTGTGTGTGTGTGTGTGTGTGTATAAGGGAGAATGAATGTTTGCTTGTGCACAAGAGTGTGAGAAACAATTATCACAAGACAAAACCAGACGGCTCAGTGTGTGACAGCAAATTAATGTTTTTGTTTGTTTGTTTGTTTGTTTGAGCAGCACTTATCCTTAATAGCGGATTGGTTAAGACTACAAGAATAAAAGCAGAATAAAGACTTCGAAGATATAAACGCAATTCCACTAACGTACAGGCTTGTTTCATGCGTGTGAACACACATACACAAGTACACACACACACACACACACACACACACACACACACACACACACACACACACACACACACACACACACACACACACAAGAGTTGCGAACAAACAGTAATACACAGAGTAGACATACATGCGCATGCGTGACCACTAAAAAAGCAAATATTCATAGACAGACAAGGCAGGGAGAAAAGGAAAATCCCCAGAGAATCTGATGTTTATTCTGATGTGACTGAGGAGAGGAGAGAAATGTCCTGCCTCCTGTGAACTGCGACTGGCTATGAAACACATTCTCCACCGGAGGCTGGGCTGTGAAAGCGAGAGAGAAAGATGGAGATATAGAGAAAGTGAGATACAGACATACTGACAGAGAGCAAAAGAGAGAAAAGAGAGAGAGAGAGAGAGAGAGAGAGACAGAGAGAGAAAGAGAGACAGAGACAGAGAGAGAGAGAGAGAGAAAGAGAGACAGAGACACAGAGAGAGAGACACAGAGAGACACAGAGAGACAGAGAGAGAAAGGAGAGAGAGAGAAAGAAAGAGAGAGAGAGAGACAGAGAGAGAAAGGAGAGAGAGAAAGAAAGAAAGAGAGAGAGAGAAAAAGAAAGAGAGAGAGACAGAGAGAGAAAGAGAGAGAGAAAGAAAGAAAGAGAGAGAGACAGAGAGAGAGAAAGAAAGAGAGAGAGAATGGGAGCCAGGTAATGTGAGTCGGATAGTGTGTGGGCACATGTACTTTTGTTTGTGTTTGAGTTTGTGTTTGTGTGTTTGTATGTTTGCGTGTGTATGTATGTGTGTGTGAGAAATTGAATGCAGAAACGGAAAAAAGAATGTGTTTCCGAGCGATGGCTTTGGAACAAGAGTGCAGGTAATAATGATGACAACGAAGCGAAGCCAGAAACAATTACTAAATCAAACCATACCTGTTACAAAAGATAGAGGGAAAGATAAGAACGTATTGAATATAATTTGTGTCCACCATTCATCCATTACAGGGAATAAGCTATGCAAAAATATGCGCTGATCAAAACTGCTGTTGATCAAACAACTATAATTAAATAAGATGTTGAAGGCAGCCAAAGAATTAAAACGTTTTTCAATATCAGCAAGTTTTGTGTACATGTGCGTGAGTGCTTGATGGTGTAAGTGTAGGAGTGTGCTTGTGTACATGTGTGTGCAGGTATATGTATGTTTGTATTTGTGGATTGTTTTAAGCCACAACTGAACTATCCGTGTGAAATATCGGCGGCTCTCTCAAGGCAAAATATGTTGTTAAAGTACGGCGCCATTCTCTCTATCTTTTCTTTTCTTGTGAGTTTTGTTTACCTACGCGTATCACAATGTTTATTTCTACAGCATTTTGCCAGGGACAAATACTTTGTTATCAGGGCATTTTTAACTTGTGCTTTTAGTGCAAGTTGCACGTGGGACCATGAAAGATTAATAAAAGGTGTGTACGTGTGTGCGTGCGTGCGTGCGTGCGTGCATGCGTGCGTGCGTGCGTGTGTGTGTGTGTATGTGTATGTGTGTATGTGTGTACGCGAGCGTGCATGGATGCTAACTGTCATTATTGTTTGTTGAGAAAGGAGACACGTTGACTGAGTATTCTCTGGTTATCATATCTATCCGTGTGTCTCTTTCCTGGTTGCATTTTTTTGTAATCGGCGAAAAGGAACACCTCCCGTTCACCACCACCCCCCACACGCACACACGCTCGCGCGCACACACACATATATACACACACACGCGCACGCACACACACGCACACGCACACACACATACATACATACACACACATACAAACACTCAAACACACGCGCATACACACATAGCTACCACACAGAGAGGAAAAAATGGTTTTGTGGCAGCAGTTCAGGACAAATAGCCACACTCATCTAAATTAATGAATAGATAAAAGAAAAAAATAAATAAATGAAAACCGCTTAGCGGGTCATGAAGAAAACCATGAAACAAACGAAAAAGGAAAATGGCAGCTGGCCATATGTCACGTGATAATGCTGAAATAGCATACAAACAAAACCAAAGAAAAAAACAAAAACAAAACAAGTACAGGAAAAAAAATCAGACTCATCATTTGAAGGAGGAAATTACGAAAGTTTTGGCCTTTTGAGAATTACGGCTAGTGATGAGACACGTTCCTCAATGAGGGGAAAGGAAGAGACAAAACCCTGGAGACGGGAGGAGAGAGTGGCTAGAGGGAGGGAGGGAGAGAGGGAGGGGGCGATGCTTGGTTAGGAAAAATGGCACAGAGGAAAAATCAGAAGGGGCGGGGAAACGAAATACGATGTGAAGGCGCAAGGGAGCCGGAATGAGGTTCTTCGAGAAAAAATAACATCCCTGAAATAACTGTGCTGGGATTTTTTTTTTAAATGTGTGAATATTTTTCTTCAAGTTGATATGGGAAAAGGTGAGATGACAGGGGAGACACAAAATGAGAGCGTTCATCTTCCTTCTGGCTGACAGGAATATTACTAAATTTACTGAGCGTTGTGTATTCTAGCTGCTCATCTATTTGTTTTATAAAAAAAAAATGAAAGGTTATCAAGCTTTTTTTTATCACGAACATTTCCTGGAAATCAACAAGACATTTTGTCTTCATGTTTGGGTGTACGGGTACGTAGATTTGTGCGTGTGTTTGTGTATGTTACTTTGTTTGTATATGAGTGCACGCGCACGTGTGTGTATGTTCACAAATGGTTATGAGTGTGTCAGCACGCGTACATATGTTTGTGGTTTAGTGGTGTTTGTGTGTTTGCGTGCGTGCGTTCTTTGTGTGTGTGTGTGTGTTGTTCACAAATGGTTATGAGTGTGTGTATATGTCTGTGCGTGAGTGTGTGCGTGTTTGTGTACGTATGTTTACCAATTTGTATGTGACCCTGGGCACTGGCTTTTATAGCTGATATGTGCATTAATGATTAATTGATGTTTATTTTCCAAGGGCAAAGACACTGGTATTTGTCGTAAAAGGAGAGAGGAGTGCAGGCAATGGACTCCCTTATTTCATTACTCTTGACCGTATCCGTCTCATTCGTTCTTGAGGCATTGGTTTTCTGAGACACGTACACGCAGATAGAGACAAAGAAAGACCAACAGGCAGACAATGAGGAACCAAAACGGATGATGGGATGGACGAACAACGCCGCGCTGTTTTCATCATATGTACAGTATTTTGGATCCCTCTCTTCAGTTGTTGAACAATTCGACCAAAAATTCTGCTTTCTTTGACTTTGGGATTAAGAGAGATGGGATGGGGGTAAGAGGGGAGAGAGAGAGAGAGAGACAGAGACAGAGACAGAGACAGAGAGACAGAGAGACAGAGACAGAGACAGAGACAAACAGACAGAGAGAGACAGAGACAGAGAGAGACAGAGAGCAATGATACAAATTGGAACACGATTGATTTATTCTATAGGCCAAAGTCTCTTATTGAAGAGGGAGGGTATGCATTACAAAAGCCTCTTAAGAGAGAGAGAGAGGGGGGAGAGTAAAATAAAGAGAGAGAGAGAGGGAAGAATAAAACAAAGAGAGAGAGAGAGGGAAGAGTAAAATACAAAAAAGAGAGAGAAAGAGATGAAAGGAAAACAGAAAGGTCACCACCAATTGCAAGGCAATCCCTATGACACTTCATTTTGTTCTTTCTGTGACATCAAACAATTTTCACAAGGAAACAACGCTGTGCGGACTCTGTGAAATGCACAGAGTACAAGAACATTAGGAACGTGGAAAGATGAGGGATGGATGTGATAGGAGTGGGATCACACCCAGTGGTCCACAAAACGAAGACAGATTTGTCACGTTCACCACGCTCTTCATTATCACTTGCACCAGGGACCCATCGGCTAACCTTTATTGAGGGAGAACAGCAAGAACAACCAAAAAACAGACAGACAGAGACAGAAAGAGAGCGAGAAAGACAGCTAAATGGCAGCCAGTAGCAGAGCGGTCTTGTGCGGTTTTGCTGATGTTCGATTTGTAACATACGTATATTCACAGTGCCTTTCAGAAATGCTGTAAAGTGTACATTCAAACGGGAGACGGTGTTCGTTTTTGATGAAAGATTTATAAATACACAAGATGTTTCCAATTTTTCACTATTTGAGTCACTTTATCGGGGCAGACTGTTACTGACAGGCAATACAGTAAGCCTGAACTCACTGAAAGCTGCCCTTACACTCTAAAGGGGCTGGGCCACATCCAGGTCATGATTCTTAGGTGCTCTTCTGCTATTGCCTTTTTTTCATAACTTTGTCGTCCACCTAGAATCGAACCCGCGCATCCAAAAGTGGTCAGGCGTCTCAAGACATAGTCACCCTTGCGACTGATGTCTTCACCACTTAGCTAATGGTCATCAGCAACTTAAATGGAATTTTAAGCTTTATGAAGTTCACTTTTGTTACTCCTGGTCCAGATCCAGTTGGAGCTCTTTTCCGCCATTTCTGCTATTGCCCTTAGGGCTCTGGTCCTGTCTTCCCCAGAAATTGGGAACTGTTTTATGAGGTCATTGGCTGATCATCACCCTTGCTCCAATTTCTATGGCGAGGACTTATGTTTCTTCATAATTTTAACCAACTGATGGCTAGGTATTGAGTTACTGTTGTACAGGATCGCTGATGAAATATTTCCGGATTACTTTTGCAAATTATGTGCACGGAAGGTGTAGTGTTTCATTGCACATTGCTTAAACGTTTTACTTTTCGTTTGTTTGTTTGTTTGTTTGTTTGTTTGTTTTTTGCATTGCTCTCTTTTCTAGATCTGTTTACTTTTTATCCAACTCTTAATTTGAAACAGTCTGTAAGAGGATAAATCAGTGTGGCCATGAAAAGGGATCAGAAATGAATCCTAGCAAACATCTCTCTCTCTCTCCCTCTCTCCTGCTCTCCCTCTTTCTTCTTGGAAGTCCCTCTTATTGAATTTCATTTAATTCCTTTCCGTACATTACAGTGTGATGTCAGCTGTCAACCTAATCTCTCCATTTTTGAACATACACTCAACGGAAACCGTCAGAAATAAAGGACACAGAACTAAATGGGAAAAACTGTATCCAGAGTGACAAGTGACAAATACAGTCCATTTCCCTTCACACATTAGGAATGTTTTCAATGAAGTAAGATTTTTAGAGATCAACTTATAGCGTAAAACATACTGCGAAACGAAGTTGTAAAACAACCTTGTCGATCAGTATCTTGAAATGTGGAATATACAGTTCTCTTCCTCTGTTAACAGTCCCATGAAGTAAGCGTTTAACATGCTGGTACTTGTAAATATGCACACTGATGTTTATTTTATCACCTCTATTGCTGATGTTCAAGTTCACAGTCTTAAAAGAAAAGAATTTTACTTGCAACGGTAAAAAACAACAAAAACGTAGTTCAGTGATATCAAACCCTCAACAAAGCAGACGCCAACGGGTGGACTGTGGGATAAGATGTGATAAGGACATACGACAGAAAGACAGATGAGGGAGGGAGGAAGGCGGAGAGAAAAAGAGCTGCCTGTATGTGATTTGTGCCTATGGCCTCTCTCTTTCAAGGGAGCCACTGATGAGTGACCAGATATTCACACCAATGTCTAGAAGAACTTTAATTACCTCAATCACCAGGTGAAGGTACAGGACCTGAACAAGCGACTGTAGAGAGACGACCATTAATTGTCAGCCGAGTCACCATCGATAGTAGAACTGGGCACTACCTCAGTCTGGATTCCGTTAATTGTCACTCTATCCAAACTGTCAATGTACTAAAAGTTGCCCTAACCGACCAGCGCTTGCCTTTAACATGTCTGACTGATTGAAACACATGCACTCATTCACCCAGGCAAAGCAGCATCTGAACAGAATATCGTCACAATAATAATCTTTTGTATCTAATGTATTTGCCACTGTTCACCCAGACACTCCCGCATAAAGGGTCGTCAGAGAGTTTGAGGGCATCACTGCAGCGTCCACCAACCTTTGTATGTCTCTGTCAACTGTTTAGTCTTCCCCAGTTTCGTTGTCCTCTTGATTTCCAGTTCAGGACTTGCTCTGCAGCTCTGAAAGACGACAGTCTAGTGGCATGTCCCAGCCAACTCAATCGACGCTTGCCGATGGAACTGTTAAGTGGGATCTGTTTTCTTCTTGATTTATTTTATACTTAGTCATAGTCTTTCCATTTGATACCACAGATCTTGCGTAGGCACATCAGGTCAAAAGAATGAAGTTTCTTTTCCTGGCTTGTTTTCACATGCCGTGCTCCACAACTGTACAGCAAAGCTGACTGAACGTTGGAGTTGTAGAACCGTAATATTATGTCGACGCAGATTTTCTTGTGGTTCGAGATTTATGACAACTTGTTGAATGCTGCCATTGCTTTGCCGATACGACAGTTCAGTTCATTTGTCGTATCTCTTGCACCAAATTGAGCTGTCTAGGCGGGTATAAAGTCCAATGAACACTCCTGATGATGATGAGTGTCGTCCAACAAGCATGTTGTTGTTGTTGTTGTTGTTTTCTTGGCAAGCCCGATGCTGTTCGCATCTTGTTGATATTACTGACGAGTGACTGAAGGTCTTGAGCATCTTTAGCCAGTGCGGCGATGTCGTCTGCAAAATCCAACTTGGACAGACGCCCCCCCCCCCCCCCTCATGTCACTGGATGGTTTTCCTTCCTCAGCTTCCTTCAGCACCCAGTCTACGGCCAGTGTAAAGAGGGGGTATGACAAGATACAAACGTGACGAGCACCCGGCAGCAATTCATACCAGTCACTTACACCATTTTCTGTCCTAACACGATTGTGCTATACATGTTCTCCATGGCCGTTATTAATGTCGTGGAATGACTTACGCTCACATGATCTTCCAAAGCGATGGTGTGCGGATGTTGTCGAAGACCTTGGTTGAAGCCAATGAAGCTGATGGCCATGTGCACATGGAACTTTGTGCAGCTTTCAGTAATGGCGTTGTGTGAAGATCTGTTCTGTGCATGAGCGTCAGGGGATGAAATCTCTGCTTGCTGTTCCCAGAATTCTCCCTCCACATCGTCCTTCATTCTGTTCAACATAAGCTGGCGGTGAACTTTGCCTGGGATGAACAGGAGAGTGACCCATCTCCAGTTATCACATTTGATCGGGTTGCCTTACTTAGAAATGCAAACTACGGCTCCATTCTTCCAGTCTTCAGGCACTTCACCAGAGTTCCACATCTGATTGCAGAGAATGCACACCCACCTGACAACACATTCTCCACCCGATTTCAGCATCTCAAATGTGATACTATCAATACCAGGGGACTTGTTGTTCCTGAGCCTTCTGAGGGCTGTTCTCATTCCATTTTCAGTGAAGTCCTCTGCGTCAATGGGCAGTTTATCCCGTAGATCTTCAAAGTATGCTGGTGAAGGTGGTTCAGCACCATTTCAAAGTGCTCTGCCTAACATGCAAGTTTTCCCTCCCTTTGAGACACAAGTGTACCACCTTTCCCCCTCAGTGTTCCAGAACTAGCTTGGGCGCTGCCAGGGATCTTTGTGAATGGTAAACCGCTCTAATGTCATTACAGGATGCTGCATTTTGAAGAGTGTTTGCTTGGTCTTCGAGCCACCTGCGATTATCCTTTACCAATGTTATGTTTTATTCATTTAATATTGCATTCTTCCGTTTTCCAATAGAGAAGTCTTTACTCACACAAATGGTCCATCATCCAAATTCACCATTATCAACTCATTAAGATCATTTGTGAAATAAGGCTAATAGCAGCATTTTCACAGAAGACGAAAGACTGAGCAGAGAGATCTCAATTAGAATCAAGAAATTGTCACCTATCAGCTTGCGCCGATCTTGAAGCACCCCAAGATATCTATTGAAACAAAAACTAAGATTGTTGGTTCAATGTTCACCCTCACACTGGCATATCAGTGTCAGGCCTGACATCTGACCAGTCGTCTGGGGCGCAAAGTCACCATTTGCGAGATGTGCTGCTGGAGAACTATCAAAAGGGCTAGACGCCACATGATCAAAAGCACTCAGATTAGAGAAATGGCGGAACAACAATAGTCCCTTAGTATATTCGTTGACAGAGAATTAATTGGTCTGGTCATCCGATAAAACTGTAACCCCATCAGCACGCTCAACAAGCACATAACAGAAAGATGTTTGGAATTTTGAACAGAATATAATTCCACCTGTTGGCTTAACAAGCACACAACAAGATATCTCTATGTAAACTGAGAAGCAGACTAAGGAAAACACGGATCAATAACATGAAAGAAACCTTGACTGTACACGGCATGTTCCCACTATAAACCTTCTAGCTGTCTTCTGACCATTATCTCTTTCTCTCAGCAACACCCAAGGTATTACAAACGGACAAGTCAAAGAAAGAAGAAGAAAGGAATTAGGGCCGCTCTGAAGGGGACAGAGAGAGAGAGAGAGAGAGAGAGAGAGAGAGAGAGAGAGAGAGAGAGAGAGAGAGAGTGAGTGAGTGAGAGAGTGAGAGAGAGAGAGAGTGAGAAGAGAGTTTTGATAAATGTAACTGCAAGAATTAATACCCCCCAGATTTACGTTTTACTTTCTCAATACAAGCTAAAGCAGGGGAAATCTGTCAGAATAGAATATCTTAGTTTCACAATTTTTTGTTTGCAGGAAACAAAATAAGAGATGTTCATTATGATTTAATTATTCTAGCTAAATATCCCCAAAAATGTAGCATAAAACAAACAAACGAATAAATGAATAATATGTCGATGTCGTTTGTTTATCCACAAGACGAAACTGAAAAAGGCTTCCTTCCTCAACCTGCATTAAAAGCAAAGCGCACTTTGCCCAACGCACATCACTCCTTTCACACAAAGATCCAATTCCCCCTATGTTTCTTTCGTATGCTTTTTTTTTTTCTTATTTATTTGTTGTTTTGTTCTTCCTCCTAGGAGATCTTGTTCATGATCAAAGGCAAGCCTAAAGCATCCAGCCAACGTTTTGTTCCTTATGCTGATCACAGAAGGCGAATGTTTTTTTTTCTATCATTCAAATCAAATAACTCCATCTTTCAGGACAGCTCTGAAAACCCATCTGTTTTAATCACACGTGGACTCCCCTTGATCCTTGTCCTCTGCAGTGGGCCTAAACAGATTTCCCAAAATAAACAACATAAAGCAAGGTGCCGAATGGACCAGAATGAAAAGAGGATGGTGGGATATGCATGGAAGTGCTTCAGGAGAGCCAGAAGAAAGTCTTGTCTGATTTGATATTTTTGTGACAGTACAAAGAAATGCTTATAAACAGAATGTTGAAGTATGTAGCTCACCTGTATACACTGCCCACTTACATATTTGCTTTACTCTGGTAAAACAATAAAACAAAAAATCATGAAACGATACACACATGTCGTTTCTTAAATGTATACCCTGTCTGCATGAGTATAATCGGTGACGTCACAGCACAATGGTCTCAGTGAGATGAAACATAAAAACCAGCTGATGGTAGACACATGTTATTTGAATTTGTTGAGGAAGATTCAGCCATCATGTCGATGGACATGGTCATCGTAATTGTGGTGCCAAAATTTTAATGGATAGAAAAAAAGTCGTTCATTTAAACATTTCCTGACGGAAATTCATGGATCTTTGATATTTTACACGTGCTTTATTTTAATTTAGATTCGTTGTTTTAAGAGTGCCGAAGTCATAACCTGAAATTGAAATTCTGTCTTTTACCTTGAACGCATGATGGCACTCGCTGATCTGGCGACATGAAAACTGGTACAGTTTGTGTTGATACTTTTCATTGAAATATAGTCAGTTTAGTTTTGCGTTCTTCACCATACTTCAGCTGCAAATATTACATGCCGCACACACACACACACACACACACACACACACACACACACACACACACACACACACACACACACACACACACCACACTCACTCACACACGCACACACTCACACACACACAAACATTCACACATTTACACATACGTACACACTCACGCACGCACGCACGCACACACACACGTACACACACACACTCACACACACACACACACTCACACTCACACACATACACACACACACTCACACACACACGCACGCGCATGCGCGCGCGCGCGCACACACACACACACACATCACATCATATCACGTCACAACACAACACAACAAAACACAACACAACACAAAACAACACAACAAACCACAACACAACACAATACGACACAACACAATACGAGAAAGCACAACACAACACAATACAACAAAACACAACACAATACGACATAACACAACACAACACAACACAACATTTGTAAAAATAATCTGAATGAGTGTGGTTATTACCGTATTTGTTACGGAAATAAATCGTTAGTACATGTACATTATACAGGGCCTACTAATCACAGATGGTTCGCTATTATTCACACATAACAATCAGTGACATCATTCACAACGTGTAGAGATTTTTTCTTCTATAAACTGAACTATCGCATTTTCAAAATTTAATGGTTACTGTAAACAAAGAGCTATAAGAAAAACTGAAGATTGAAGTCAATGGAGGAGAGTGTTGTGGCACCAGCTGCTGTGCCTACCATCCAATTCTATGATGTTGATGGGTGACGGGTGATGGGAGGCAGACTGAGACAGAGACAGACAGACAGAAAGAGAGAGAGAGAGAGAGAGACAGACAGACAGAGACACACACAGAGAGAAAGAGAAAGAGAGAGAGGAGAGGAGAGAGAAAGAGAGATACGGGAGAGAGAGGAGAGAGGAGAGAGAGAGAGAGAAAGAGAGACAGACAGGCAGACAGACACAGAGAGGGAGACAGATAGAGAGGGTGAGAGAGAAAGAGAATGAGAGGAGAGAGAGAGAGAGAGAGAGAGAGAGAGAGAGAGAGAGAATAATCATACCAATAGCCGAATAATTTTATTCAGTGTAAGCCACAGCTCCTTATTGAAGTAGTAACAAGAGAAACAGGAGGAGAGACAGAGAAAGGGACAGAAAAAGAGAGACGGATACAGAGAGAGACAGTAAATAAAGCTAAGAAAGGCTGACGTACAGTACATAAAATATGGCAGCAATAACCTCTGTTTCTGAGTCTAGCTGCAATGTGTGGCATCCAAGACTTGCCACAGGAGATTAAGATTTAGACGAACTGGTAGTATGTGTACTGTTCAAGTACGAGAGGGAAAGCTATAACATTTTCTCTGTCAGCGCATGGGGCAGACGCCTTTGACAATGGGGGATAATCCTTGTTGCCTGGTTGGAAGAGTTAAGTCCAGTTGCCATAGTTTCCATACAGTGAGTAAGTGACTTGTAGAGCAAAATGTATCAAACCTGATTTAAAAGATGAACAGTGTCCTCCGACATTTTGTGTTTGAAGATTGCCATCTGAAGCCAAAATTGGACTGAAAGCTCTCTCTCTTTCTCTGTGTCTCTCTGTCTCTGTCTGTCTGTCTGTCTGTCTCGCCCTCTCTCTATCCCTCTCTCTCTCTTTCTCTCTCTGTCTGTCTGTCAGTCTCTGTCTCTGTCTCTGTCTCTCTCTCTCTCTCTCTCGTCTCTAATCCCTCTCTTTTTATCTCTACTTGTCAATCTATCCGTCATCTATCCATATGGACCTGTCTCTCTGTGTTACACGCACACACACCCTTCACACCCACACACCCACCCCCACCCCACCCCACCCCCACCCCCACCCCACCCCACACCACACAGACGCGCGCGCGCGTGCACGCACGTTTAGTGTGAGACGCTGAAAGAAGAAGCGTGTTAACAACACAGGCTTATTTGCCTGTACTGGGTGCCTGACTCCCACGGAACCTTTGGACATGGACAGAAAGAAGAAGAAATGGAAGATATAACGGAGACACACAGACAGCAGAGAATTGAGGGAGAAGAGAGGGAGAGAGACAGAGAGAGAGACACAGACAGACAGACAAACAGACAGAAAGACAAAGAAAGACAGAGAGAGAAAGAGAGACAGAGAGAAAAAGAGACAGAGTGCATGTGTCTGTTTGTGTGTGTGTTTGTGTGAGTGAGTGTGTGTGTGTGTGTGTGTGTGTGTGTGTGAGTGTGTGCATGTGTGTGTTTGAGTTAAGTGTGTGTGTGTTTGTTTGTGTGTGTGTGTTTGTGTGTAAATGAGTGTTGTGCGTGTGTTAGTGTGTATGAAAGAGAGAGAGAGAGAGAGAGAGAGAGAGAGAGAGCGAGCGAGAGAGAGAGAGAGAGAGAGAGAGAGAGAGAATTGCCAAATTCGCTGAAGACATCTCGCTTTCAAAGGACCGAATTTGCTAAGTACAAGTTGACCACTCCGCTTTCTAAAAGAACTTAGATTACCCCAATCAGCCAACGAGGGTCCTGTCTCCCTTGACAAGCGACTGTGGAGAGAGGACCACTAATTGACAAGATGGCTGACCGTCGACAGGAGAATTGGAAATCGCTGCTTCAATCTGGATTCAGATAACTGCTATCTTATCCAAAGTGTCAGTGCTATTGAGAGCTGCACCTAGCCAATTAACACTACCTCTATAATGCTTCTGATTCACTGGTACTGATGTTGTACGTGGAACTAGAGGGAAAATTCTGTGGCTCACTTGTAGTACCAAAGACTACGACAGTCCCATCTCTCACACCTCAAAGTTTATGTTTATACTATGCTTATGACAAAGTTAAAAATCAATTCGTTCACAACATTCCAGTTAATTTCACTTCTGAAGACAGGAGCTCGTCACTATGTCCAGTTGAAAATTACATATGTGATGATATGTTTGACCTTAAGAGAATTTCTCAAGGAGTTGTCATGTGTCTGTTTCGTGATTGTGAGAATCCCAACAATGGCTCTTTATCAGAATGCGTATCACGTAAGCAACAAAAGAATTAATAGCACACTGTAAAATAATACTACAGGTACACGGTCAGATACAAAGACTGGATTCATCACGCATCAAGACTGGTGGATGCCAAGCATCTGTGTTCATTTTTGCGGCGTGTGTGATCTAATATTTTCACTAAATAAGAAGTTTGTGTTGTCTTGAGTTAATGTGTATATCTTTTAGCATATGATCGCATCTCACCGTAACGAATTCTTTTGTAACGGACTTCCAACTGGGAGGTCTTGGACTTGAGCCTCCATCAGTCAATAAAAGCATTCCAATATTTTTGGCCCCTACTGTCTTGTCTGTCTAGAGTTGAACGTGCCATGGCCATGGATAGTTGTGAAGACTGGGACCACACAGTCGTGTCTCGGCAATAGATCACAACTTACATGTATTCTGGTCAAACACGTTACCATCATGGGCAAAATGTCTATAAAGGTCAGCCAACTTACAATTTCTGAAGCATAATTGCATAACATTAGTTTCCAAAGCATATATCCAGTCCTCATTAAAATATGCGTCAACATCATAGGACTCTGTACGTGCCAGTATCACAAGCCCCTTGGCAGTCTTCACAAACAGTAATAAAACTTGTCATTAATCAACAACACAAATTTGTCCAGCTCAAATCATGAATAATGGCTGAACTGCAGATTAGAAAGTACCAAAAATGCCTCTAGCACAAGACAATAACAGGACATGTCTCTTTACTTTTAATAGAAGGATTCCCCATAAATAACTCATGAGCTCTTAGCAAAATCAACATTCATATTTCAGGAACTGATTTCTATGAATCTGACCTAGGATACTCTGATTTTTGTTTGATCATTGTGTTTGTTTTTGTCCTGAGATATTAATTTCCAAAGCCCTTCAAAACACACCAGGCAACAGAAGTCTACAATAAACATGACTTTTTCTTCATCATCCACAAATAACGTCTGAATCATTAGTTTTCATATTCATGTGCTCATTCAACGCCAATCAAATCCACTTCATAAAAACACAATGACATTACCACACTCCATCCTTACTATTACTACTGTCCTTGTTATCGTTACTTTTATAATCAAATGGAGAATTAGCAACAGCAGTAGTACTTATGCTACAACAGTATTAGTAACAGTAATATCACCGATAATAGTACAATTGTTGTTACTACTGCTTTATTGTTATTGCTAATACTGCATTAAAAACAAAACAAAACTGCCTCTCCTCTTAACTACCTCGTCTTCCTCCTACTTTTAAATATTTTCTCACTCAACCATTTTCACTCACTGTCTTTTATTCAACTCCCACCTTATTTAAATGTACATATTTATCCTTCTTTTTATTACTATTGATGTTGATAACAATATTATTGAATTGTTGGTGTTAAAATTACTGTGTATGTATGCTTAGATTATATATTCAATCATCTTTTATTGTCCGTGTTTCACTTGACATTTGTTTATCTGTATGACGTTTATTTGTTTATTTTATCTTCTTTATGAAGACTGAGCAATCGATATTGTTTTATGCTGTGTATCTTCTACAATGTATATCTTAGTCTTGCTCTGGGCAAGGGTAAGATGTCAAAAAAAAAAAAAGCTTGCCTATTACCTTCGTAGATAACGAATGTTATTTTGTTTTGCTCATTTGTCCATTTTACATGTGTATTGTAAAGCATGTTGTTAAATTAGCCTGATCAACACAGCAGGTGTCTATATTTCTCAGGTCTGGTTGACGCCAGGATGTAATGATGGAATTTGTCGAACTGATGGAAGATTAGGTCCTCATTACCTAGCGTGAGTCTTCATGTGAGATAAAAGATTGACCTTGGAGGCACATTTTCTTCCGCCGCCACTTCATGGGTAACTTTCAACGGAAAGGCACATTCTGGATGACAGTTATGGCTCTTTTTTCGCAAATCATTTCCAGCTCAGTATATTTTTTTGGACGGTCGTCTAGACTCGGTGCCAAAAGATGAAGTACAATAAAATGAAATAAAATAAAATAAAATAAAATAAAATAAAATAAAATAAAATAAAATAAAATAAAATAAATAAAATAAAAAAAAATAAAAATAAAGATAAAATAAAATAAATTTTATAAAGTAAAATGAAACAAATAAAATGAAATTAATAAATAAATCGGAGCCAAAAGATAAAATAAAATAAACAAAATAAAGTGAAATAAATAATATAGAATAAAATAAAATATAACAAAAAAGACAAAATAGAATAAAGTAAAATGAAATAAAATGAATAGAATAAAATGAAAACAAACAAACTAAAATAAAATAAAATAAAATCGAATAGAGTAAAATAAGATGAACTAAAAAGAAATAAGATAAAATGAATAAAAATGAAAGATAATAAATGATATAGGGCACGGCAAACTAAACTATTTTGGCTATGGAGACTTTTATGTAGTGCTGGATCTCATGTAGATTTTCCTGTTGGCAGGGATGAAAAAAGCTAACATTTTTCCTATAGAAAAGATCCGTGAAGAAGCAGTGGGCATTAGCCTTCAGTTGGGAAAGCATTTCAGGACATTGACAGCTTGGATCAATGGTGCAGCCATCAAGCCGGAATGGGAGGTAGGTGAACATGCATGCACACACACAAACAGACACACACACACTCACAGACACAGAAACAGACACACACGCAACTCACACACACACACACACCACACACGCACGCGCACATACACACAATCACATACACAAACAGACAGACAGACACACACACACACACAACACGCACACGCACACGCACACGCACACGCACGCACACGCACACGCTCACGTGCGCGCGCTCATACACACAACACACTCGCCTACGCACATCTGTGCAAAGAAGCATCCGACATTATATGTTTTATCATTTGCACAACATTTTCTGTAATACTACATTTACTATCGTTACATTAGCACTTAAATCTAATATCAGTACGTTCTCTTTCATAAAAGCACTGACCATTTTATTTGAACAGATTAGCCTTCCACTGATAGACTGTGCTCCATCACCAGCATCATTTCATTACGGAGTGTGCCTGGAATATACTCAAAACAGGAAGAGTGGACTTAAAACTCAAAATGTTTTATTTGTATGGCCATTGGTCTTGACAAAAAGTTGAAAATGTGTTTATACATTTCTATGAAGGAAGAGATGATTGGGAGGAAGAGAGGAGAGGGACACACAGATATGTAGAGACATACAGAGGGGGAGAGAAAAAGAGAGTTCATGAAAAATATCAATCCCAAGTTAATAACTTGTTTTATTTTTTTCCTCAAATAAAAAGACAGGGAAACAGCTGTTAGACTGAAATCAGCCTGTTGGTAACGTTGCCTGCAGTGATTCAAGACTTTGCAGTAAGGCAAGTACGTGCAAAACGTTGTTTTGCATACAGTATTATATTTCTTTAGCAAAAGAATGATTATTAGTATGGTCAGATAAACTTGGTAAATACATCCGATAGTGTAGTTTTAATCAAACAAACAATAAAAAAAATACCAACACACGGACGAGCAAATACACAAGCAAAAAAAAAAAAATAGAAGGGGGGGGGGGAGAGAAAGAATGTGTCATTTATTGTAATAAATTGCAATAACTGATGAATGTGTCATTTGTTGATTACAAAAAACAAAACAAAACAAAACAAAACAAAACAAACAAACAAACAGAAAGCTGCTTTGTCAAACTTAATGAAATGGGTATAAATGACGACAGGCGTATCACTTGTTTCGCTCAAAGCTTCTGTTTAAATCTATAATCTTCTTTTCATCTATTTTCTTCGCCCTTTTCTTGTTCAGAATTGAGTGTGTGCATCTAAAGTTAGAACAGAAACATTGAGCAAACACATTAGACCAGACTTTTCTCTAAAGCCAATCTTCAGTTTAGAATTATTTTTCTCCGTGTTTTGACAAAGCAAATAATCTTCAGTTTTCAAGATGATTCTGAAAAATCATCGTTCCAATCACCCGAAGACTTGCCTTGACCCTTTTCCTCAACAGTCATTGTGCATGAACTAATACACACAGCATACAGAAAAAAACTACAACAAGGTACAAGATGCACGGATGTGAGAACTGTCTAATCTCATATCTGCTATGGCATTCCACAGAGACATACCAAAATTTAGAAGAATTTTGAAATAAGCTTAATATGACGACCAACCATAATCATGCACTACCGTAACTATGTCAATGATTATCTGAAGTTGTACGTAAATACACGTAAGTCAAACAATGCCCTGATATTATCGGCAGAGCAACAAGTCCAAGACCTTCCTCATACGCATACTGAAGCTTGTACTGATTGAACCTTTATCCTTAGTGATGTTAGTTGCGTGAAATTCTGTGTCTGTTTTGCCCGTTATTCTGTTTCCTTAGTGATGTTAGTTGTACGAAATTCTCTGTCTGTTTTGCCATTATTCTGTTTCCTTAGTGATGTTAGTTGTACGAAATTCTCTGTCTTTTTTGCCATTATTCTGTTTCCTTAGTGATGTTAGTTGTACGAAATTCTCTGTCTTTTTTGCCATTATTCTGTTTCCTTAGTGATGTTAGTTGTACGAAATTCTCTGTCTTTTTTGCCATTATTCTGTTTCCTTAGTGATGTTAGTTGTACGAAATTCTCTGTCTTCTTGGATCGTTATTCTGCATGTTCAACATTCTTTCTCTGTATCCTCAAAACAGTTCACCTGCCAGTATTATCATTTTAGTGTCTTGCTCGAGGTTGTTTTCGTGTGTGCTCGTGGTTTTTGTGGGAAGGAAAGTGGAGGGGAGGGGGGGGGGGTGATATGGTTGTGGACGTGTTGTATCAGACGTAAAGATGTTATTTTTGCCGAGATCGTTGTTAACATTGTGGTTATTGCTACTGTTGCTGTTAATGTTAATGCTGTTATTGCTGTCGATTGTCAGTCTCTGTGGCAGAGAGACCAAAATGCCTTTCGGACTCGGTCACACGAAGTCCCAGTGTGAATGTGCATGTGTTTGTGTGTGTGTGTGTGTGTGTGTGTGTGTGTGTGTGTGTGTGTGTGTGTGTGTGTGTGTATGTGTGTGTGTGTGTGTGTGTGTGTGTGTGTGTATGTGTGTGTGTGTGTGTGTGTGTGTGTGTGTGTGTGTGTGTGTGTGTGTGTGTGTGTGCCCATGTATGTATGAAGACATAGTCGAATAATGAAAGATAGTGACTGCTGGACTCAATGAGAGACCAGATGTGAATGTGAGAGTGGGTATGTGTGTTTGTGTGTGTGCGCACTCGATGCGTGCGTGTGCGCGCGTGTGTGTGTTTGTTTGTGTGTGTATATATACATACATACATATATATATATATGTCCTCTTTACTCTCTACACCAATGACTGCTCTGGCACTGATCTCACTCCTGTTATAAAATATTCAGATGACACAGCAATCCAAGACCTCTCCAACTCAGACACAACATTCAACCAAGAAGTAGTTAAGTTCACTACCTGGTGTACAGACAACTTTTTAGATCTAAATGTTAGAAAGACCAGGGAGATGATCGTGGATTTCCGGAGAGAGCCCGGTGTGATCCCTGACCTTTTTATCAATGGTGTGAAAGTTGAGCGTGTGAATGAGTATAAGTATCTTGGAACGATTCTTGACAGCAAACTCACCTTTGATACAAACACGCAAATAATACACAAAAAATGTCAGTCACGCCTTTTCTGTCTTCAAAAACTTAGGTCTCTGCGTATGAATGAGTCCATTCTTGGTAATTTCTATCGTTGTTTTATTGAATCTGTCTTAACTTTTGGATTTTTGTGCTGGTTTGCTGGTCTGAGTGTGAAGAATAAGAGAGTGTTGGACAGGGTGGTGAAGGTGAGTGGCAAAGTAGTGGGAGTACAACAGAGGAGCATTAATGAACTATATGAGTGTCGTATTGTGAGCAAGGCGAGAATGATCTTAGGTGAATCCACTCACGTGCTAGCTAAGCATTATGAGCTCTTGCCATCATCAAAAAGGTACAGAACTCTGAAATGTTCCACCAACAGAGCAAGAATGTCTTTTGTAAATAGGTCAGTTGAGTATCTGAACAAGATTGGAGTGTGAGTGACTAAAGGAGTGTGAGAGAGCGGGAGTTATGTAATTGTTTGTCTATTGCAGAATTTTACGCTGAACATGTACTGAATTTCTCTAAAGAGACATTAAAGTGATCTTGAATCTTGAATCTTGAATCTTGAATATATAATATATGTGTGTGTGTGCTTGCGTGTGTGTGTGTGTGTGTGTGTGTGTGTGTGTGTGTGTGTGTGTGTGTGTGTATGTGTGTGTGTGTGTGTGTGTGTGTGTGTGTGTGTGTGTGTGTGTGTGCGTGTGTGTGTGTGTGTGTTTAAGACGTACGACGTAAGACGTAAGATTGTTTATTGAATAACACACAATGTTCATTTCAAGGAGAAGAACCAAATGATCAAATAAATAGAAATGTACTCTTACATAATTTAACTGTCTTTAACGTTCATATGTCTATTATGCACATGACCTGGCCGAAATGATGTGTAATCCACATTTACAAATGTCTTTGCCATACGTTTTTAAAGATCATCGCGCTTGGGGAGATTTCCTTTGAGCTCCACTTTTTCCTGTCCCCTGTTTTCTACGCCACCTTAATGGCCACTGAAGCGGGCACAGTTTTTATGATGCAGTCATGATGATGACGATGATGATGATAATCATGACGCTATGGAGTTTCATCTAGGACTGAGACTACGTGACAGGGATGTACTGAACGCTTACTATCAAAATATATCCTGGCGTCAACCAGCCCCGAGAGATACAGACACCTGCGGTGTTGGTCAGACGATCTGAATAATGCCTTCGATGACGCATCCCGTGAAAATGATGAGATTCGACCGTGTGATCCCAGTCTTCAAAATGATCCCTAGCACTCTCAACTCTGGCCACACTTCGTTGCAGGCTACTCACTTCGCTTCAGGTTTAGTTCAGCGGCAACCCTATCCCCCTTATCAGTGCCACGCCCTGCTGGCACCGGACAGCTGGCCCCTGTTATTCCCTATTGTGGCATGCTAACGTGTAGTGGATTTTACCAAAGTTTACGGTGCCAGGAAACGATTGGAGCTGAATAATCCCACAATGGTTTTGAAGGGACTAATTAGGATTGGAACCCATAACCTTCCAGTCGGTAGTCCGTTGTACTGCCACTGAAGCACGTCGACTGGTTAAGTTTGCCATAGATTTTGTTCTGTCATTACATTGATTTTCCACCCATCTTTTCACTCCTTTCATTCCACCGTTCTTGTGAACACCCCAACTCCATCAACAGCGGCACAGCATCTCTGTGTGACTGTTCTGCGTCCATTACTTACAGCTTTTAAAAGATCTTGTGCGAAAGAGGTGACATCTTACAAAATTTTGTTATGCTATGAAATAACACGCTACACTCTTTCATTGGTTACTCGAAGAATACTTACTTGCGGTGACGCATCCCGTGAAAATGATGAGATTCGACCGTGTGATCCCAGTCTTCAAAATGATCCCTAGCACTCTCAACTCTGGCCACACTTCGTTGCAGGCTACTCACTTCGCTTCAGGTTTAGTTCAGGTTCATCTTCCACATGTTGCTTACACACAGAACTTGATCAATGTCTTGATATGGCATCTGTTCTGCGCTGATACTTGTGTGCACAAATAGGAGAGATGCCAAATCCAAATTTAATGAACGCCTCACCCGAACGCATGAGTTTCATATTAGATTGTTAAGTATTGTTGTTATTATTTTTTGTTGGTATCATTATCACTAATACTTTCTGTTCTTTTACTACTACAAATACTATTATTATCATTATCATTTTCTTCTTCTTCTTCTTCTTGCTGTTGTTATTATCATAAATACCATTATTACAGTTATCATTTTATCATGATTATCATTACTGCTATCATTATCACTCATATTCTCGTTGTTGTTCTTGTTGGAGGAGGTGGTGGCAGTGGTAGTGATGTTGGTGTTGTAGTTTTGTTGTTATTTTCGCTGCATTGTAAATACCATTCTTTATGTTTGATTTTCTGTGTTTTATTTGTATGTGCTTTGTTTCATCGATGTACATGCATCAATAACGCCGTCCGCTAGGTAAAGTGGTGAAATGTTACATCATTTTATTAACATCAGTATTATTAAGAAAAGAATGGAATCTTTCATTTAATATCTGATGTTACCACTGCTTGTAGAAATACAATAGATTAACTATTTGACCTCAAAAACAATGTCATTTCGAACTTGAGTTCCATATTGTTTCAAACTATATAACACTGACTTAGAGTCGACGCATGATAACGCTTTGTAAATGGCGTATGAGAAATTATTAACATAGTTCAGTATAGCAGTATTATTATACAAGCAAAAAGCCATACAAATACGTTCTTGTTGGATGCGTAATGTATACCTTGTGTTCATTCATATTATATCACGCTGGTCTTATCTACCTGATAATCAGTCGATGATAACTATACTTCAAGGTAGTGATAAAGACTCAAGCATCATGTTAATGGATGTTGTGATAATAGCTGTGGTTTCGAAATGTTTATAAACAACTACTGGTTGATCCTATTATTTCTTTACATGTATTTATGACAGGTCATTTTCAAGTGTTTTTTGTTTAGATTTTTGTAACTGTGCGAATGCATCAAAAAGTTGTTGTTTTTCAATTTTCTTTTATTTAATTTCGAATTCGTTACTAATCTCTACCAGTCTTTTTTTTTTTTTTTTGCTATCATAACTTCGAGCATTCTCTAAAACCATGACGCAGAAACGTGAAAACCCCGAATCAATAAACTGTTATCAAAACGTGAACTCAGTGTGTTTTCCCCACCAGCGGAAATCAATAACTGTAGGGCTTCTGCACAAATCTACAGCTTATGTCATGATCATTTTGGATTTTATCCACCTCAAGCATCTGTGGCATTTATTCCGATCGCGGACACGCCATCTTAGAAAACTAAAACTGAAAGTAACCATAACATAATCAGCTGCTTTAGCAAAAATAACAAATGGTAAAAATGAAATTTCAACAGATAAATTTAATAGTCACATAAAAGCAAAAAAGAGGAAAGGAAGAAAGAAAGAAAAGAAAGAAAGAAACAAAGAAAGAAAAACGGAAAGAATGAAAGAAATATAGAGACATACAGAAAGAAAACAGAGACAGACACACAAAGTGCACATATTGCCAACTTTGTGAGAAGAAAACAAAAACGTGTCAAATACTCTGTTCGCTCAGGGATGCCAGAGAGAGAGAAAGAAAGAGAGAGACAGACAGACAGACAGACATACATACAGACAGACAGACAGAGAGACTGACAGAGAAGAGACAAAGACAGACAGACAAGAGGCAAAGACAGAGAAACTGATAGACACACACACACACAGATAGAGAGAGACAGAGAGAGAGAGAGACAGAGAGAGACGGAAAGAGGCAGAGAACTCACACCATATACATCCACCCTGGATCCGATTACAGTACTTCTTATCCGCCAGAGAAGTGGACTAAGATAATGTTACAAAGTGGAATTGATTGCCCGGGTCTCCTCTAGTCCATCTTCCCGTCCCCCTCCGTCCCTTCCGCCCCTTCCGCCCTCCTCCTCCCTCCCTTTTTCTCTGGGTGTTTCTTTGTTTTCCCTTCTCTCTTTCTTGTTCCCCGTCCACTCTATGTCTCTCTTCCCTTCACTCCCCGCCCCCTTTTTGTTTGCTTGTTACCTCACTCTCTTATCTGAGACACAGAAACTCGCATTGCTCCGCTATGATGATAGGTTCAGGATTCCTCTCGGAGAGTAGATGACCATTGGACAGAAAAGAAAAACAGAGAAAGAAAGAGAGAGGAGAGACAAGAGAGAAAGAGAGAGTGAGTGAGGAGGAGAGAGAGAGAGAGAGAGAGTGAGTGAGTGAGAGAGAGATAGATAGATAGATAGAGAAGAGAAAGAGAGAGAGAGAGAGAGAGAGAGAGAGAGAGAGAGAGAGGAGAGAGAGAGCAAAGAAACCAAGAGAACAGCTGACGTTTAGTAGAGAAAGTGACACCAGCAATATTTCTGTGTATCACTATGGCTTGATTGTATTGTGTCAGGGGATTTGACAGATCACACTACAGAAAATCGAGACAGAAAAACAAGCATCACGTCCCCTTTCTCTAGTTCAGTAACAAGAGTCACAACTACATTTTCTTTGTCAGCGCTTGAGATAGTAGCTTTTGACAAGAGAGCTTATCCTCGTTGTCTGGATGGAAGAGTTACGCGTCTTGCTACCAGTTTTCAGACAACTAGGGAGTGACGTATAGTGACAAAGTGAAGAGCTCTAAGTTGATAAGTGGAAAATCTACTTGTCACACTTCTTAAAGTCAAGACAAATGTTTATCCAGGATAAAACGGAATGAAGGAAAACTGGAAATGGAACACCTCTGTCTCTTTCTCTGTCTCTCTCTTTCTGTCTGTCTGTCTGTCTCTCTCTCTCTCTCTCTCTGTCTCTCTCTGTCTCTCTCTGTCTCTCTCTGTATCTCTCTCTCTCTCTGTATCTCTCTCTGTCTCTCTCTGTGTCTGTCTGTCTCTCTCTCTGTCTGTCTGTCTGTTTGTCTCTCTCTCTCTCTCTTTGTCTCTCTGTCTGTCCGTCTCTCTCTCTCTCTCTTTGCACGTTTGTGATTCTTATGTTTTT
Organism: Monoplex corrugatus; assembly: GCA_030674185.1. Lineage (NCBI taxonomy): Eukaryota > Metazoa > Mollusca > Gastropoda > Littorinimorpha > Ranellidae > Monoplex > Monoplex corrugatus. The sequence continues at coordinate 39,820,750 of CM060310.1, forward strand.
AATTAGCAAGTTAACAAGAAACACCCGAAGGTACCGGATGAGATCCAGAGCAACAATGCCTCGCCACAGGCCAAACAATCACCTCCCAACTCCCGACGCCACACGGCGGCCATTTCGCCAAGTAAAGGGGACTGTCCATACACCGCATGACCTACTCTGACCCAGTAGTCAGTTGCCTTGTTTAAGGCATGCTTTTCAGACCCCGAAGAAGAAAGCGTAAAACAAAAAAGATAGGGCGTTAAAAGACCAGAAGGCCTAGGCTACGAGCCAGCCCTCAGCTACTACTACTACTACTACTACTATACTACATACCAACATAAGCTGGATGATTCCGATCCAAACACTGGGCCATTCTTATTCCAACATGTACAGAAAAGGTTTGTTTTGTTCTACCTCTGCGCCAAAGTTACTGCATTTCCATCCATTACAGGAGAAATATCGTAGATGACCTCTTTTAATTTTAGTCACCTCTGCAACCACAAAATCGGCTAAATGCGTTCAAGATTGCAAATGTAAATGTTCTTTGGCTGTCCACACCTTTGCGAAAATTCTGGAACTCATTTATTCATGAACAGCTGAGAAGTTCTTGCTGAAAATTTAGTGGGTCATAAAACCCAAAATCTGGGCTATGCTTAATTACACTTAGGTGTTATACTTAGGTGTTATGGAATCTGTGGATAAAAAAGTGAATGTAATTAAAATCTGTACCAAATAACTGTAAAAATGATTACTATGCTCATTTAACTCTGCAGGCGTTTTATCATAACACACTGAATCAATGCTACAAAAATGTTTGAAAAATATTTGCTGACACATCTGGTTCGTACACACACACATAAAAAGCAAGCGCGCAAGCACACACCAACCATCCTACGCAATTTTACACCACACAAAATAATGTTATGACCTTAGAAAAACGTGTGCTTAATTTTTATTTTGTCTAAGACAGTGTTATGCATATGATGGTCGACTGACTCCGTTCCATGAATACTGCATGATATAAGATCTAACACAATCATAGGAAATGCCATAGACCTGTGCTGAGACTTAACCCGTAGTAAGCTGTTGAAGTATTTCTAACACATTGATGTCTATTCTTATACTCACCTTCTAGTGAAAGCATATATGCATCAAAATACACCTCCGAAGTCAAGGTCAAAACAGTCCAAACAAGCCCCATCATGAATGCATGAAAGACAAACAAAAAGAACAAACAGCGAACAATAAACAGTAAGTAAAGAAAATCATGAGTTTATGAAATAATGAAAACACATGTGCACACAATTAGATTCTCAACCACTACATCTGCAAAACCCGTTCAGCAAGTTGCAAATAATTATCACAGTATGTTTTTCATGTATATATATATATATATATATATATATATATATATATATATATATATATATATTATATATATACATCGTATATATTGTTGTGCTGTTGTTGTTGTTGTTTTATATATATATATATATATATATATATATGAGCTCGTATATTTCCCTTCAAAACAAAATGTGACATAACTCTCTCTCTCTCTCTCTCTCTCTCTCTCTCTCTCTCTCTCTCTCTCTCTCTCTCTCTCTCTCTCTCTCTCTCTCTCTCTGTAAAATCCCAGAGGAGGTTTAAATTGTTAACTTCCCAAAAAGCGTAAATTACTTTATTAGTCTTACAGACTCATGATTACAACACATGGGCTTATAAAGTCTGCAGTGTTTTTTGTAAGTTTGGTTTCGGTATAGTATGAGAAATTCACAGTGTTGGCGATGTTAAAACATTCGTTGATGAATTTAGGCAATGACTTGTTGGTAGCTTTATTCAAGACTGGAATTCTTCCCTCGACAACCACGGATTCTGCTATGCATTCACATTTCAGTCAAGAGTTGTCCTTATGTTCATATCCTTGTCAAATTCAAAATGTAAAATTGAGTAAACGTTTAACTAGATTCGGGATAGGAATGTCACCTTTGAATTGTCACTTTCTACAATACAAAACCATGAATAATGACAGAAATCGTGACTGTCCATTTTATGAAGACAGCATCGAAACTGGGATTCTTTCGTGCTGGTCTGACCCAGATAAGAAGTTCTGAAAAGTTTGAAGTTTTACCGACAGCCGTCAATGTCCAGACTTACGATATACGGCAAAAACTAACGAAACAATGACGAAAAAAACTTGCAGTATTCCTTCATAAGGCTTTTAGACTTAAGAAAATCCCATGTTGATACGATTCTTTGTACTTGTTTGATTGATTTCTGGTTTTCTTTTTCTTCACCGCTATTATAATGGGCCAGAGACCTTTTCAATAAAATAAACTTTTTAATTTTGACTTTGACCTTTCTGTCTGTCTGTCTGTCTGTCTGCCAGTCTGTCTGTCTCTTTCTCTCTCTCTCTCCCCCTCTCTCTCTCTCTCTCTCTCTCCCTCCCTCTCTCCCACTCTCTCCCTTTCTCTCCGCCCCCCCCCCTTTCACATGGGTGTGTGACGAAAGAAGAGATTATAATGTGTGTGTGTGTGTGTGTGTGTGTGTGTGTGTGTGTGTGTGTGTGTATGTATGTATGTGTGTGTGTGTGTGTGTGTGTGTGTTTGTGTGTGTATGTGTGTGTGTGTGTGTGTGTGTGTATGTGTGTGTGTGTATGTAAGTGTGTGCCCGTGCGCGCGCGTGCGTGTACGTGCATTTTAGATATTCAATTCAGAATGATCGGCCCTTTATGGATTTTTCATATAATTAAAAAAACCGGACTAAATGCAGTCTGCTACTGTTAAGAGCTGTGTTTTATTTATACGAGAGAGAGAGACAGAGAGAGAGACAGAGACAGAGAGAGAGACAGAGACAGAGACAGAGACAGAGACAGAAACAGAAACAAAAACAGAAACAGAAACAAACATAGGTTATGTGTGTGTTTTTGTGTATGTCCGTTTGTGTGTGTATGCGCTTGCGCGCGTGCGCGCGCGTGTGTGTGTGTGCCTCTGTGTGTGTGTGTGTGTGTGTGTGTGTGTGTGTGTGTGTTCGTTCGTTTTTTGATTTAACGTCTTTTCACTATGAGTGATATTAGACTGGGGGGGGGGGGGGGTCGGGGGATATGTATGTAAAAGCGTGGCATGGAGGATGAAAGTGGGGGGGAGGGGGGGCTGAGGGGAAACAGAGTAAGAGACACAAAATTGTGAAAGAAAGCGGCAGAGTCTTGTGGAAAAAGATATGGATGAACAGAGAGAAATGAAACTAGAACAAAGCTAACATCAATGATGTGAATGAAAAATTGTCACAAAAAAGAAAGAAAAACAAAAACAAAACAAAACAAAACAAAACAAAACAAGAAACCTGAAAGTAACGCATTAACAGGACTGTGAACCAGTGATTCTGAAATGTTCCCTTAAAATGCGTTTCAAGATAGTTTCCTTGTGTAAACATCTTTGAAAAAACAAGCTGAAGGCTTATTAGATAATGCAACGTTGAACAACAGCGACTAATTCTGCTGTTGATATAGATACATTTGCCCCAATATAAAAAGACTTTTTTATGCTAAAATTTGGAACACAAAATGCTGCTCCAGCGCTCTTGTTTGCTAAAACTGATCCATCAGTTAAAATGTGGAGGTGAGTACGTGCTCGTTTTGGAAAGTCAACATCAGACCTGATTTTAATTTCTCTGCTCACAAAATTATCCGTTTCAGAAGTAGTTCTAATTGCAAACTTTGCTGTAGCTAGCTCGCAATAGTCGTTTAGAGGTAGAATTCCAGCTACTTTGGACGTTTTCAGAGTAGAAGCATGGGTCGGTACACCTAGTGCAATTTTAAAACTTTTGCAGTCCAAGCTCTGAATCTTTTTTAGTGAATATTTAGGTGCATTGAAAAACACTTCTTACACATTGGATGATTTAGACATGACAAGCGCTGTTGACAGATGAATCAGTATATTTGTATCCATTCCCAGGGTAATTTGCTTATCATCTTTAGAAAATTCAATGTTTTTCTCGCTTTTGTTAAAATATAATCAAAATGGACATTCCGGCTTAATTTCGACGTTATGTAAACTCACAGAAATTTTACGACCTATTTGTAATTTATCATTTCACCAAGCAATTTGAAGGTAGGCAAGTTATCTTGAGTTACCACCGGGATCAAACAGCATCATGCTAGTTTTTTTCCTGCTGACAACGACAGACCATTTTCTAGCATATTGTTTCCATGATCATCAAAATCAATTTGATACATCTACTTTACGTAATTTCGCGTTCTCTGAGGAGTTGTCTTTTTTTTAAAGTGATATTCATCCAAATGCATATGTCATCAGCATACTGTACTAAAACAACACAATTTGAAAGAGATTTAGGAAGATCCTGTATAAGGATTACATAAAACAGGTGATATCACTGAACATTGTGGAATCCCCATACGGAGGTGTCGTGAAGCAGAATAACAAGTTCCCACTATTGCCTGAATTGTTCTATTGGCTAAAAAATGGCTTAATGTAATATACATATTACCAGATAAACCAACAGATTTCAGCCTGAACAACAAACGTTTATGCCAAATTGATCGTAAACTTTTTTTTTTACATCAAAGAAAGTAGGTAAAAGACTTTTTCTGCACGACAACTGTTGTTTGATCTGTAAGTTTAACCAGGTGCTGAACTGCGGATCTCCCTTTTCTAACCTGCCAGGTTTAC
>CM060310.1:39827916-39880629 GCA_030674185.1 Monoplex corrugatus
TCAATTTAGCGGCTACCATTCTATGTGATTTGTCAAATAAGTACGTACATTGTGAGCACAAATTATGTAATGAACTGAAGGTGTATATATGTATGTATGAGTATCTGCAATGTATATGTGCATATGAATATGTGTATGTGTCTGTATGCGTGTATATGTATACAAATAGTATTATGCCCGCTTTTGATGTTGTGTTTATACGTCATTGTGTTATAAAAAAGACGAAAACATTAACTAACTAACTAACTAAATGAATAACTAATTAAAGAAGTAACTAAATAACAAATAAATATACAAATAGATAAATAATGAAAAATATATAAGTAAACAAATAAATGAATAATACATAAATAAATAATTAATTAATTAATTAATAAATAATAAAAACTACAACGTCTGATGGTGTCAAAGCGTCACAGTGGAGAACTTGTTTTCAGTTTCATGGCACAGTTAGTCTGGAACTAACTGCCGTCTGATCTGATGGATATGCCCAGTCTTTCTCGCTGCCAGTCACAGTTAAAGACTTACCTGATAAACCAGACCTTCTGTTGTGCATATTTACAACTGCTCCTCTACAGTATGTCCTGCCAGTATTGGTTCTGTAGTACTGTGTAATTTTCATGTATGCTTATGTTTATGACCGTGGGCATGAATACGTACTTTCACACTCTCTGGATATGTATGAATATGTACTTATACGTGTACGTGTGTTTAGATAAATGTGGTATAAGTACTTCTGTATATATCACGATTCTTTTTTTTCCGAATCAATGTGTAATGCTTACTGAATCCATATTAGTTTGCAGAGCAGTGCTATACAAAAATCATGTATTGTTATTATTAAGATTATTATTAACAACAGCGGTAATATTGGCAACAATATGAAAAAGACGACGTTGATGATCACGGGGCTGCTACCGCAGATGATGACACTAATGATACAGATGGCAGAGAAGAATGTGAGGCTCATCATGATGAAGACGATAAGATGGAAATGATGAAAAAAATAGACAGAATGAAAAATTTAAAAAAGCAGAAGAGAAACAAAAAGAAGCAGACGAAGAATAAACTTTATTTAAACTATTACAATAACAAGAACACTCCTCTTTACAAACACAAACATATTAGCACAAACATTGATTATAAGATTTTGTGCCAAAGCATTAAATAGCAAACAAAGGGAATAACGTTACTGACGAGGATCAATTTGTCTATCAATAATGGCATACTTCTCAGTACTGATACGGGTTTCTTCCAGTCTATTTTCATATGGCACAATGAGTTCGATCAGAATCATTTGCTTTTATGAATGGGAAGGATTGCCAAAGTGCCTGATGGCATTTTTAACGCCAAAATGTCTGATGGCATTTCTTTTTAATGCAAAAGTGTTTTACGGCATGTTTTTTCAACCTGGCTGTATTCTTCACTTTTGCAATCTCATTTAGCAATTTCATTGTACCTCTGTCTGCACAGTCCTGGGAAGAAACTCCTTTGCAGAACTCATGACGTGTTTCACTGTTTGTTTGCCAGACAAAGCGGGCACACGGTGTCATCTGATTACCCAATTTCACCAGATTTTCTTTCGAGGGCTGGAGGTCATATTCAGATCTGAGTATGAAAATGATCCCGAGTATAGCCTTACACCACATGTCATTCCATCTGAGATTTCTCTGGAGTCCCCTGTTCCACCTTCTCCATTGGCTTGTTGGCTTCCTGGGCTGCCTTCTGGAACTGTTGGCATCCTCTTCTTTCTTAATCTCTAGTGTTACCATGTCTCTCTTTTCCTTTGCCCTTTGACGATAATACCATTTTCGTTGATGCCAGTCGCTTCCTGTTGTTTGTCTTTGGCCTATTATTTCTCTGACCTTGAAGCTTTCCTTCAGTGCATCTGCTGCCTCCCGGACTTTCTTGTTCCTGTCAGTAATAATAAAGACAATTTATATAGCGCTTTCCAGAGCACAAAGCGCTTCACATAAAATCAGTATATAACTAAATACAAATAGATACACCAACATAAAATTTAAACATACCGCTGCTAACACTATATAACATAAAACATAAAATTTACGTTCAACAAGACATATTAACATAGTAAATTCAAATATTACTAAAAATAGTGACAATCATACAAACATATTTTCTCTCTCTTTCTCTTCACACACACACACACACACACACACACACACACACACACACACACACACACACACACACACACACACACACACACACACACACAGACCCAAACACACTCCCTCTCTCAACCACTCAGTTTCTCTACTATCAAATTCTATCACGCTTACACATACTCTTACTCATACTCTCACTCTCTTTCCCCACCCCAACCATACTCTCGCTCTCTACCGTGCTCCCGATATTCCTTGCTCACTCTCTCTCTCTCCCACACAGCCTCTCTCTCTCTCTTTTCCTCTCTCCCTCTCTCTCCCTCTCTCTTGCTCGCATAAACATGCTTCACACACACACACACACACACACACACACACACACACACACACACACACACACACACACACACAAACACACACACACACACACATATATGTAGGAACGATGATCAGGGCTGAGAGAGAAGAGAAAGAGAAGATCAATGAAAGTATTGAGTGAAAAGATAGGTCTTCAGACTAGACTTGAAAGAAGGAAGACATTGCTTATGGCGAATATGATAGGGAAGGGAGTTCCAGGTCATGGCAGCAGAGTGGGAGAAAGCTCTCTGACCATGCAGTTTCCGGTTGAAACGGGGAACACAGAAAGTTCTTGTGTCGGTAGAGGATCGGAGAGTTCTGGATGGTACATACACTTGAAGAAGTTCAGACAGATAAGATGGAGCGGAGCAAGTAAGAATTTTGTAACAGAGACAGCAACATTTGTATTTGATTCTTTGTTCAACTGGAAGCCAATGCAACTTTTTCAGAAGAGGAGAACATGACTGGGATCTAGGGGCTTTACAAACAAGCCTAGCTGCTGAATTCTGAACACGTTGGAGAGGTTGAATGACAACTGAAGGGCAGCCGATTAGAATAGAATTACAGTAGTCCAAGCGTGAAAGAATATAAGAGGAAATAAGAGTTTTAGTGGCTTCCTCAGTAAGAAAGGGGCGGATAGAAGCAATACGTCTTAGTTCCTATAAGAAAGCTGGCATATCTTAGTGACATGTTTATGCATAGAAAGATCATGATATAAAAGAACTCCTAAATCCCGGACACAGTCAGAAAATTCAATGGAACTAGAACCTATAGGGAGAGAAGAAGAAAGTGTGTTGATATCATGATGTGAGAAACGTATAGCCTCCGTCTTGTCACAGTTAAGTTTCAGCTTATTTGATGACATCCAGAGATCAATGTCAGAGGTACAGTTTTGGAGAGAAGAAATTGCATCAGGATAGTCATCAACAGAAGCTGAATGAAGGAGCTGAGTGTCATCCGCAAACATTTCATGCGAAATGGAATGGCTGCGGATGACATCAGAAAGAGGGGTAGTATACAGAATGAATAAAACAGGACCGAGCACGGAGCCCTGAGGCACACCAAAATCGAGGGAGGTTTCATTTGAACGGTGACTATCCACTAGCACAAACTGTTTCCTGTCTGAAAGATAAGAGTGAAACCAATTAAGAGCTAAGTCTCTAATACCAAATGTATGTTCCAAACGGGAGAGAAGAATTTCATGGTCTATGGTGTCGAAAGCAGCTGAAAGATCTAACAAGAGGAGGACAGAAATTTTATTTTTATCTAACGAATTGAGAATATCATTAAGGATACGAAGGATGGCAGTCTCTGTGCTGTGCTCTGGACGATATGCTGACTGATGGGGAGATAGAAGGTTGTTGGCAGTCAAATGAGCTGAAAGCTGGTGGAGGACAATTTTCTCGAGAATTTTGGACAGAAAGGGGAGGTTGGAAATGGGGCGGTAATTTTTCAACACGTTGGGGTCAAGGGAAGACTTTTTCAGGAGAGGCTTAACAAGAGCAGTCTTAAAATCAGAGGGAACAGAAGCTGAAGATAGTGATTCATTAAGAATGCGAGTGATAGTGGGGAGAAGGGTGTCGAGGTGGTCATAGAGAAGAGGGGTGGGGATGGGGTCGAGAATACAAGAGACTTTGGGGGACTCAGTAATCAGCTTCCGTACAAATGATTCAGAAACAGGAGTAAACTGACAGAGTGGTGTACCTTTATAAATAACGGACTGGTCAGTTGTGTCAGAGGATGACAGAAACCCATCACGGATGGTCAGAATTTTCTGGGTAAAAAAGTCGGAAAACAATTTTGGTAACTGAGATAATTCATGTGTGGACGGCAGAGTAACATCGGAAACCTTTCCCAGCATGCCTGTGACAGTTCTAAAAAGATCTTTGCATGATACTGCTGAAACAACTTTAGAAGAATAGAATTTAGTTTTAGCATCATGGACGAGATCGACAATTTTCTGTTTTGCGGTTTCATAAATCTGCTTATGTACCGTCAGGCGAGACGATGCCCAGCGACGCTCAGCTTTACGGCGCTCACGCTTAAGTTGCAAAAGATCATGTGCCACGGAGCTGTACCACGGGGCAGAGCGACGTTGCTGCACCCTGTGCTGACGTAAGGGCGCGTGCTTATCCAAAACTGTTCGCAAACCGAGACTGAGATCAGAAAGAGAAACATCATGAGTAATGACACTTTTTAAATCTTGAGAAAATGCTGCCTGATCTATCTGGCGAATGGCACGAATATATTTGAATTGGGGTGTTGATTTTTGTTTTAGAACACTAAGATGACAGACAATACAAATATGGTCAGACATAAGATAATTACTACACTTTGCAGATTGTAAAAGATTATCATTGTCACGAAAAATTACAAGGTCTAAAATATGACCACTGCTAGGAAAAGTAGGTTCTTTTTCTGTGTTGTGTTTTTGTGAATGTTATTGCATTTGTATTTAAACTATCCATTCCACCCATAATCTACTCCAACAAAAAGAGCAGTTAGCGGATCAGATAGGATATCTTAAGAAATAAGACCAGTGTATGTGTACTAGTAGACTTGGGACATTTTTTGCATCATGACAACATGTACACCCACATTGCACTATAAATTGAGCATTCAGTCCTAACATCAAATCTGCAGGATTCAAACCAATTTCCTTTTTGCACTGAAAAAAGTCTTATCTGGTCCCCTCTTTTTCCATTGCTGAACACAACGGTAAAACCTACTCGATCACAAAACAATGCCGGACATCAACATGGTTTAGGATTATCAAGACCACCACATTTCATGGTAAAAAGATAGAGGTTGTGTCATAACCCTCTGTGCGTAAGCGGTAGGGAGTGTACTTTTACTTGGGGCTGTCATTATCAAGACAGTGTCCATCTCTTCTGTCTTGCTACATAACGCCCTTTTACACCCAGGAAGGACACTTATTCACAGCTGGGTGGACTGGAGGTTGCATGGACACGTTTTTCTCATTTCATATCGACCCCACGCAAACCATTCAGATTTTCACAATATACATGTAGTTACACTCACTGCAAAAATTCTCTGCCCCTTTCCCAGCTATTTCAACACTTGAAATCTTGAAAAGATTTACCTGATCAATGGCAGTGGGCTCAACTGTCTGCCCTCGAAGAAGATATGAATAAACACGCTTTGAGCTAACATGTCATGAAAATGTTGGAATTAATTTCCGAATGCCAAGGCATGAGAGTATCTTCATTTGATGAAGATCCCAGCTTTGATTCCCTCTTTGAACAGTTGTGTTAACAACTCACCTTGAGTTGACAGGTTATGAAATGTTGGATTTGATTTTCGAGTGCCAAGACATCAGAATATCTTCATTGGACAAATGTCCTGACTTCGATTCCCGCTTAAAACAGTCCTGTTGACATTTGTTTCTCTCTGCAGATTTGAAAGAACTGGGCATCTGATGTCACTTCCCTCTCCGTGGACATTCAGCCTTGACCACGGTGCTCTTCTGACATGATGCCTGGTCTTCGCCTGCTTTCTTATCACTGGCTTCCTCTAATGGGTCACATCTGATGTTGTCCTGCTTCTGGTCACCACTCAGCGCCTCTATAAGGACATGGTATGTACAAGTGCTATATTTACTGTATTTTGTTTTGTTCCTACCAATTATGATTTTATCCATTTTTGAATGTTATCTCAATCTCCTTAGACATTCACTTTTAGGATAGCCTTACATGAAGCACTAAGGCAAATTTTTTTTAAGTCTAAGTATATGACATCGACTGTAATTTTTTATCATCCAAAGTACCTTAAAATCCTCCATAGCTTCTAGTGACTGAGCTGTGTAAGACGTTTTTCTTTGTGAAACAATTCAGGCATTTTATGAGTAGTTTATTGTCTTATGGATATACTTTCTATACAAGTTACCAGACTGTGGTATCCAGGGTATGATTCTTTTTCTTGTTTTAAGATAGCTGTTACATCAGCTGACTTCCAGTCACTTTGAAGGACTGTACCACATCATGTGTCAGTTGAACAGCTTACCAGAGAATTGACACAACTCTTGAAAGACTAGTTGATAAAGGAAAAGAAAGTCTATTAGAACGACGCCAGATTGTCTCCAACACTAAACTGGTAGGCCTGCCTGACTAGTGTATAGTATGGCTTGAATTTGGGTCACGAAGTTGCGGGTTTTAGTTGTCCAAACTGTGAATACCAAACTATGTTCAGGGTTGATAAAGATGAAGTACAAAAAACAGTACTAGGAAATGTCCCTTGAAAAAAGAGGAAAGAACAGTAGTGAGGAATGTACAACCTTGCATTTACACGAAAAGGACGTAGGATTATGAAACAGCCTTGCCTTTTCTCAAAAAACTCTTTCAAGAAAGGAATGCTGACAAAAAGGTGCTAGAAATGAAAACTGTTTACAGTGCAGCATTAACAGTGTTCATACGAATTAAGGACACCCAATAAGATATTTGGTTAATTGAAATGATTTCATTATGACAAAAAGGAAAGAGTTGTGTTAAGTGTTCAAACCGAATTTAAAATGATATGCATGTTACAAAATAAGAAGATACATATGAATACGCATACAAGCAACAGAATCATCGATTTTGTTGCATTGATAATTTCGATCTTCATCATCATCATCATCACATGATGATGCCTTTGATCTTACGCATGTAATTTCAAATGGTTCAGATAGGTGAGAGATTGCACATCAGTATTTAAGAATTGGGAGAGGTAAGTTGGAAGGAAACAGGCATAACACCTGGAAAGCATAAAATTATATATCCTAGTGGAAACAATGAAAAGGTACAGGTATCATAACGGACAATGAAAGTCTATCAAAGTATAATGGGTTATAGTAGACCGTGTTTTATTGGTCAGATTGGATGGCAAACCATTTGATATCGTCAACATCCAAGTATGCGCACCAACATCAGCCAGTACTGAGGAAGAAATTGACAACTTCTACGCAGAATTAGAGACAGCCAAGGCTTAACGTAAATCACAGAAAATTTAAATAGTAATGGGAAATTGTAATGCTAAAATGGGAAAGGAAAACGTAGATGACATAAATGGACCTCATGGTCTGGTCTGAAAAATGAAAGGGGAGAGAACTTGTTGAGTGGGCACAAGTAAATGAATTCATAGTAGGAAACACTTGGTTGTAGCAACATAACAGAAGAAAAAGGACATGGCTGAATCCAGGAGACAGCACACAAAATAAAACTGATTACACATCCTGACAAATACGAGATTTAGAATTTCTTTACTGATAGCAAGCAAAACCACTGCAGGCACAGACTGCAACAGTGACCATAATCCTGTAATGGGAAACTATAGGCTGAAACTAAAGAGAAGAAAACCGAGCAAAACTAACACCAACTAAATATTGGACTCTTAAAGACAGATAAATCAATTCATGAAAAATGTGCGATACATGATCAAAACAATTCAGTGATCTGGAAGACGTTGGGAACAATGAAAGACAATGGACAAATTTGAAAAACTCGATAAATGAAGCTTGTGAATAAATCCCCAGAGCTGATAGGAAATCAAACAAGAACTGGATGACAAAGGAAATTTAAGGCTTGATGGGTGAACAAAGGGGGGTAAAGGGAAAAGAGGAAGAATACAAAAAGATAGATAAAATCAGGAATAAGTGCAATGAAGCTAAAGAAGTTTGGCTGGAAACAAGGTGTAAAAAGATAGAAGACCTACACAGAACAGACTCTTAGTTCATGTAAGAAACATTGAAGAAAGTACCCACATAAAAAAGACATGCACATTAACTGGTTGCTTAAAATCAACAAATGGTACGTTTATTATGATAAAAAAAGACAGGTGGGGAGAGTACATTAGAAACCTTTTTGACGAGGATAGAAATGAGGAACACATAAGAAAGAACTTTGAAGGACCACCAATAATAAAATTCGAAGTTACAGCAGCGTTGAAAAAGATGAAAGGAGAATAGCCTCAGGACCAGAAAATATTACTATAGAAATGATTGAGGCTCTAGAAGAAATTGGTATTGAAATAATAATAAACCTCCCAAATGAAATTCATGACACTGGAAAAAATCTTAAAGATATGTCGAAATCATATGTCATTGCACTTCCAAAAATCGGAGGCAAAAGAATACGAACTCCATTGTACTATCAGCTTGATAAGTTATATGACAGAGATTCTATTGAGATTAATCCTGATGAGGACAAAAAAACCACCAGAATTAAACAGGATAAAGCAGGTGAACAGTGTGGATTTGTTGAAAGGAAAGGAACTCTTATTGCCATATGCACCTATCTATATTGAGTCTTTCTAGTTGGTTGATCAATTCTTCATGTCTTACCTGATCGAAAGCCTTGGTATAATCAACAAAGCATAAATATAAATCCTTATTCATCTCGATTGACCTCTCTATGACAGTTCTTCAGATGTATAAGGCACTAACAGTTCCTTTCCCTCTCACAATTCCACACTGCTCTTCTGCTATTTCTCTTTTGATTCTATTCCTTGTCCTCATCATGGTTATTCTTAATGGGAGTTTTGTTGCATGATTCATCAAGGTGATTGTGCGATGGAGTTCGCATTCTGTAGCTCCTGTCTTCTTTGTGCAATGAAAATTGATTTTGACATATCTTTGGGGATTTTTCCAGTGCCATAAATTTCGTTTAGGAGGACTGTTATTTTTTTCAATACCAAATTTTTCCAGGGCTTCAATCATCTCTGTAGTAATGTTGTCTGGTCCTGGGACTTTTCCTGGTTTCATCTTTTTCAATGCTGCTCTACTTCATCTTTCATTATGGGTGGTCCTTCAACGTTCTTTCTTATAATGTGTACTTCGTTTCTGTCATCTTCAAAAAGGTCTTTAATGTACTCTCCCCATCTGTCTAATATTTTGTCTTTTTCCATGATAAGCGTACCATCTTTCGATTTTAAGCAACCAGTTGATGTGCATGTATTCTTCCTGTGGACAATTTCTTCAATTCTTCTGTGAATACCCTGAGGATCTGTTTTGTGTCGTTCTTCTATTTCTTTGCATTTTGTTTTCAGCCAACCTTCCTTAGCTTCATTGCACCTATTCTTAATTTCTTTGTTCATCTTCCTGTATGTCTCCTTGTTTCTCTTTGCCATCCTCCGTTCCTCCATCAAGCCTAGAATTTCTTTGTCGTCCAGTTTTTTTGCTTTTCTATCTATTTAGGGATTTCTTCACAAGCTTCATTTATTGAATTTCTCAATTTTGTCCATTGTTCCTCACTGTCTCCAACGTCTCCCAGAGCACTGGATTTGTTTTGAACATGTACTTTAATTTTTTTACGTATCACTTCATCAGTCTTTAAGAGTCCAAGAATTAGTTTATTGTTGCTTTTGGTCTGTTTCCTTTTCCTTAATTTCAGCCTAAATCTTCCCACTAAAGGATTGTGGTCACTGTTGCAGTCTGCGCCTGGTAGTGTTTTTGCTGTCAGTAAAGAATTTCTAAATCTTTTATTGATCAGGATGTAGTCAATCTGATTTTTGGTATTATCTCCTGGACTCGTCCAATTCTACTTTCTTCCATTAGGCTGCTCAAAGCAGGTGTTTCCTACTATGAACTCATTCATCTGTGCCCATTCTACAAGTCTGCCTCCCCTTTCGTTTTGTGTACAAAGGCCATGAGGTCCAGCTATATCCTCCACCATATCCTGTCCCACTTTAGCATTAAAAATCTCCCATAATTATTTAACTTCTTGTACTTTACACTGGGCCTTGGCCGTCTCTAATACTTCGTAGAAGTTGTTAACTTCTTCCTGAGTACTTGCAGATGTTGGTGCATACACCTGAATGATGTTGATATCAAATGGCCTGCCACCCAGTTTAACCAGCAAAACTGTCGGACACAGCCCAGTATCCCTTAACTCGTTTTGATTTGTCCCTGTCCATTACGATGCCTACTCCTCTTTCAGGTGAGCTTCCATCAGAATATATTTATGTATCCTGGTGTTATCATGCCTGCCCCCTTCCATCTCACTTTCCCGAGTCCTAAAATACTTATGTTAAGCCTTTCCATTTCCATTTTGATATTGTCTAATTTACCTTTTTTGCAACAGTATTCTAACGCTCCATGTTGCAATTTTATTATTTTGTCCATAAGAGCCCCTATTTACGTTGTTACACACAGAAAATGAAAAAGACCTACACAATCTTGTGATTATAATAGAAATAGAAAGCAAATATAAAGGGCTGAAGCTAAATAGCGAGAAGACTGTAGTCATGATAATCAATAAAACAAAAAAGAAATCGCATGCAAAATAACAGCAAATGGCACACAATAAGTGCAAATATCTGGAAGATGCCATTTCACCAGAAGACAGATGCAAATCAGAAATAGCTAGCAGAATAAGCCAAGCTAAAACAGCATTCAAAAAGATGAAAAGCGTTCTTATCAGCAAATGCCTATCACTTAACATCAGGAAGAGAGTTCCTGGGTGTTATTTAGAATTAATACTATTGTACAGTTGTGTGGACAGTCAACACGCAAAGTCAGAACAAGATTGAAGCAACTAAAATGTAGTTTCTAATAAGAATGTTGAGAGTTCCATGGACAATAAAGAAAACAAATTGGTCTTGAAGGAGACAGACACAAGAGAACTTAAATAAAGAAAATCAGGAAAATGCAAGTCACATTTTTATGACACTTTATGTGGCAAGAGAAATTAGAGCACCTGGTCACGGCAGGGAAGCTGGAGGAAAAGAGCGCCGGGTAGACCCAGGGAGAAAATATTGGACGGACTTGAAGAAAGAGTTGCTGAGGATAGACAGGGTGGGAGATGTACTTGCAGCGACGAGGGATAGATCCGTGTGGAGGGCTCTGATCGCCATGCCACACGGCAGGGCACATGATGATGTACACACACACACCAAACGCGTGTGCATGCTTATTAGCATTATTAATTGATTACAAAGTAGTCTGTCTTTTATCAAAATAGGGCTTACATTGTCGCTAGTTCGTGTTGATAATTATAATTGTCAATGTCTATTCTACAGATGAAACAATGAGGAGGCTTGGACGAGCTGGCCACTCATCAGACAGACCATCAGGCAGGCAGGCAGATATCCTGGATGACAGCACACAATTAACATCATAACAAACCCAAGCTGTGTCATTTTGTAGATCACAGCATTCTTGCCAAAGCTAGAATGATCCCTTGTGTATGAATGTGGTTCTTGTGGGATTTCATCTCTTTCCTTCTTAAGCTCAAGTGGGAGTTATTCATCTTGTGATTTTGTAATGACTTGTCAGTTTAAAACGGGGCAGAAATGATAATAGCAATGATAAAAAAGGTAACATTGTCCCTTTCCATGGAACCTGTACCCTAAACTTTCAACTGTCCAAAAGTGAGTTGGGGAATGAAAATAGTCACATTTGGAAACTTTTTTTTTCTTTTAGGAAGCTTGAAATGTTAATGAATTTTAGGCCAACAACCCCTTTCATGGAGGAAATCACAAGATACACATTTCTGTTCAACATACAATTAATTTAACACACTTCAATGTATATACATGGGAATATTCGTAAAGCACTAATGTAGAAAATGACAGCTGTTGTTTCAAAGTCGTAAGTTAAAAATGCTTCTCCTATTTTAAAAGCAGTGACTAAAAACATCGCGAAGTTCACTATGGTTCCCACAGAGTCGTCCGAGATTTTTCAAATAAAAACTCATTATTAGTTATCGCTTTCAGTAACATCTAAATGATAAGATTGACCTAATTGTAAAGAGTGTATTCAAACTGAAAATATATGTAATTTTCTTGCACATTTCGACAAAGTGGATATGAAATGTTGACAGTCACAGGCACAAAGTGGTATCTTTCTCAGTGTACTTAAAATAGCTTTAGTACTTTTCTGGATCTTTCAGGCAACCTCATAGTGGCAGGGATCTCAGCCAGCAATGAGAAACCAGCCAGAAGAAACCAGCCAACCAACCAGCCAGGAGGATCAAGGCAAACAGCCAGCCAGGAGGAGCCAGCCAGGTGTAACCAGCCAACCAGCCAGCCAGGAGGAATCGGTCAGGAGGAACCATCCAGTAGGAACCAGCCAAGAGGAGCCAGTCAACCAGCCAGTCAGGAGAACCAGCTAAGAAGAGCCAGCCAGCCAGCCAGCTTGAAATAACCAGCTAAGAAGAGCCAGCCAACCAGCCAACCAGGATGAACCAGCCATGTACATGTAAGAATTTTCTTACTTCCAAATTACTGCCATTAAAATCCCATTTTTCATTTAAAAGAGAAAAAAATCCTCCGAAAAACTGTTCTTTTAGGCTTAACTAAATCTACTGTCAGTCGTAGCCATTTTTTTTTCGTTGAAGGATGTTAGGTCGATGTTGAAGACCTAATGCAGTTGATGCCTTCAGTGATATCTAAAGAGTAATATCATCTACAAAAAGCATGAGAAAAAGCTCAATGAAAACATTACGGCACATTATTGACATTATAATATCCCAAGCTGTGCCATTTTGTAGATCACAGTATTGAGGCCAAAGCTAGAATGATCCCTTGTATATGCGTGTGGTTCTTGTGGGATTATATTTTTCCTTTCTAAAGCTCAAGTGGGAGTTATTCATCTTGTGAATTGTTGTGACCTGTCTGTGTGAAACGGGACAGAAATGATAATAATAATGATAAGAAGATAACATTATCCCATTCCATTGAACCAGTTCCCTGTACCCTTATCTTTAACTGTCCAAAAGTGAGTTAGGGGATGATGATGCATTCACGTTTAGAAACAAATAGTGTTTTTTTTCGGAAACTCAGAATGTCAATGAATTTAGGCCAATGACTCCTTTCATGGAGAAAATCATAAGACACACATATCTGTTCAACATACAATTAGTTAACATACTTCAATGTATATAGATGGGAATATTCGTAAATTACTAATGTAGAAAAGGACAGTTGTTGTTTCCAAGTCGTACGTTCAAAATACTTATTTTAAAGGCAGTGACCAAAAACATCCCGAAATTTACTATTGTTCCCACAGTCATCCGTCATTTTTCTAATAAAATGAACCTCAGTTGTCGCCTTCAGTAACATCTAACTAATCACATTGTCTGACCTAATTGTACAGAGTATTCAAACTTGGACAAACTGGACATGAAGTGTTGACAGTGGTGTCTGTGAACATTTAACAGGGACACACCCATCCTAAACTGTGCCAGAGATTCCTCAACATCTTCACATAAAGTATTTCAATATACTTTGCTCTTGCAAATACAGGCTGAATTTGGCCATATAGTGAGCAACGTGCACTGGTATCTAAGTGGTTACGCCAGTTATGACAGAAACTGCTGGGTAATCTTTCTTTCAATTCTTTACTGAATCATTTAAAGTCGCTACACCCAAAAAGTCGAACTTCTTCAAAACTATTTTCACATAAAACGTTGTTTTTTTATCTTGGACAGCCAAGTTCCATGACCTTTTTCATGCATAGTGAATAACATTTTATATTTTTTTTAATACCTAGCTCCTGGCTGTTTCAGTAGTCGAAACCAATAGTTAATACATCTAGATAGCAGTAATAACAGTTATTTAGAGAGGAAATCGTCCCAGTTCTTCGTACACCATACTGTTTATTGTTGTGTTTCTTATGTGTAAAAATCTCGTGAAGGCATATGTATGTACCTGTTCAGGTTGATAACGTCTCTCATAACCCCAAGTTCCTGCACCATAAAGTAGTAACAGAACTACCTGAGCATCAAACAATTAAAAGAATATGTCTAGTGAATTACATTTAATCTTTCTCAGCGTACTTAAAATAGCTTTAACACTTTCTGGAACTTTCAGGCAACCTCGAAGTGGCAGTTGGTCTCCAGAATCTTCAGACAACCTCGTTGTGTCAGCCAGCAAAAGAAGCCACAGAAGAAACCAGCGAACCAACCAGGCAAGAGGAGCAAAGCAAACAGCCCAGCCAGTCAGGAGGAATCAGCCAGCCAGGAGGAACCAGCCACCAAGCCAGGAGGAGCCAGCAAGCTAGCCAGGAGGAACCAGCCACCAAGCCAGGATGAGCCAGTAAGCTAGCCAGGAGGAACCAGCGAGGAGGAGCCAGCCAGGAGGACCCAGCCAGGAGGAATCAATCAGGAGGAGCCAGTCAGGAGGAATTAGTCAGGGGGAGCCAACCAAGAGGAGCCAGCCAACCACCCAGCTAGGAGAAACCAGCCAAATACACGTAAGAATTTACTACTTCCAAATTACTGCCATTAAAATCCCATTTTCCATTTGAATCAAGAAAACCACCTTCTGAAAGACTATTTTTTTCGACTGAACTAAATTTACTGTCAATCGTAGCCTCTTTTTTTCTCTTTGAAGGATGTTAAGTTGATGTTGAAGACCTAGCGCAGTTGAAGCCTTCAGTGACATCTAAAGAGTAAGACCATCTACAAAAAGCATGCGTAAAAGCTCTATTGCATCTGAAGCGAACGTAACACCATGTTTTCCGCTTAGAATAATTATCTTTTCAAGTTCATTGATCAGCAGAGAAAACAGGATAGGACTTTCAATGCAACCTTGCCTTAGGTCTTGAAGGCAGTCAAATAAATGGTAATATCCATTTTACTATAACATAATACACATGCTTTAACTGTTGCGTACAGTGCTTGGATAATTTTGAACATCTTCCCTTGATACCCATTCGTGATAATACAGACCATTAAACGTTCTATTCACGGTGTTATATGTATTTTTTTAAATCTATAAAGGCAATGTCGAGGTTTGTTTTGTTGTTGTGGTCTATTTCTAAATAAATATTTT
Source organism: Monoplex corrugatus (assembly GCA_030674185.1). Classification (NCBI taxonomy): domain Eukaryota; kingdom Metazoa; phylum Mollusca; class Gastropoda; order Littorinimorpha; family Ranellidae; genus Monoplex; species Monoplex corrugatus. The sequence continues at coordinate 39,843,168 of CM060310.1, forward strand.
TCAATTAGTGTTCGTTAAGTGAATATATGATCCATTGTAGACCAACCCTTCCTGAATGCTGCATGAGCTATTGTGAGAGAGCTTAAGAAACGGGTGTTTTCTTCCTTCAAGTTTGTCTATAAGCCATACCTCCAGTTTGATGTTAATCACGTTAATGTGAAGATGGTGCTACATGTAACTGCATCAAAATGAGATCAATTGAAATATGCATCAAAATGAGATCCATTGAAATATGCAAATACAAAAACAATTCAAATTAAGGTGGATTACAGACAGAATGAAACATGAGAGAAGGAACGCACCATTGATTTCATATGCTGATTTATTTGATCGATTTAATTGAGTAAATGACAAACTGATGTTATATCTTTCTGTTTCAGGAAATGGACATGGTGTCTTCTCCCTCCCCTCTGCCCTCATTCCCTGCACCCCTCCTCATCCCTTCTCCCTACCGTTGTTTCCGTAGGGTCTTTCTTGGAAGTTTGATTATGCTTCAATCTTGTGCATCCCCCTCCTTGTGGGAAGAGTAACCACAATCATAGTGGCTTCTGTTGGCTTGTGAATTTGTCAATTCATCCAGTTCTTCAGGATGTTTGACAGAGTTGTGTGTGAACTCAGGCACAGGTCAAATGGTCAGCTGACTTGTCAGCTTCTGCGCATGCGTATCGAGTGCTTACGCCTCATCACAGCATCGATCTACTATCCTCTGTCTCCTATCTTTCTTCTAGATCTTCCTGGCTGCTCGATCGTCCTGACTGGCTGACTGACTCCTCCTGACTGAGTGACTGACTGGTTCCTTCTGGTTGGTTGCTCCTGACTGTTCCTCCTGGCTGTCCGGTTGATGGTTCCTCCTTACTGGCTCTTCCTGGCAGTTTGGTTGGTCGGCTCTTCCTGACTGGCTCCTCCTGGCTGGCTGGTTGGCTGGCTCCACTTGGTTGGTTCCTCCTAGCTGGCTGGTTGGCTGGCTCCTCTTGGCTGGTTCCTCCTGACTGGCTGGTTTGCTGGCTCTTGGCTGGTTCCTCCTGGCCAGCCAGCCAGGAGGACAAGCAAGTCAGCCAACCAGCAGGAATCAACCAGGAGCCATCCAACAAGCCATCCAGGAGAATCCAGCCAGTCAGTAGAAGCCAGGCAGTTAGACAGCCAGGAGGGGTCAGCCAACAGGAGCCAGGTGCTCCGGGGATTCCCTCTTCTGCGATGGTTGTCTGTTTGGTGAAGGGCAGAGCAAGTGGAGATCCTGGTGTGGAATGTTACGGGGAAGTGGGATGGGAATCTTCAGAACACTCTGGACAAGTCTTGTGGCTATGGGATAGGCGACATGGACGTATGTCAAGTATTTCGGCTGCAGATTTGGCTGGGGTGTTCTGTTGACAACCTGAAAGCTATCTCCGGCGTTCCCGAGACCGGTCCCAGGTGATCCTCTCTGTGTGGATCCTTCAGGCAACCTCGTAGAGACAGGGGTCTCAGCCAGGCATGAGAAGCTAGCCAGAAGAAACCACCCAACCAACCAGCCAGCCATGATGAAACAGCCAACAATCCAGCTGGGAGGAACTAGGCAACAAGCCAGCTAGAAGGAACCAGCCATAAGGAGCCAGCCAACCAGCCAGCCAGGAGGAACCAGCCAAGAGGAGAGCCAATCAGCCAGCCCAGCCTGGAGGAACCAGTGAAGAGGAGCCAGCCCACCACCAGCCAGCCAGGAGGAACCAGCCAAGTGCCAGCAAACCAGCCAATCAGGAGGAACCAGCCAAGAGGAGCCAGCCAACCAGCCAACTAGGAGGAACCAACCAAGTGGAGCCAGCCAACCAGCCACCCAGGAGGAGCCAGTCAGGAAGAGCCAACCAACCAAACTGCCAGGAAGAGCCAGTCAGGAGGAACCATCCAACCAGAAAGCCAGGAGGAACAGTCAGGAGCAACCAACCAGAAGGAACCAGTCAGTCACTCAGCCAGGAGGAGTCAGTCAGCCAGTCAGGAGGATCAAGCAGCCAGGAAGATCTAGAAGAAAGACAGGAGACAGAGGGTAGCAGATCGATGCCGTGATGAGGCGTAAGCACTCAATACACATGCACGGTAGCTGACGAGTCAGTTGACCATTTCTGTTAGTCTTTTCCTCCATCATTCCTGTCCCTTTCTTGGCATTGCAGTCCCAACCGGCCTGCGTCCAGTGTCAACTGGGATGTGAGCTGTCAGTGCTGGGCTTCGCTGAACTCTACATTGCCTTCTGGGGAGGTATGTTTATTAGTATACATGAGCACTTAAAATGTGTTAAGTCACTACTTGCTAAATGTAACTATCAGTGAAAACATGATGGCATACGATTAACATTATAAAATCCCAAGCTGTGCCATTTTGTAGATCACAGTATTTGAGTCAAAGCTAGAATGAATAATCTCTTGTATATATGCATGTGGTTCTTGTGGGGTTTTCTCTTTTTCCTTTCTAAAGCAGAGGTGGTAGTCATTCATGTTGTGATTTTGTAATTTTGTAATAACCTGTCGGCCTGAAACGGGGCAGAAATGATAATGATAATGAATTAAACAAAGATAATATTGTCCCTTTCCATGGAACAAGATCCCTGTACCCTTATATTTCGAATGTCCAAAAGTGACTTGGGAGATGAAGTTGCACTCACATTTTGAAACTAATGCTGTTGGGTTTTTTTTTCGGAAACTCGGCATGTTAATAAATTTAGGCCCACAGCCCCTTTCATGGAGGCAATCACAAGACGCACATTTTTGTTCAACATACAATTAACACATTTCAGTGTATATACAGGGGAATGTTCGTAAACTACTAATGTCAAAAAGGACAGCTGTTGTTTCAAAGTTGTACATTCAAAATACTTCTCTTATCTTAAAGGCAGTGACCAAAAACTTCGCAAAGTTCAATATAGTTCCCTCAGTGTCATCCGTTATTTTTCCTAAAAAAATTAAAAAACAAAACAAAACAAAACAAAAAACAACTAAGTTGTCGCCTTCAGTAACATCTAAATGATAACATCGTCTGACCTAATTGTACATAGAGTACTCAAACTGAAAATGTATCCCGTTTTCCTGCACATTTGGACAAACTGGATATGTATTGTTGACAGTACTAGGCACAAAGTGGTGTCTGTGAACGTTTAACGGGGACACGCCCATCCTAAATTGTGGCATAGATTCCTCAACACCTTCACATACAGGATCTTAATATACTTAGCTCTTGCAAATATATGCTGACATTTGCCATATAGTGAACAGCGAGCACAAAGTGGTTACACCAGCTGTGACAGTTTCATAATATTTTTTTTCAGTTCTTTACTGAATCGTTTCTCGGCGCCACACCCAAAAAGCCAAACTTCTTCAAAACCATTCTCACATTAAACGTTGCTTTTTTTTTAATCTTGGACACCTAAGTTCTATGACCTTTTCCATGCATATATTTTTTTTTTAATACCCACTTACTGGATGTTTCAGTAGTCGAAACCAATATTTAATACATCTAGTAATAGCAGTTATTTAGAGAGTGTGACGGATGTGTTGTATATACACTACGCACAAAAAGTTATGGATCACTTGCACAAAAATTCATAACTTTCAAAATTAGAAAGCTAATGCGTTGAAGTTTGGCAAACATTTAATTCCATGCTTTAGTGATAACGATACACAATTGCCTTCAATTTCGAGCAATCGTTTGGTGTGTACATTTGATCAAAGTGGGTACGTATCGAAATTTGATTTCCCAAAGTCATTGAAATCACAAGACAGGGCATTCTGATGCTCCCAAAAGTTCAGTAATGCGTGTAACCGCCATGGCTGTTCTGGCACTCGACGCAGTTGACCAGGTTGGTGAAGATCCTCTGTGGAAGCACCTGCCACTCAGCCTGCAGCATCTGGTAGAGGTGTTGGGCATCCCTGGGAGGGGGGTGGTTGCTCCTCACTTTGTGATCCAGCTCATCCCAGAGGTTCTCAATCGGGTTGAGATCGGGACTGCATGCTGGCCACTCCATTCTGTTGACTCCAGACTGCTGCAGGAAGTCGTTGACCACCCTTGCCCTGTGGGGGCGAGCGTTGTCATCCTGGTAGACAGCCGTTGGTCCCATCTGCTGCAGTGTAGGCACAGCCAGCGGTCGAAGGATCTCATCCCGGTATCGGAGGCCAGTCAGGTTACCCTGTACATGATACAAGGGTGTTCTGTGGTGAAGGCTGAAGGCCCCCCAGACCATTACAGAACCTCCACCAAAGGCCACCTTTTCTTGGACAGTGGTGTCAATAAAGCGTTGCCCTGGGCGCCTCCAGACCCTCAGTCGGCCGTCGTTGTGGTTCATGGTGAAGCGTGATTCATCACTGAACAGGACCTGGGACCATTGCTGACGTGTCCACCTCACGTGACGTCTGCAGAAGGCGCGGCGTGCTGGCGTATGGGCTGGAGTTAAGCGTGGCCGTACAGCTGGGCGACGAGAACGGAGGTTAAACCCATGAAGGCAGTTCCGTATGGTCTGCTGGCTGATGTTGATGTTAGTAGCCACCCTCAGCTGCCTTCGAATGATGCTGGAAGAGGCTGTTCTTGTCTGCAGGGCTTGTCGTTCAATGAGACGATCTTCACGTGGGTTTGTCTTCTTCGGTCGACCAGATCTGCGTCTTTCATGGACTCTCCCAGTGGCTGTGAAGCGTTGAATCAGTCTGACAATGACCGAGATGGACACCTGAAGTCGCCTGACCACTTCTCGCTTGGGAACACCATCTTGGAACCATGCAACAGCTCGTCCCCTCTCAAACTCGCTCAATTTTCGTCGTGGAGGCATTGTCAGATCAGGCCTACTACTGGTGGAATGTCTTCTTATAAAGCCAAGAAAGAGACAGCATCTCACACATAAACAGCAGTGCTTACACGTGCATAATGGTTTTTCCATCTGGCTTGTGCAATGTGTTCAGGCAGAACGGTCCAAAACAAGGTCCTTTTTCGCAAGTTTCCGCTTTTCCGTTTGCGGCCAAGCTCAGTAGTTGAGAATCCTGTGCAATTTTCGCACTAACACAACATCGCCCACTTACAGCTGAACAAGAATTCATAACAATTTGGCTGGACTGAGAAATAAATAACAGTAGCGAACTGAGTTTATTACGCACCTGTTTTCTCATAGTGATCCTTAACTTTTTGTGCGTAGCTTACTTTCATAGTGTTGTTTTTACATTTTCACTTTTGTATAGAGTTTTGGATCATTTTTGCTTTTGTGGACTGGAGCACCCAGTGTTGGTTTTGGTGTCTTTATTCTGATTGGCTGTGAAGTAAAAGCGTGGAGTGCACGGAGCGTGGAATGCGTGGAGCGTGGAAATCGTGTAGCGTTGTGTGCGTGTCGAAAATCTGTGAACTAAAAAGTCAGTTCTACAGAGATTTCCAGGTGGAGCGGTCGCATACCTTTGCCACCTGAAGAGAACTAAATCTGTTTGTCTTTAGCTGCTATGTTAGCAGGTTGGTGAATCTTTTGATTTTTTTTATATATATTTACCAAAAATTGAGACATGTAGAGATTGTGAAGAAACGTAGTTGTGTAAAAGTGAAGTGAATTATTTTGGCAGTCAAGAGTTGTATTGAGTTGTAATTCTTGATTTAATGTTTTATGAATTACTGTTTTGTGGTTTCGATCTTTAAATGATGTGCAGTCAGTGTGAACTTTATGGATAATTATATGTATTAAGAGTTTGGACTTTTGAAACATGAATGGCGAATTTTGTGTTAAATTCTTTATTGTAAGATGCTATTTTGTTAAATGAATATGAAGCAAAGTTAGTGGTCATTTTTTGGAAATTGAAGTTAGTGTAGAATATTTGTTGTATGGCACTGTGAATGTAATTTGCCTGCGAACTTTTAAAAGGCAAACAATATTACTTTGGGATAAACGTTTGTCAATCTTATAATATAAAAAATATGGTGTGGCCATTGACCTGATACATTTTATTGACAATTTTGTAGATGGAAGTACTTAGCAAATTCTTTCCTATCTACAGCTTCTGACGTGGGGAGTTGACTGGTCCGATTAGCTTACGAGGGAGCCACATACGTACGTGACTTTGTTTTGAGGGGTGGATGCCTGATCCAGTCCCTGGTCCTAAGCTGTTAGGACTCTGCTGAATACCTGCTGTTTTGAGGGGTGGATGCCTGATCCAGTCCCTGGTCCTAAGCTGTTAGGACTCTGCTGAATACCTGTTGTTTTGAGGGGTGGATGCCTGATCCAGTCCCTGGTCCTAAGCTGTTAGGACTCTGCTGAATACCTGCTGTGGGCGTGTCCGGTTACTGACGCCTCTGTTTCGTCTTGCTCCCCAGGATTGTGTGGTAACTATGTTTATATAGAGTGATGAACTGAATTCTGAACAATGATTTCGATGCTGTGAAACAGACTGACTGAAGTGCTGATGCAATGAAAGAATTCCTGTGAAAAGACTGTTTGGGACGGAAACCTGATTCGATTACTTTTTATTGAACAGTGGTCAATGAACATTTATTTCTGACTTATGTGTTTGTTGATCCAGTTGGATGAAAATTGAACTGATGATATTTGATTAATTATAAATATTTAAATATACTAATTTGTTTACAGAGGTTGTTTGAGTGACTGAGTGGAAGGTTGTGTGTGGTTGGGGAAAACACATAGAACACGCACCTACATATACACAATCTACTTTCATCCTATTTCTGTCAGTCACACATAAACCGACTTCTGTAACAGAGAGGAAATGTCCCAATTCTCCGTACAATATATGATATATTGTTTTGTATCTTACGTGTAAAAATCTCTTGCAAGCATATACATGTACCTGTTCAAGTTGATAGCGTCTCTCATAACCCCACATTCCTGCACCATAAAGTAGTAATGGATCTACCTGAGCATCAAACATTTAAAAGAATATGTCTAGTGAATAACATTCAATCTGTTTCAGTGTACTTAAATAGCTTTCGTACTTTTCTGGATCTTTCAGGCAACCTCGTAGCGGCAGGGGTGTCAGCCAGCAATAAGAAGCCAGCCAAAAGAAGCCAGTCAACAAACCAGCCAGGAGGAGCCAGCCAACCAGCCAGCTACGAAAAAGCAGCCAGCCAGGAGGAACCAGCCAACCAGCCAGCCAGGAGGAACCAACCAATCAGCCAGCCAGGAGGAACCAGCCAGCAAGGAGGATCCAGCCAACAGCCAGCCAGGAAGAACCAGCCAACCAGGCAGCCAGGAGACATATGTCAGGAGGAGCCAGCCAACCATCCAGCCAAGAAGAACCAGCCAGCCAGGAGGAACCAGCCAGCCAAGAAAAACCAGCCAGCTGGGAGGAACCAGCCAACCAACCTCCTGAGAGGAACCAGCCAACCAGCCAGCCAGGAAGAACCAGTCAACTAGCCAGCCAGGAGGAACCAGCCAGCCAGCAGAAACCAGCCAGCCAGGAGGAACCAGCCAACTAGCCAACCAGCCAGCCAGGAGAAATCTGTCAGAAGGAGTCAGCCAACCAACCAGCCAAGAGGATCCAGTCAGCCAGGATGAACCAACCAATAGGAGCCATCCAGGAGAAATCAGCCAGCAAGCCAGGAGGAACCAGCCAGCAAGCTAGCCAGGAAGAACCAGCCAGGAGGAGCCAACCAGGAGGAATCGGTCAGGAGGAGCCAGCCAAAAAGAGCCAGCCAACCAGCCAGCTACAAGAAACCAGCCAAATACCTGTAAGAATTTACTACTTTTACAAATTACTGCCATTGAAATCACCTTTTTCTTTTGAATCAAGAAAAGCACCCTTCCAAAAGACTTCTTTTGGAATGATCTAAATTTACTGTCAATAGTAGCCACTTTTTTTTCTCGTTGAAGGATGTTAAGTTGATGTTGAAGACCTAGCACGGCTGACATCTAAATAGTAAGTTCATCTACAAAAAACATGAGAAAAAGTTCTATTTCATCTGAAGTGAACGTAACACCATGTTTTCCACTTAGAATAATTATCTTTGCAAGTTCATTGATCAGCAGAGAAAACAGATAGGACTTTCAATATAACCTTGCCTTAGGCCATGGAGGCATTCAAAGAAATGGGAATATCCATTTTCTGCGACATAATACACATGATCGGACTGTTGCGTACACTGTTTGGATAATTTTGAACATCTTCCCTTGATATCCATTCGTAATAATACAGACCATAAAACGTTCTATTCGCTGTGTCATATACTTTTTTAAAATATATAAAGGCAATGTCGAGGGGGGTTGTTTTTTGGTTTTTGGTTGTTGTTGTTTTTTTGTCTATTTCTAAATAAATATTTTTCAATCAGTGTTCGTAAAGTGAATACATGATCCATTGTAGACCGACCCTTCCTGAATGCTGCATGAGCTATCGTGAGACAGCTTAAAAACGGGTGTTTTCTTCCTTCAAGTTTGTATGTAAGCCATACTTCAGTTTGATGTTCATCAACTTAATGTGAAGGTGGTGCTACATGTAACTGCATCAAAATGAGATCCATTGAAATATACAAGTACAAAAACAATTCAAATTAAGGTGGATTACTGACAGAATGAAATATGAGAGAAGGAATGTACCATTGATTTCATAATAGGCTGATTTATTTGATCGATTTATTTGAGTAAATGACAAATTGATGTTTTATCTTTCTGTTTCAGGAAATGGACATGGTGTCTTCTCCCTCCCCTCTGCCCTCATTCCTTGCACCCCTCCTCATCCATTCTCCCTACCGTTGTTTCCGTAGGGTCTTTCTTGGAAGTTTGATTATGCTTCAATCTTGTGCATCCCCCTCCATGTGGGAAGAGTAACCACAATCATAGTGGCTTCTGTTGGCTTGTGAATTTGTCAATTCATCCAGTTCTTCAGGATGTTTGAAAGAGTTAAGTGTGAACTCAGGCACAGGTCAAATGGTCAGCTGACTTGTCAGTTTCTGCGCATGTGTATCGAGTGCTTGCGCCTCATCACGGCATCGATCTGCTACCCTCTGTCTCCTGTCTTTCTTCTAGATCTTCCTGTTTGCTTGATCCTCCTGGCTGGCTGGCTGACTCCTCCTGACTGAGTGACTGACTGGTTCCTTCTGGTTGGTTGTTCCTGACTGTTCGTCCCGGCTCTCTGGTTGGATGGTTCCTCCTGACTGGCTCTTCTTGGCAGTTTGGTTGGTCGGCTCTTCCTGACTGGCTCCTCCTGGCTGGCTGGTTGGCTGGCTCCACTTGGTTGGTTCCTCCTAGCTGGCTGGTTGGCTGGCTCCTCTTGGCTGGTTCCTCCTGATTGGCTGGTTTGCTGGCTCTTGGCTGGTTCCAAGCAAGTCGGCCAGCCAGCAGGAATCAACCAGGCTGTCCGGTTGGATGGTTCCTCCTGACTGGCTCTTCCTGGCAGTTTGGTTGGTTGGCTCTTCCTGACTGGCTCCTCCTGGCTGGCTGGTTGGCTGGCTCCACTTGGTTGGTTCCTCCTAGCTGGCTGGTTGGCTGGCTCCTCTTGGCTGGTTCCTCCTGATTGGCTGGTTTGCTGGCTCTTGGCTGGTTCCAAGCAAGTCGGCCAGCCAGCAGGAATCAACCAGGAGCCATCCAACAAGCCATCCAGGAGGAACCAACCAAACTGCCAGGAAGAGCCAGTCAGGAGGAACCATCTAGGAGGAGCCAGTCAGCCAGCCAGCCAGCCAGGAGGAACCAGCCAAGAAGAACCAGCCAGCCAGCTTGAAATAACCAGCCAAGAAGAGGCGGCCAACCAGCCAACCAGGATGAACCAGCCATTTACATGTAAGAATATTTTCTTACTTCCAAATTACTGCCATTAAAATCCCATTTTTCATTTAAAGGGAAACAAAAAATCCTCCGAAAAACTGTTCTTTTAGGCTTAACTAAATCTACTGTCAATCGTAGCCACTTTTTTTTCGTTGAAGGATATTAAGTCGATGTCGAAGACCTAACACAGTTGATGCCTTCAATGACATCTAAAGAGTAAGATCATCACAAAAAGTATGAGAAAAAGCTCAATGACAACATTACGGCATGCACATTATTGACATAATAATATCCCAAGCTGTGCCATTTTGTAGATCACAGTATTTAGGCCAAAGCTAGAATGATCCCTTGTACATGCGTGTGGTTCTTGTGGGATTATCTTTTTCCTTTTTAAAGTTCAAGTGTGAGTTATTCATCTTGTGATTTTGTAGTGACCTGTCTGTGTGAAACGGGACAGAAATGATAATAAGTATGATAAAAATGGTAACATTGTCCCTTTCTGTGGAACCAGTTCCCTGTACCCTTAACTTTCAACTGTCCAAAAGTGAGTTGGGGGATGAAGATGCACTCGCATTTTTTACTTTTTTTTCTTTTCGAAAACTCGAAATGTTAAGGAATTTAGGCCAACAACTCCTTTCATGGAGGAAGTCATAAGACACACATTTCTGTTCAGCATACAATTAATAACACACTTCAATGTATATACATGGGACTATTCGTAAAGTACTAATGTAGAAAAGGACAGCTGTCGTTTCACAGTTGTACGTTCAAAATACTTCTCTTATTTTAAAGGCAGTGACCAAAAACATTGCGAAGTTCACTATGGTTCCCGCAGAGTCGTCCGGCATTTTTCTAATAAAAACTCATTATTAGTTATCGCCTTCAGTAACATCTAAACGATAAGATTGTCTGACCTAATTGTACAGAGTGTATTCAAACTGAAAATGTATGTCGCTTTCTTGCACATTTGAACAAAGTGGACATGAAATGTTGACAGTCGTAGGCACAAAGTGGTATCTTTCTTTGTGTACTTAGAATAGCTTTAGTACTTTTCTGGATCTTTCAGGCAAACCTCGTAGTGGCAGTGATCTCAGCCCGTAATGAGAAACCAGCCAGAAGAAGCCATCCAGCCAACCAGCCCGCCTGGAGAAACCAGCCAGGAGGAAGGATGAGCCAGCCAGGAGGAATCAGTCAGGAGGAACCATCTAGGAGGAGCCAGCTAGCCAGCCAGCCAGGAGGAACCAGCCAAGAGGAGCCAGCCAACCAGCCAGTCAGAATGAACCAGCCAAGAAGAGCCAGCCAACCAGCCAGCTAGAAAAACCAGCCAAGAGGAGCCAGCCAACCAGCCAACCAGCCAACCAGGAGGAACCAGCCAAATACATGTAAGAATTTTTACTACTTCCAAATTACTGCCATCAAAATCCCATTTTTCATTTAAATTAAAAAAAAAAACCTTCCCCAAAACTGTTCTTTTAGGCTTAACTAAAACTACTGTCAGTGTGAATCGTTGCCACTTTTTTTTTCGTTGAAGACTGTTAAGTCGATGTTGAAGACCTAACGCAATTGATGCCTTCAGTGACATCTAAAGAGTAAGATCATCTACAAAAAGCAAAAAGAAAAAAGGCTCAATGGAAACCATTACGGCACACTATTGACATCATAATATCCCAAGCTGTGCCATTTTGTAGATCACAGCATTCAGATCAAAGCTAGAATGATCTCTTGTATATGCGTGTTGTTCTTGTGGGATTATCTTTTTCCTTTCTTAAGTTCAAGTGGGAGTTATTCATCTTGTGATTTTGTAGTGACCTGTCAGTATGAAACGGGACAGAAATGATGATAATAATGATAAAGAAGATATTGTCCCTTTCCATGGAACCAGTTCCCTGTACCCTTATCTTTGACCGTCCAAAAGTGAGTTGATGATGCACTCACATTTAGAAACAGTTTTTTTCGGAAACTCAGAATGTTATAGAAATTTAAGCCAACAACTCCTTTCATGGAGGAAATCATAAGACACACATTTCTGTTCAACATACAATTAGTTAACATGCTTCAATATATATAGATGGGAATATCCGTAAATTACTAATGCAGAAAAGGACAGCTGTTGTTTCCAAGTCGTACGTTCAAAATACTTATTTTAAAGGCAGTGACCAAAAACATCCCGAAATTTACTATTGTTCCCACAGTCATCCGTCATTTTTCTAATAAAATGAACCTCAGTTGTCGCCTTCAGTAACATCTAAATAATCACATTGTCTGACCTAATTGTACAGAGTATTCAAACTTGGACAAACTGGACATGAAGTGTTGACAGTGGTGTCTGTGAACATTTAACGGGGACACACCCATCCTAAACTGTGCCAGAGATTCCTCAACATCTTCACATAAAGTATTTCAATATACTTTGCTCTTGCAAATACAGGCTGAATTTGGCCATATAGTGAACAACGTGCACTGGTATCTAAGTGGTTACGCCAGTTATGACAGAAACTGCTGGGTAATCTTTCTTTTAATTCTTTACTGAATCATTTAAAGTCGCTACACCCAAAAAGTCGAACTTCTTCAAAACTATTTTCACATAAAACGTTGTTTTTTATCTTGGACAGCCAAGTTCCATGACCTTTTTCATGCATAGTGAATAACATTTTTTTTTTTTTAATACCTAGCTCCTGGCTGTTTCAGTAGTCGAAACCAATAGTTAATACATCTAGATAGCAGTAATAACAGTTATTTAGAGAGGAAATCGTCCCAATTCTTCGTACACCATACTGTTTATTGTTGTGTTTCTTATGTGTAAAAATCTCGTGAAGGCATATGTATGTACCTGTTCAGGTTGATAACGTCTCTCATAACCCCAAGTTCCTGCACCATAAAGTAGTAACAGAACTATCTGAGCATCAAACAATTAAAAGAATATGTCTAGTGAATTACATTTAATCTTTCTCAGCGTACTTAAAATAGCTTTAACACTTTCTGGAACTTTCAGGCAACCTCGAAGTGGCAGTTGGTCTCCAGAATCTTCAGACAACCTCGTTGTGTCAGCCAGCAAAAGAAGCCACAGAAGAAACCAGCGAACCAACCAGGCAAGAGGAGCAAAGCAAACAGCCCAGCCAGTCAGGAGGAATCAGCCAGCCAGGAGGAACCAGCCACCAAGCCAGGAGGAGCCAGCAAGCTAGCCAGGAGGAACCAGCCACCAAGCCAGGATGAGCCAGTAAGCTAGCCCGGAGGAACCAGCCAGGAGGAACCAGCGAGGAGGAGCCAGCCAGGAGGACCCAGCCAGGAGGAATCAATCAAAAGGAGCCACTCAGGAGGAATTAGTCAAGAGGAGCCAACCAAGAGGAGCCAGCCAACCACCCAGCTAGGAGAAACCAGCCAAATACATGTAAGAATTTACTACTTCCAAATTACTGCCATTATAATCCCATTTTCCTTTCGAATCGAGAAAACCACCTTCTGAAAGACTATTTTTTTCGACTGAACTAAATTTACTGTCAATCGTAGCCTCTTTTTTTCTCGTTGAAGGATGTTAAGTTGATGTTGAAGACCTAGCGCAGTTGAAGCCTTCAGTGACATCTAAAGAGTAAGATCATCTACAAAAAGCATGCGTAAAAGCTCTATTGCATCTGAAGCGAACGTAACACCATGTTTTCCGCTTAGAATAATTATCTTTTCAAGTTCATTGATCAGCAGAGAAAACAGGATAGGACTTTCAATGCAACCTTGCCTTAGGTCTTGAAGGCAGTCAAATAAATGGTAATATCCATTTTACTATAACATAATACACATGCTTTAACTGTTGCGTACAGTGCTTGGATAATTTTGAACATCTTCCCTTGATACCCATTCGTGATAATACAGACCATTAAACGTTCTATTCACGGTGTTATATGGGTTTTTTTAAATCTATAAAGGCAATGTCGAGGTTTGTTTTTTTGTTGTCTATTTGTCTATGGTTGCTCTGTTAGGTGCCACAAGAAACTGACCCTCTCTGTGTTCAATGCCCGATCAGTGGGTACAGCAGTGAAGAGAACCGCCATCAACGATTTTGTCATTGACAACGATGTCAGTGTGCTGTGTCTGACAGAGACTTGGTTGCTGCCCAGTGGTGATGAGGCCAAGTGTTGTGACTTGTCCCCTCCAGGCTTCAAGACTCTCAGCTTCCCTCGGCAGACCCGTGGTGGAGGCATCGCTTTTGTTGTGTCTGATGCCATTACTTCCTCCATTAGTGCTACCTCGAACTTCTCCTTCCCTCACACTTCATTTGAACTGGCCCAACTTACTCTCTCCCTACCCCAGCTTCTACTTCATGTCTTCTGCTTGTACCGTCCCCCTCCTAACAAAAAGAACCATCTCAAGGACTCACTCTTTCTCGACGAGCTCCCCGATCTACTTGAACATATGAACATGGTTAGAGGCAATTTCATTTTGGTGGGAGACTTTAACTTCCACTGGGATACCCCCTCAAATACATATTCGTCGCGTCTCATGGATCTTCTTGAATCCTTCAATCTATCCCAGGCTGTCACCTCCCCTACCCACAAGTCTGGCCATATCCTCGACTGGATCATTTACCCTGAAGGAGAACTGGTTGAGTCTGTCTCGACCAGCCTGTCCCTGACTTCGGACCACTACCCTGTTCTAGCCATGCTGAACCTCCCTGTTCCCTCTAAGCCTCCCCGCTACATTGAGAAGCGTGACTTGGCATCCATCGACTTTGTGGCTTTTAGATCGGATGTGCTGGCCGCTCTTCAGTCGGCTCCTGCCCTATCTGCCGGGCTGTTCAACAGCCTTCTTCAAGACGTCATGGATCGCCATGCTCCTGTTCTTCGACGGAAAATCTCCACCCGACCACCGTCGCCCTGGTTTCCAGCTGCTGGAGAACAAGTACTGGATGCTAAGCGTGCAAGACGAAGGGCTGAGAGACAATGGCTTAAAAGTGGACTAGAAATTCACAAACAGATAATGCGTGCTGCTAACAATTTAGTAAATACCTTAGTACAACAAGCCAAGTCAGCATATTATAATTCAAAAATCACTGCATGTACTACAACAAAACTGTTCAAGGTCACCAATGCATTCATGGGGAGAATAAAATCATCCCCACTTCCTTCGCCTGTCTATCCCTCTAATCTACCACAGAAATTTTGTGACTTTTTTAGTAACAAAATTGAAGATCTTCGTTCAAGCCTCGACTCTCAGTCAGCAATGTTACCAGATGTTCCCTATGACTCTTTCACTGGAAACCTGTTTAATGAATTTAAGCCTGTGACTGAAGCTGTTGTCAGTGAAGTTATTCATAAAACTACCATAAAGACATGTGCACTTGATCCCCTTCCATCTGTTCTTTTATCCCAATTGATTCACGATTTGCTTCCCTACATCACTGTCATTGTAAATGACTCTCTCACTTCTGGATGTTTTCCTTCTATTCTCAAGACAGCTATTGTTCAACCTCTTCTAAAGAAACCCTCCCTTGATCCTGAAAACCTGAAAAACTACCGTCCTGTTTCCAATCTGTCCTTTCTTTCTAAGATTATTGAAAAGATCGCACTTCTCCAACTCCAGGAACACCTGGATTGCAACAGCCTTCTCTATCCTTTGCAATCTGCCTATCGCTCTGGTCATAGTACAGAGACTGCTCTTTTGAAGATTGTGAATGATCTGCTATCTACTCTAGACAATGGTCAGGTGTCCCTTCTCTCTCTTCTTGATCTCTCTTCTGCCTTCGACACTATTGATCACAATACTCTTCTTTCTCGACTTCAGAATATTTTTGGTATCTCTGGCATTGCTCTGTCATGGTTTCAATCCTACCTTTCTGGTCGTGTACAAGTTGTCTCCATAAATGGTGTCTCTTCTAATCCTACCATCTTGAAGTACGGTGTTCTTCAGGGCTCTGTCTTAGGCCCTATTCTCTTTATTTTGTACACTCAGCCCATCTCTGACATTGTAGCCCATCATCACATATCCCATCACTGTTTTTCTGATGACAACCAAATCTACATGTCTGGCCATCCCTCCACTATCCCTTCTATAATTCAACGCACACAGCTCTGCATTTCTGACATAAAGTCTTGGATGACATGCAACAAACTCCAGCTGAATAATGACAAAACAGAATTTATATTTATTGCATAAAAGCGACTTCTGTCTACTGTGCCTATCCCTGTTTCTATCCAGCTTGAAGACTCGGTAATCCACACTTCCACATCCGTGCGTAATCTTGGAGTTGTACTGGACCAAACTCTTTCCTTCCACAGCCAGGTATCCTCTGTCTGTCGTGCTTGTTACTTAGAACTTCGACGGATCAGTTCTGTGCGTCATCTTCTATCTGAAGAAAGCACTATAACTCTCATTTCTGCACTCATTCTGTCCAGACTCGACTACTGTAACTCGCTTCTTGCTGGCTGCCCCCAAACACTCTTATCCAAATTGCAAAAAGTTCAAAATAACGCTGCTCGCCTTGTACGGAAATGCCCAAGGTCAACTCATGTTTCCCCTCTGCTTCGAACTCTACACTGGCTTCCTGTTCGAAAGCGTATTGACTATAAACTTTCCCTCCTATGCCATAAGTCTCTGGCTGGTCTAGCTCCCCCCTATCTTTCTGATCTCCTGATTGTTTACATTCCCTCCAGAGAGCTACGCTCTTCTACTGATGCCCACCTACTTAGAATCCCACGCTTCCGCAACAAAACTCTTGGTGAACGTGCTTTTTCTTATCAGGCCCCCTCTATTTGGAACAAACTTCCCTTTCCTCTCCGCTCTACCTGTACCCTTTCTTCGTTTAAGTCCAGTCTAAAAACCACTCTTTTTAAATCCTAGCCTGTAGTTCTGTACTCTTACTTCTGCTGCCACCTTGAAATCTGTGCCCGCGCGCGTGTGTGTGTGTGTGTGCGGGTGTGTGTGTGTGTGCGGGGGTTGTGGTGTGTGTGTGTGTGTGTGTGTGTGAGTGTGTGTGTGTGCGGGTGTGTGTGTGTGTGTGCGGGTGCGGGTGTGTGTGTGTGTGTGTGTGTGTGTGTGTGTGTGTGTGTGTGTGTGGCGGTGTGCGTGTGTTGTGTGTGCGTGTGTGTGTGTGTTGTGTGTGCGTGTGTGTGTGTGTTTACTGTAAGCGCTTAGGGCTTTTTTTAGATTAAGCGCCATAAATGTTCACTATTATTATTATTATTATTTCTAAATAAATATTTCTCAATTAGTGTTCGTAAAATGAATATATGATCCATTGTAGACCGACCCTTCCTGAATGCTGCATGAGCTATTGTGAGAGAGCTTAAGAAACGGGTGTTTTCTTCCTTCAAGTTTGTCTATAAGCCATACCTCCAGTTTGATGTTAATCACGTTAATGTGAAGATGGTGCTACATGTAACTGCATCAAAATGAGATCAATTGAAATATGCATCAAAATGAGATCCATTGAAATATGCAAATACAAAAACAATTCAAATTAAGGTGGATTACAGACAGAATGAAACATGAGAGAAGGAACGCACCATTGATTTCATATGCTGATTTATTTGATCGATTTAATTGAGTAAATGACAAACTGATGTTATATCTTTCTGTTTCAGGAAATGGACATGGTGTCTTCTCCCTCCCCTCTGCCCTCATTCCCTGCACCCCTCCTCATCCCTTCTCCCTACCGTTGTTTCCGTAGGGTCTTTCTTGGAAGTTTGATTATGCTTCAATCTTGTGCATCCCCCTCCTTGAGGGAAGAGTAACCACAATCATAGTGGCTTCTGTTGGCTTGTGAATTTGTCAATTCATTCAGTTCTTCAGGATGTTTGACAGAGTTGTGTGTGAACTCAGGCACAAGTCAAATGGTCAGCTGACTTGTCAGCTTCTGCGCATGCGTATCGAGTGCTTACGCCTCATCACAGCATCGATCTACTATCCTCTGTCTCCTATCTTTCTTCTAGATCTTCCTGGCTGCTCGATCGTCCTGACTGGCTGACTGACTCCTCCTGGCTGAGTGACTGACTGGTTCCTTCTGGTTGGTTGCTCCTGACTGTTCCTCCTGGCTGTCCGGTTGGATGGTTCCTCCTGACTGGCTCTTCCTGGCAGTTTGGTTGGTTGGCTCTTCCTGACTGGCTCCTCCTGGCTGGCTGGTTGGCTGGCTCCACTTGGTTGGTTCCTCCTAGCTGGCTGGTTGGCTGGCTCCTCTTGGCTGGTTCCTCCTGACTGGCTGGTTTGCTGGCTCTTGGCTGGTTCCTCCTGGCCAGCCAGCCAGGAGGACAAGCAAGTCAGCCAACCAGCAGGAATCAACCAGGAGCCATCCAACAAGCCATCCAGGAGAATCCAGCCAGTCAGTAGAAGCCAGGCAGTTAGACAGCCAGGAGGGGTCAGCCAACAGGAGCCAGGTGCTCCAGAGATTCCCACTTCTGCGATGGCTGTCTGTTTGGTGAAGGGCAGAGCAAGTGGAGATCCTGTTGTGGAATGTTACGGGGAAGTGGGATGGGAATCTTCAGAACACTCTGGACAAGTCTTGTGGCTATGGGATAGGCGACATGGACGCATGTCAAGTATTTCGGCTGCAGATTTGGCTGGGGTGTTCTGTTGACAACCTGAAAGCTAACTCCGGCGTTCCCGAGACCGGTCCCAGGTGATCCTCTCTGTCTGGATCCTTCAGGCAACCTCGTAGAGACAGGGGTCTCAGCCAGGCATGAGGAGCCAGTCAGGAAGAGCCGACCAACCAAACTGCCAGGAAGAGCCAGTCAGGAGTAACCACCCAACCAACCAGCCAGCCATGATGAAACAGCCAACCTTCCAGCTGGGAGGAACGAGGCAACAAGCCAGCTAGAAGGAACCAGCCATAAGGAGCCAGCCAACCAGCCAGCCAAGAGGAGAGCCAATCAGCCAGCCCAGCCTGGAGGAACCAGCCAAGAGGAGCCAGCCCCCCACCAGCCAGCCAGGAGGAACAAGCCAAGAGCCAGCAAACCAGCCAATCAGGAGGAACCAGCCAAGAGGAGCCAGCCAAACAGCCAGCTAGGAGGAACCAACCAAGTGGAGCCAGCCAACCAGCCAGCCAGGAGGAGCCAGTCAGGAAGAGCCGACCAACCAAACTGCCAGGAAGAGCCAGTCAGGAGGAACCAGCCAACCAGAGAGCCAGGAGGAACAGTCAGGAGCAACCAACCAGAAGGAACCAGTCAGTCACTCAGCCAGGAGGAGTCAGTCAGCCAGTCAGGAGGATCAAGCAGCCAGGAAGATCTAGAAGAAAGACAGGAGACAGAGGGTAGCAGATCGATGCCGTGATGAGGCGTAAGCACTCAATACACATGCACGGTAGCTGACGAGTCAGTTGACCATTTCTGTTAGTCTCTTCCTCCATCATTCCTGTCCCTTTCTTGGCATTGCCGTCCGAACCGGCCTGCGTACAGTGTCAACTGGGATGTGAGCTGTCAGTGCTGGGGCTTCGCTGAACTCTACATTGCCTTCTGGGGAGGTATGTTTCTTAGTATACATGTGCACTTAAAATGTGTTAAGTCACTACTTGCTAAATGTAACTATCAGTGAAAACATGGCATACGATTAACATTATAAAATCCCAAGCTGTGCCATTTTGTAGATCACAGTATTTGAGTCAAAGCTAGAATGAATAATCTCTTGTATATATGCATGTGGTTCTTGTGGGGTTTTCTCTTTTTCCTTTCTAAAGCAGAGGTGGTAGTTATTCATGTTGTGATTTTGTAATTTTGTAATAACTTGTCGGCGTGAAACGGGGCAGAAATGATAATGATAATGAATTAAACAAAGATAATATTGTCCCTTTCCATGGAACAAGATCCCTGTACCCTTATATTTCGAATGTCCAAAAGTGACTTGGGAGATGAAGTTGACTCACATTTTGAAACTAATGCTGTTGGGTTTTTTTTTCGGAAACTCATGTTAATAAATTTAGGCCAACAGCCCCTTTCATGGAGGCAAACACAAGACGCACATTTTTGTTCAACATACAATTAACACATTTCAGTGTATATACAGGGGTATGTTCGTAAACTACTAATGTCAAAAAGGACAGCTGTTGTTTCAAAGTTGTACATTCAAAATACTTCTCTTATCTTAAAGGCAGTGACCAAAAACTTCGCAAAGTTCAATATAGTTCCCTCAGTGTCATCCGTTATTTTTCCTAAAAAAATTAAAAAACAAAACAAAAAACAAAACAAAACAAAAAACAACTAAGTTGTCGCCTTCAGTAACATCTAAATGATAACATCGTCTGACCTAATTGTACATAGAGTACTCAAACTGAAAATGTATCCCGTTTTCCTGCACATTTGGACAAACTGGATATGTATTGTTGACAGTACTAGGCGCAAAGTGGTGTCTGTGAACGTTTAACGGGGACACGCCCATCCTAAATTGTGGCATAGATTCCTCAACACCTTCACATACAGGATCTTAATATACTTAGCTCTTGCAAATATAGGCTGACATTTGCCATATAGTGAACAGCGAGCACAAAGTGGTTACACCAGCTGTGACAGAAACTGCTTCATAATACTTTTTTTCAGTTCTTTACTGAATCGTTTCTCGGCGCCACACCCAAAAAGCCAAACTTCTTCAAAACCATTCTCACATTAAACGTTGCTTTTTTTTTATCTTGGACACCTAAGTTCTATGAACTTTTCCATGCATATATATATATTTTTTTAATACCCACCTACTGGATGTTTCAGTAGTCGAAACCAATATTTAATACATCTAGTAATAGCAGTTATTTAGAGAGGAAATGTCCCAATTCTCCGTACAATATATGATATATTGTTTTGTATCTTACGTGTAAAAATCTCTTGCAAGCATATACATGTACCTGTTCAAGTTGATAGCGTCTCTCATAACCCCACATTCCTGCACCATAAAGTAGTAATGGAACTACCTGAGCATCAAACATTTAAAAGAATATGTCTAGTGAATAACATTCAATCTGTTTCAGTGTACTTAAATAGCTTTCGTACTTTTCTGGATCTTTCAGGCAACCTCGTAGCGGCAGGGGTGTCAGCCAGCAATAAGAAGCCAGCCAAAAGAAGCCAGTCAACAAACCAGCCAGGAGGAGCCAGCCAACCAGCCAGCTACGAAAAAGCAGCCAGCCAGGAGGAACCAGCCAACCAGCCAGCCAGGAGGAACCAACCAATCGGCCATCCAGGAGGAACCAGCCAGCAAGGAGGATCCAGCCAACAGCCAGCCAGGAAGAACCAGCCAACCAGGCAGCCAGGAGACATATGTCAGGAGGAGCCAGCCAACCATCCAGCCAAGAAGAACCAGCCAGCCAGGAGGAACCAGCCAGCCAGGAGGAACCAGCCAGCCAGGAAAAACCAGCCAGCTGGGAGGAACCAGCCAACCAACCTCCTGAGAGGAACCAGCCAACCAGCCAGCCAGGAAGAACCAGTCAACTAGCCAGCCAGGAGGAACCAGCCAGCCAGCAGAAACCAGCCAGCCAGGAGGAACCAGCCAACTAGCCAACCAGCCAGCCAGGAGAAATCTGTCAGAAGGAGTCAGCCAACCAACCAGCCAAGAGGATCCAGTCAGCCAGGATGAACCAACCAATAGGAGCCATCCAGGAGAAACCAGCCAGCAAGCCAGGAGGAACCAGCCAGCAAGCTAGCCAGGAAGAACCAGCCAGGAGGAGCCAACCAGGAGGAATCAGTCAGGAGGAGCCAGCCAAAAAGAGCCAGCCAACCAGCCAGCTACAAGAAACCAGTCAAATACCTGTAAGAATTTACTACTTTTACAAATTACTGCCATTGAATCACATTTTTCTTTTGAATCAAGAAAAGCACCCTTCCAAAAGACTTCTTTTGGAATGATCTAAATTTACTGTCAATAGTAGCCACTTTTTTTTCTCGTTGAAGGATGTTAAGTTGATGTTGAAGACCTAGCGCGGCTGACATCTAAATAGTAAGATCATCTACAAAAAACATGAGAAAAAGTTCTATTTCATCTGAAGTGAACGTAACACCATGTTTTCCACTTAGAATAATTATCTTTGCAAGTTCATTGATCAGCAGAGAAAACAGATAGGACTTTCAATGTAACCTTGCCTTAGGCCATGGAGGCATTCAAAGAAATGGGAATATCTATTTTCTGCGACATAATACACATGATCGGACTGTTGCGTACACTGTTTGGATAATTTTGAACATCTTCCCTTGATATCCATTCGTAATAATACAGACCATAAAACGTTCTATTCGCTGTGTCATATACTTTTTTAAAATATATAAGGCAATGTCGAGGGGGTTGTTTTTTGTTTTTTGGTTGTTGTTATTTTTTTGTCTATTTCTAAATAAATATTTTTCAATTAGTGTTCGTAAAGTGAATACATGATCCATTGTAGACCGACCCTTCCTGAATGCTGCATGAGCTATCGTGAGACGGCTTAAAAAACGGGTGTTTTCTTCCTTCAAGTTTGTATGTAAGCCATACTTCAGTTCGATGTTCATCAACTTAATGTGAAGGTGGTGCTACATGTAACTGCATCAAAATGAGATCCATTGAAATATACAAATACAAAAACAATTCAAATTAAGGTGGATTACTGACAGAATGAAATATGAGAGAAGGAATGTACCATTGATTTCATAATAGGCTGATTTATTTGATCGATTTATTTGAGTAAATGACAAATTGATGTTTTATCTTTCTGTTTCAGGAAATGGACATGGTGTCTTCTCCCTCCCCTCTGCCCTCATTCCCTGCACCCCTCCTCATCCCTTCTCCCTACCGTTGTTTCCGTAGGGTCTTTCTTGGAAGTTTGATTATGCTTCAATCTTGTGCATCCCCCTCCATGTGGGAAGAGTAACCACAATCATAGTGGCTTCTGTTGGCTTGTGAATTTGTCAATTCATCCAGTTCTTCAGGATGTTTGAAAGAGTTAAGTGTGAACTCAGGCACAGGTCAAATGGTCAGCTGACTTGTCAGCTTCTGCGCATGTGTATCGAGTGCTTGCGCCTCATCACAGCATCGATCTGCTACCCTCTGTCTCCTGTCTTTCTTCTAGATCTTCCTGGCTGCTTGATCCTCCTGGCTGGCTGACTGAACTCCTCCTGACTGGTGATGACTGATTCCTTCTGGTTGGTTGCTCCTGACTGTTCCTCCTGGCTCTGTGGTTGGATGGTTCCTCCTGACTGGCTCTTCTTGGCAGTTTGGTTGGTCGGCTCTTCCTGACTGGCTCCTCCTGGCTGGCTGGTTGGCTGGCCCCACTTGGTTGGTTCCTCCTAGCTGGCTGGTTGGCTGGCTCCTCTTGGCTGGTTCCTCCTGATTGGCTGGTTTGCTGGCTCTTGGCTGGTTCCAAGCAAGTCAGCCAACCAGCAGGAATCAACCAGGAGCCATCCAACAAGCCATCCAGGAGAATCCAGCCAGTCAGTAGAAGCCAGGCAGTTAGACAGCCAGGAGGGGTCAGCCAACAGGAGCCAGGTGCTCCAGAGATTCCACTTCTGCGATGGCTGTCTGTTTGGTGAAGGGCAGAGCAAGTGGAGATCCTGGTGTGGAATGTTACGGGGAAGTGGGATGGGAATCTTCAGAACACTCTGGACAAGTCTTGTGGCTATGGGATAGGCAACATGGACGCATGCAAGTATTTCGGCTGCAGATTTGGCTGGGGTGTTCTGTTGACAACCTGAAAGCTATCTCCGGCGTTCCCGAGACCGGTCCCAGGTGATCCTCTCTGTCTGGATCCTTCAGGCAACCTCGTAGAGACAGGGGTCTCAGCCAGGCATGAGAAGCTAGCCAGAAGAAACCACCCATGATGAAACAGCGAACCATCCAGCTGGGAGGAACTAGGCAACATGCCAGCTAGAAGGAACCAGCCATAAGGAGCCAGCCAACCAGCCAGCCAGGAGGAACCAGCCAAGAGGAGACAGCCAATTAGCCAGCCCAGCCTGGAAGAACCAGCGAAGAGGAGCCAGCCAACCAGCCAGCCAGCCAGGAGGAACCAGCCAAGAGCCAGCAAACCAGCCAATCAGGAGGAACCAGCCAAGAGGAACCAGCCA
Source organism: Monoplex corrugatus (assembly GCA_030674185.1). NCBI lineage: Eukaryota > Metazoa > Mollusca > Gastropoda > Littorinimorpha > Ranellidae > Monoplex > Monoplex corrugatus. The sequence continues at coordinate 39,866,847 of CM060310.1, forward strand.
ACTAGCCAGCTAGGAGGAACCAACCAAGTGGAGCCAGCCAACCAGCCAGCCAGGAGGAGCCAGTCAGGAAGAGCTGACCAACCAAACTGCCAGGAAGAGCCAGTCAGGAGGAACCATCCAACCAGAGAGCCAGGAGGAACAGTCAGGAGCAATCGGCCAGAAGGAACCAGTCAGTTACTCAGCCAGGAGGAGTCGGTCAGCCAGTCAGGAGGATCGAGCAGCCAGGAAGATCTAGAAGAAAGACAGGAGACAGAGGGAAGCAGATCGATGCAGTGATGAGGCGTAAGCACTCAATACACATGCACGGAAGCTGACGAGTCAGTTGACCATTTCTGTTAGTCTCTTCCTCCATCATTCCTGTCCCTTTCTTGGCATTGCCATCCCAACCAGCCTTCGTCCAGCGTCAACTGGGATGTGAGCTGGGACTTCGCTGAACTCTACATTGCCTTCTGGAGAGGTATGTTTATTAGTATACATGTACACTTGAAATGTATTAATACTCACTGCAGGCTAAATATAAATAGTGAAAACATGATGGCACACAAAAAACATAACAACCCAAGCTGTGTCATTTTGTAGATCACAGCATTCTGGCCAAAGCTAGAATGATCCCTTGTGTATGAATGTGGTTCTTGTAGGATTACATCCTTTCCTTCTTAAGCTCAAGTGGGAGTTATTTATCTTGTGATTTTGTAATGACCTGTCAGTTTAAAACGAGGCAGAAATGATAATAACAATGATAAAAAAAAAGGTAATATTGTCCCTTTCCATGGAACCAGTACCCTGTACCCTTAATTTTCAACTGTCTAGTGAGTTGGGGAATGAAGATACACTCACATTTGGAAACATTGTTTTTTCTTTTCGGAAGCTTGAAATATTAATGAATTTTAGGCCCAAAACCCCTTTCATGGAGGAAATCACAAGACACACAATTCTGCTCAACATACAATTAATTAACACACTTCAATATATATACATGGGACTATTCGTAGAGTACTAATGTAGAAAAGGACATCTGTTGTTTCAAAGTCGTACGTTAAAAATACTTCTATTTTGAAAGCAGTGACCAAAAATATCGCGAAGTTCAACATTTTTCTAATAAAACCTCATTATTAGTTATCGCCTTCAGTAACATCTAAATGATAAGATTGACCTAATTGTAAAGAGTGTATTCAAACTGAAAATATATGTAATTTTCTTGCACATTTGGACAAAGTGGACATGAAATGTTGACAGTCGCAGGCACAAAGTGGTATCTTTCTCAGTGTACTTAAAATAGCTTTAGTACTTTTCTGGATCTTTCAGGCAACTCGTGGTGGCAGGGATCTCAGCCAGCAATGAGAAACCAGCCAGAGGAGCAAGGGAAACAGCCAGCCAGGAGGAGCAAGGCAAACAGCCAGCCAGGAAGAACCAGCCAGGTGGAACCAGCCAACCAGTCAGCTGTAGGAGTCAGCCATGACGAATCAGTCAGGAGGAACCATCTAGGAGGAGCCAGCCAGCCAGGAGGAACAAACCAGCCAAGAGGAGCCAGCAAGCCAGCCAGCTAAAAAGAACCAGCCAAGAAGAGCCAGCCAACCAGCCAACCAGGAGAATCCAGCCATATACATGTAAGAATTTTCTACTTCCAAATTGCTCCCATTAAAAATCCCATTTTTCATTTAAATAAAAATAATAACCTTCCGAAAAACTGTTCTTTTAGGCTTAACTGAATTTACTGTCAATCGTAGCCACTTTTTGTTCGTTGAAGATGTTAAGTCGATGCTGAAGACCTAACGCAGTTGATGCCTTCAGTGACATCTAAAGAGTAAGATCATCTACAAAAAAGCATGAGAAAAAGTCAATGAAAACATTAATGCACACTATTGATATTATAATATCCCAAGCTGTGCCATTTTGTAGATTACAGCATTCAGGCCAAAGCTAAAATAATCCCTTGTATATGCGTGTGGTTCTTGTGGGATTATCTTTTTCCTCTCTAAAGCTCAAATGTGAGTTATTCATCTTGTGATATTGTAATGACCTGTCAGTGTGAAACGGGGCAGAAATGATAATAACAATGAAAAAAAAGGTAACATTGTCCATTTCCATGGAACCAGTACCCTGTACCCTTAATTTACAACTGTCCAAAAGTGAGTTGGAGGATAAAGACACACTCACATTTAGAAACTTTTTTTTTTTCTTTTCGGAAACTCGAAATGTTAATGAATTTAGGCCAACAACCCTTTCATGAAGGAAATCACAAGACACATTTCTGTTCAACATACACTTATTTACACACTTCAATGTATATACAGGGGAATGTTCGTAAACTACTAATGTAGAAAAGAACAGCTGTTGTTTCAAAGTTTTACGTTAAAAATACTTCTCTTATTTTTAAGGCAGTGACCAAAAACATCGCGAAGTTCACTATGGTTTCTGCAGAGCCGTCCAGCATTTATCTAATGAAAAAAATTATAAGTTATCGCCTTCAGTAAGATCTAAATAAGATTGTCTGACCTAAGTGTACAGAGAGTATTCAAACTGAAAATGTCTGTCCTTTTCTTGCATATTAGAACAAAGTGGAACTGAAATGTTGACCTCATAGTGGCAGGGATCTCAGCCAGCAATGAGAAACCAGCCAGAAGAAGCCAGCCAACCAACCAGCCAGGAGGATCAAGGCAAACAGCCAGCCAGGAGGAGCCAGCCAACCAACCAGCCAGGAGGAACCAGCCAGATGTAACCAGCCAACCAGCCAGCCAGGAGGAATCGGTCAGGAGGAACCATCTAGGAGGAGCCAGTCAGCCAGCCAGCCAGCCAGGAGGAACCAGCCAAGAAGAACCAGCCAGCCAGCTTGAAATAACCAGCCAAGAAGAGGCGGCCAACCAGCCAACCAGGATGAACCAGCCATTTACATGTAAGAATATTTTCTTACTTCCAAATTACTGCCATTAAAATCCCATTTTTCATTTAAAGGGAAACAAAAAATCCTCCGAAAAACTGTTCTTTTAGGCTTAACTAAATCTACTGTCAATCGTAGCCACTTTTTTTCGTTGAAGGATATTAAGTCGATGTCGAAGACCTAACACAGTTGATGCCTTCAATGACATCTAAAGAGTAAGATCATCACAAAAAGTATGAGAAAAAGCTCAATGACAACATTACGGCATGCACATTATTGACATAATAATATCCCAAGCTGTGCCATTTTGTAGATCACAGTATTTAGGCCAAAGCTAGAATGATCCCTTGTACATGCGTGTGGTTCTTGTGGGATTATCTTTTTCCTTTTTAAAGCTCAAGTGTGAGTTATTCATCTTGTGATTTTGTAGTGACCTGTCTGTGTGAAACGGGACAGAAATGATAATAAGTATGATAAAAATGGTAACATTGTCCCTTTCTGTGGAACCAGTTCCCTGTACCCTTAACTTTCAACTGTCCAAAAGTGAGTTGGGGATGAAGATGCACTCGCATTTTTTACTTTTTTTTTCTTTCGAAAACTCGAAATGTTAAGGAATTTAGGCCAACAACTCCTTTCATGGAGGAAGTCATAAGACACACATTTCTGTTCAGCATACAATTAATAACACACTTCAATGTATATACATGGGACTATTCGTAAAGTACTAATGTAGAAAAGGACAGCTGTCGTTTCACAGTTGTACGTTCAAAATACTTCTCTTATTTTAAAGGCAGTGACCAAAAACATCGAAGTTCACTATGGTTCCCGCAGAGTCGTCCGGCATTTTTCTAATAAAAACTCATTATTAGTTATCGCCTTCAGTAACATCTAAACGATAAGATTGTCTGACCTAATTGTACAGAGTGTATTCAAACTGAAAATGTATGTCGCTTTCTTGCACATTTGAACAAAGTGGACATGAAATGTTGACAGTCGTAGGCACAAAGTGGTATCTTTCTTTGTGTACTTAGAATAGCTTTAGTACTTTTCTGGATCTTTCAGGCAAACCTCGTAGTGGCAGTGATCTCAGCCCGTAATGAGAAACCAGCCAGAAGAAGCCATCCAGCCAACCAGCCCGCCTGGAGAAACCAGCCAGGAGGAAGGATGAGCCAGCCAGGAGGAATCAGTCAGGAGGAACCATCTAGGAGGAGCCAGCTAGCCAGCCAGCCAGGAGGAACCAGCCAAGAGGAGCCAGCCAACCAGCCAGTCAGAATGAACCAGCCAAGAAGAGCCAGCCAACCAGCCAGCTAGAAAAACCAGCCAAGAGGAGCCAGCCAACCAGCAACCAGCCAAATACATGTAAGAATTTTTACTACTTCCAAATTACTGCCATCAAAATCCCATTTTTCATTTAAATAAAAAAAAAACACCTTCCCCAAAACTGTTCTTTTAGGCTTAACTAAAACTACTGTCAGTGTGAATCGTTGCCACTTTTTTTTTCGTTGAAGACTGTTAAGTCGATGTTGAAGACCTAACGCAATTGATGCCTTCAGTGACATCTAAAGAGTAAGATCATCTACAAAAAGCAAAAAGAAAAAAGGCTCAATGGAAACCATTACGGCACACTATTGACATCATAATATCCCAAGCTGTGCCATTTTGTAGATCACAGCATTCAGATCAAAGCTAGAATGATCTCTTGTATATGCGTGTTGTTCTTGTGGGATTATCTTTTTCCTTTCTTAAGTTCAAGTGGGAGTTATTCATCTTGTGATTTTGTAGTGACCTGTCAGTGTGAAACGGGACAGAAATGATGATAATGATAAAGAAGATATTGTCCCTTTCCATGGAACCAGTTCCCTGTACCCTTATCTTTGACCGTCCAAAACTGAGTTGGGGGATGATGATGCACTCACATTTAGAAAGTTTTTTTCGGAAACTCAGAATGTTATAGAAATTTAAGCCAACAACTACTTTCATGGAGGAATTCATAAGACACACATTTCTGTTCAACATACAATTAGTTAACATACTTCAATATATATAGATGGGAATATTCGTAAATTACTAATGCAGAAAAGGACAGCTGTTGTTTCCAAGTCGTACGTTCAAAATACTTATTTTAAAGGCAGTGACCAAAAACATCCCGAAATTTACTATTGTTCCCACAGTCATCCGTCATTTTTCTAATAAAATGAACCTCAGTTGTCGCCTTCAGTAACATCTAAATAATCACATTGTCTGACCTAATTGTACAGAGTATTCAAACTTGGACAAACTGGACATGAAGTGTTGACAGTGGTGTCTGTGAACATTTAACGGGGACACACCCATCCTAAACTGTGCCAGAGATTCCTCAACATCTTCACATAAAGTATTTCAATATACTTTGCTCTTGCAAATACAGGCTGAATTTGGCCATATAGTGAACAACGTGCACTGGTATCTAAGTGGTTACGCCAGTTATGACAGAAACTGCTGGGTAATCTTTATTTCAATTCTTTACTGAATCATTTAAAGTCGCTACACCCAAAAAGTCGAACTTCTTCAAAACTATTTTCACATAAAACGTTGTTTTTTATCTTGGACAGCCAAGTTCCATGACCTTTTTCATGCATAGTGAATAACATTTTATTTTTTTTTAATACCTAGCTCCTGGCTGTTTCAGTAGTCGAAACCAATAGTTAATACATCTAGATAGCAGTAATAACAGTTATTTAGAGAGGAAATCGTCCCAGTTCTTCGTACACCATACTGTTTATTGTTGTGTTTCTTATGTGTAAAAATCTCGTGAAGGCATATGTATGTACCTGTTCAGGTTGATAACGTCTCTCATAACCCCAAATTCCTGCACCATAAAGTAGTAACAGAACTACCTGAGCATCAAACAATTAAAAGAATATGTCTAGTGAATTACATTTAATCTTTCTCAGCGTACTTAAAATAGCTTTAACACTTTCTGGAACTTTCAGGCAACCTCGAAGTGGCAGTTGGTCTCCAGAATCTTCAGACAACCTCATTGTGTCAGCCAGCAAAAGAAGCCACAGAAGAAACCAGCGAACCAACCAGGCAAGAGGAGCAAAGCAAACAGCCCAGCCAGTCAGGAGGAATCAGCCAGCCAGGAGGAACCAGCCACCAAGCCAGGAGGAGCCAGCAAGCTAGCCAGGAGGATCCAGCCACCAAGCCAGGAGGAGCCAGTAAGCTAGCCCGGAGGAACCAGCCAGGAGGAACCAGCGAGGAGGAGCCAGCCAGGAGGACCCAGCCAGGAGGAATCAATCAAGAGGAGCCACTCAGGAGGAATTAGTCAAGAGGAGCCAACCAAGAGGAGCCAGCCAACCACCCAGCTAGGAGAAACCAGCCAAATACATGTAAGAATTTACTACTTCCAAATTACTGCCATTATAATCCCATTTTCCTTTCGAATCAAGAAAACCACCTTCTGAAAGACTATTTTTTTCGACTGAACTAAATTTACTGTCAATCGTAGCCTCTTTTTTTCTCGTTGAAGGATGTTAAGTTGATGTTGAAGACCTAGCGCAGTTGAAGCCTTCAGTGACATCTAAAGAGTAAGATCATCTACAAAAAGCATGCGTAAAAGCTCTATTGCATCTGAAGCGAACGTAACACCATGTTTTCCGCTTAGAATAATTATCTTTTCAAGTTCATTGATCAGCAGAGAAAACAGGATAGGACTTTCAATGCAACCTTGCCTTAGGTCTTGAAGGCAGTCAAATAAATGGTAATATCCATTTTACTATAACATAATACACATGCTTTAACTGTTGCGTACAGTGCTTGGATAATTTTGAACATCTTCCCTTGATACCCATTCGTGATAATACAGACCATTAAACGTTCTATTCACGGTGTTATATGGGTTTTTTTAAATCTATAAAGGCAATGTCGAGGTTTGTTTTTTTGTTGTCTATTTCTAAATAAATATTTCTCAATTAGTGTTCGTAAAATGAATATATGATCCATTGTAGACCGACCCTTCCTGAATGCTGCATGAGCTATTGTGAGAGAGCTTAAGAAACGGGTGTTTTCTTCCTTCAAGTTTGTCTATAAGCCATACCTCCAGTTTGATGTTAATCACGTTAATGTGAAGATGGTGCTACATGTAACTGCATCAAAATGAGATCAATTGAAATATGCATCAAAATGAGATCCATTGAAATATGCAAATACAAAAACAATTCAAATTAAGGTGGATTACAGACAGAATGAAACATGAGAGAAGGAACGCACCATTGATTTCATATGCTGATTTATTTGATCGATTTAATTGAGTAAATGACAAACTGATGTTATATCTTTCTGTTTCAGGAAATGGACATGGTGTCTTCTCCCTCCCCTCTGCCCTCATTCCCTGCACCTCTCCTCATCCCTTCTCCCTACCGTTGTTTCCGTAGGGTCTTTCTTGGAAGTTTGATTATGCTTCAATCTTGTGCATCCCCCTCCATGTGGGAAGAGTAACCACAATCATAGTGGCTTCTGTTGGCTTGTGAATTTGTCAATTCATCCAGTTCTTCAGGATGTTTGACAGAGTTAAGTCACTACTTGCTAAATGTAACTATCAGTGAAAACATGGCATACGATTAACATTATAAAATCCCAAGCTGTGCCATTTTGTAGATCACAGTATTTGAGTCAAAGCTAGAATGAATAATCTCTTGTATATATGCATGTGGTTCTTGTGGGGTTTTCTCTTTTTCCTTTCTAAAGCAGAGGTGGTAGTTATTCATGTTGTGATTTTGTAATTTTGTAATAACCTGTCGGCGTGAAACGGGGCAGAAATGATAATGATAATGAATTAAACAAAGATAATATTGTCCCTTTCCATGGAACAAGATCCCTGTACCCTTATATTTCAAATGTCCAAAAGTGACTTGGGAGATGAAGTTGACTCACATTTTGAAACTAATGCTGTTGGGTTTTTTTTTCGGAAACTCGTCATGTTAATAAATTTAGGCCAACAGCCCCTTTCATGGAGGCAAACACAAGACGCACATTTTTGTTCAACATACAATTAACACATTTCAGTGTATATACAGGGGAATGTTCGTAAACTACTAATGTCAAAAAGGACAGCTGTTGTTTCAAAGTTGTACATTCAAAATACTTCTCTTATCTTAAAGGCAGTGACCAAAAACTTCGCAAAGTTCAATATAGTTCCCTCAGTGTCATCCGTTATTTTTCCTAAAAAAATTAAAAAACAAAACAAAAAACAAAACAAAACAAAAAACAACTAAGTTGTCGCCTTCAGTAACATCTAAATGATAACATCGTCTGACCTAATTGTACATAGAGTACTCAAACTGAAAATGTATCCCGTTTTCCTGCACATTTGGACAAACTGGATATGTATTGTTGACAGTACTAGGCGCAAAGTGGTGTCTGTGAACGTTTAACGGGGACACACCCATCCTAAATTGTGGCATAGATTCCTCAACACCTTCACATACAGGATCTTAATATACTTAGCTCTTGCAAATATAGGCTGACATTTGCCATATAGTGAACAGCAAGCACAAAGTGGTTACACCAGCTGTGACAGAAACTGCTTCATAATATTTTTTTTCAGTTCTTTACTGAATCGTTTCTCGGCGCCACACCCAAAAAGCCAAACTTCTTCAAAACCATTCTCACATTAAACGTTGCTTTTTTTTTTATCTTGGACACCTAAGTTCTATGAACTTTTCCATGCATTATATATATTTTTTTAATACCCACCTACTGGATGTTTCAGTAGTCGAAACCAATATTTAATACATCTAGTAATAGCAGTTATTTAGAGAGGAAATGTCCCAATTCTCCGTACAATATATGATATATTGTTTTGTATCTTACGTGTAAAAATCTCTTGCAAGCATATACATGTACCTGTTCAAGTTGATAGCGTCTCTCATAACCCACATTCCTGCACCATAAAGTAGTAATGGAACTACCTGAGCATCAAACATTTAAAAGAATATGTCTAGTGAATAACATTCAATCTGTTTCAGTGTACTTAAATAGCTTTCGTACTTTTCTGGATCTTTCAGGCAACCTCGTAGCGGCAGGGGTGTCAGCCAGCAATAAGAAGCCAGCCAAAAGAAGCCAGTCAACAAACCAGCCAGGAGGAGCCAGCCAACCAGCCAGCTACGAAAAAGCAGCCAGCCAGGAGGAACCAGCCAACCAGCCAGCCAGGAGGAACCAACCAATCGGCCATCCAGGAGGAACCAGCCAGCAAGGAGGATCCAGCCAACAGCCAGCCAGGAAGAACCAGCCAACCAGGCAGCCAGGAGACATATGTCAGGAGGAGCCAGCCAACCATCCAGCCAAGAAGAACCAGCCAGCCAGGAGGAACCAGCCAGCCAGGAGGAACCAGCCAGCCAGGAAAAACCAGCCAGCTGGGAGGAACCAGCCAACCAACCTGAGAGGAACCAGCCAACCAGCCAGCCAGGAAGAACCAGTCAACTAGACAGCCAGGAGGAACCAGCCAGCCAGCAGAAACCAGCCAGCCAGGAGGAACCAGCCAACTAGCCAACCAGCCAGCCAGGAGAAATCTGTCAGAAGGAGTCAGCCAACCAACCAGCCAAGAGGATCCAGTCAGCCAGGATGAACCAACCAATAGGAGCCATCCAGGAGAAACCAGCCAGCAAGCCAGGAGGAACCAGCCAGCAAGCTAGCCAGGAAGAACCAGCCAGGAGGAGCCAACCAGGAGGAATCAGTCAGGAGGAGCCAGCCAAAAAGAGCCAGCCAACCAGCCAGCTACAAGAAACCAGTCAAATACCTGTAAGAATTTACTACTTTTACAAATTACTGCCATTGAAATCACATTTTTCTTTTGAATCAAGAAAAGCACCCTTCCAAAAGACTTCTTTTGGAATGATCTAAATTTACTGTCAATAGTAGCCACTTTTTTTTCTCGTTGAAGGATGTTAAGTTGATGTTGAAGACCTAGCGCGGCTGACATCTAAATAGTAAGATCATCTACAAAAAACATGAGAAAAAGTTCTATTTCATCTGAAGTGAACGTAACACCATGTTTTCCACTTAGAATAATTATCTTTGCAAGTTCATTGATCAGCAGAGAAAACAGATAGGACTTTCATGTAACCTGCCTTAGGCATGGAGGGCATTTCAAAGAAATGGGAATATCTATTTTTCCTGCGACATAATTCGCAATCACCCACACCCCTTTTATTTCGCTAATGTTGCGTGTTGTGACTAACGGGGGTTTGGGGGGGGGGGGGGGGGGGGGGGGGGGGGGGGGGGGGGGGGGGGGGGGGGGTGGGGGGGGGGGGGGGGGGGGGGGTGAAGGGGGGCGAAGCAACAAACTTCACCATCAAGGGGGGGTGAGAATTGAACAAATCAATTAGATAATACAACAACTATAAAAAACGGATTTAGATATTAACAAATGTAATTAGGCTTCAAATATAAAAATAGACATATAAATTATAACCATCAATAACCTCTAACAACAAATAAATTATTCATATAAAATATAATTGTACCAAAAAAAACATGGGATCAAAATATAAATTGGTAGGTTAGAAGGGGTGTTTAAATTATAACAAATCAAAAATATAAATTAAAAATAACAATCTCAAACTAAAAAATAATTTGAAAGGGGGGGGGGGGGGTGGATAGTGTGGGGGGGGGGGGGTATAAAAAAAATAATGGGGGGGGGGGGGGGGGGGGGGGGAATAATAGAATAAAAAAAAAGTATAAAAGATAAAGAGTAGATGAAATTATTAGAAAGAATTAATAATAGAATATATATAATTTATTAAAGTAATTTATAAGTAAGAAATATATTATAGAATTATTATTAATTTTAATATAAAGTATATAAATAAAAAGAAAATAAAAAAAATGTAATAATATATTAAAATGTTTGTATATAAGGAGTAGGAATTTTAATTTGTTAATATATTTGTTATTTATGGGTTTTTTATTTTTATTGGGGGGGGGGGGAGTGTGGTGGGTTGGGGGGGATTATGAAAATGAAATAGTGTTGAATGGTGATTTGGTAGTGTTTGGGGGTGTTAGACATATATATTAGGTTGAGTTGTTATTTGTGTTGGGGGGGGGGGGGGGGGGGGGGGGGGGTGGGGGGGTGGTTTGTGGTTGGTGTTATGGGGTTTGTGTTGTGTTGTTGTGGTTGGTAGTTTGGTGTTGGGGTGTTGGGGGGGGGGTGTTTGTGGGGTGTGTGTTTTTATTGGGGGGTGTTGATGTTTGTTTTGTGGGGGTTTGGTTTTTTTGTGTTTTTGTTGGGGGGTTGTATTGGTGTTGGGTTTTTTTTTGTTTGGTGGTGTGGGTGTTGGTGTTTGTTGGGGGGGGTGGGTTGGGGGGTGTGGGGTTGGGGGGGTGGGTGTTGTGTTGGGGGGGGGTTTTTGTTGGGGGGGGGGGGGGGGGGGTGGTTGGTTGTTTTTTTTGTTTTGGGGGGGGGGGGTTTGGGGGGGGTTTGTTTGGGGGGGGGGGGGGGGGGGGGGGGGGGGGGTGGGGGGGGGGGGGGGGGGGGGGGGGGTGTGGGGGGGGGGGGGGGGGGGGGTGGGGTGGGGGGGGGGGGGGTGGGGGGGGGGGTGTGGGGGGGGGGGGGGGGTGTGGGGGTGGGGGGGGGGGGGGGGGTGGGGGGGGGGGGGGGGTGGGGGGGTGGGGGGGGGGGGGGGGGGGGGGGGGGGTGGGTGGTGGGGGTGGGGGGTTGGGGGGGGGGGGGTGGGGGGGTTGGGGGGGGGGGGGGGGGTGGGGGGGTGGGGGGGGGGGGGGGGGGGGGGGGGGGGGGGGGGGGGGGGGGGGGGGGGGGGGGGGGGGGGGGGTTGGGGGGGGGGGGGGGGGGGGGGGGGGGGGGGGGGGGGGGGGGGGGTTGGGGGTTGGGTGTGGTTGTGTTTTGTGGGTTTTTGGTGGGGGTGGGTTTGGTTGTGTTTTTGGTTGTGGTGTGGTTGGGTGGTTGTGGGGTGGGTGGGTGGTGGTTGGGGGTGGGGGGGTTGGTTTTGTGGTGGGGGGTTGTGGTTGTTGTTTTGTGTTTGGTGTGGTTTGTTGTGTTGGGTTGTTGGGGTGGTGGGGTGGGTTTGGGTGGGTTGGGGTTGTGTGGGTGGGTGTGGGGGGGTTTGGGTGTGGTGGGTGTGGGGGTTGGGTTTGGGTTTGTTGGTTTGGGTGGTGGTTGGGGGGGGGTTTTTTTGGTTGTTGGTGTTTTTGTGTTGTTGTGTTTTGTGGGGGGGGTTTGTGTGGGGTGGTGGTGGGGTGGGTTGTTGGTGTGTGGGGTGGGTGGGTGGGTGTGTGGTTTTGTGGTGTGTTGTGGTGGGTGGTTGTGGGTGGGGGTTGGTTGTTGTGTGTTGTTGGGTGGTGGTTGGGGGGTGGGGGTGTGGTGGGGTTGTGTGTGTGTGGGGGTGTGGTTGGGTGGTTGGTGTTGTGGGGTTTGGGGTGGTTTGTGTGTGGGGTGTTTTGTGTTGTTGGTGGGTGTGGGTGGTTGGGTGTGTGGGGGGTGGTTGGTGGGGTTGTGTTGTGGTTGGGGTGTGTGTGTTTTGGTGTTTGGGGTGGGTGGTTGGGTGTGGGGGGGGTGGGGTGTTGGGGTGGGTTTTGGGTGGTTGGGTTGGGGGTTTGTTGTTGTGGGTTGGTGTGTGGGTGTGGGGTTGTTTTGGTGGGTGGTTGTTGGTTTTTGGGGTTGGGTGGTGGGTGTGGTGTTGTGGGTGGGGTGGTGGGTGGTTTGTTGTGTTGTTTTGTTGGGGGTGGGTTTGGTGTGGTGGTGGTTGTGGGGGGGGGTGGGGGTGTGTTGGTGTTGGTGGGTGTTTGTTGGTGGTGTTTGTTGGTGGGGTGGTTTTGTGTGTGTGTTGTGTTGTGTGGGGGGGGGTGTGGGGTTGGTGGGGTGGGGGGGTTTGGGGTTGGTGGGTTGGTTGGGGGGTGGGGGGGGGTGGGGGTGGTTTTGTGGGGTTTTGGGTTATGTGTTGTGTGGGGTGGTGGGGTGGTGTGGTGTTGGTTGGGGTTTGTGGGGGGTGGTGGGGTTTTGGTGTTGGTTGGGGGTGGGTTGGTGGTGGGGGGTGGGGTGGGGGTGGGGGTGGTTGTGGTTGTTGTGTTTGGGGGGTGTTTGGTGGGTGTGGTTGTTGTGGGTTTGTTGTGTGGGGGTGTGTGGGTTGGGGTTTGTTTGTTTGTTGGTTGGGGTTGTTTGGGGGTTGGGGTGTTTTTGGGGGTGTTTGGGGTTTGGGGGGGGTGTGTTTGGGGGTTTGGGGGGGTGGGGGGGGTTGGGTTGGGGGGGGGTGTTTTGGGGTTTGGTTGTTTGGGGGTGGGGGTTTGGGGGGGTTTTGGGTGTGGGGGTTGGGGGGTGGTGGGGTGGGGGTGGGGTTGTTTGGGGGGTTGTGGGGGGGGGGGTTTGTGGGTGTGGGGGTTTGGGGGTTTTTTGGGGGGGGGGGGTTGGTTTTTGGGGGTTTTGGGGGGGTTTTGTTTGGGGGGGTTTTTTGGGGGGTGGGGGGTTTTTTGTTTGTGGGGTGGGGTGTGGGTGGGTGTTTGTGTGTGTGGTTGTGTTGTTGGGTGTTGTTTGGTGTGTTGGGGTGTGGGGTGTGTGGGTTGTGTGTGTGGGGGTTTTGTTTTTTTTGGTTTGGGGGGTTGTTTTGGGGGTTTGTTTTTGTTTTGTGTTTTTTTTTTTTTTTGGTTGTTTTTGTTTTTTTTTTTTTTTTTTTGTTTTTTTTGTTTTTTTTTTTTTTTTTTTTATTTATGTTTTGGGGGGGGGTTTTGTTTTTGTTTGGGGGTTTTTGGTTTTTTTTTTTTGGGGGGGTTTTTTTTTTTTTTTTTTTTTTTTTTTTTTTTTTTTTTGTTTTATTTGTTTGGGGGTTTGGGTTTTTGGGGTTTTGGGGGTGGGGGGTTTTGGTTTTTTGGTTTTTTGGGGGGGGTGGGGTGGGGGGTTTTTTTGGGTTGGGGGGGGGG
>CM060310.1:39880729-39928229 GCA_030674185.1 Monoplex corrugatus
CAGGCATGAGAAGCTAACCAGAAGAAACCACCCAACCAATCAGCCAGCCATGATGAAACAGCCACCCTTCCAGCTGGGATGAACTAGGCAACAAGCTAGCTAGAAGGAACCAGCCATAAGGAGCCAGCCAACCAGCCAGCCAGGAGGAACCAAACAAGAGGAGAGCCAATCAGCCAGCCCAGCCTGGAGGAACCAGCGAAGAGGAGCCAGCCCACCACCAGCCAGCCAGGAGGAACCAGCCAAGAGCCAGCAAACCAGCCAATCAGGAGGAACCAGCCAAGAGGAGCCAGCCAACCAGCCAGCTAGGAGGAACCAACCAAGTGGAGCCAGCCAACCAGCCAGCCAGGAGGAGCCAGTCAGGAAGAGCCGACCAACCAAACTGCCAGGAAGAGCCAGTCAGGAGGAACCAGCCAACCAGAGAGCCAGGAGGAACAGTCAGGAGCAACCAACCAGAAGGAACCAGTCAGTCACTCAGCCAGGAGGAGTCAGTCAGCCAATCAGGAGGATCAAGCAGCCAGGAAGATCTAGAAGAAAGACAGGAGACAGCGGGTAGGAGATCGATGTCGTGATGAGGCGTAAGCACTCAATACACATGCACGGAAGCTGACGAGTCAGTTGACCATTTCTGTTAGTCTCTTCCTCCATCATTCCTGTCCCTTTCTTGGCATTGCCGTCCCAACCGGCCTGCGTCCAGTGTCAACTGGGATGTGAGCTGTCAGTGCTGGGGCTTCGCTGAACTCTACATTGCCTTCTGGGGAGGTATGTTTATTAGTATACATGTGCACTTAAAATGTGTTAAGTCACTACTTGCTAAATGTAACTATCAGTGAAAACATGATGGCATACGATTAACATTATAAAATCCCAAGCTGTGCCATTTTGTAGATCACAGTATTTGAGTCAAAGCTAGCAATGAATAATCTCTTGTATATATGTGGGGTTTTCTCTTTTTCCTTTCTAAAGCAGAGGTGGTAGTTATTCATGTTGTGATTTTGTAATTTTGTAATAACCTGTCGGCGTGAAACGGGGCAGAAATGATAATGATAATGAATTAAACAAAGATAATATTGTCCCTTTCCATGGAACAAGATCCCTGTACCCTTATATTTCGAATGTCCAAAAGTGACTTGGGAGATGAAGTTGCACTCACATTTTGAAACTAATGCTGTTGGGGTTTTTTTTTCGGAAACTCGGCATGTTAATAAATTTAGGCCAACAGCCCCTTTCATGGAGGCAAACACAAGACGCACATTTTTGTTCAACATACAATTAACACATTTCAGTGTATATACAGGGGAATGTTCGTAAACTACTAATGTCAAAAAGGACAGCTGTTGTTTCAAAGTTGTACATTCAAAATACTTCTCTTATCTTAAAGGCAGTGACCAAAAACTTCGCAAAGTTCAATATAGTTCCCTCAGTGTCATCCGTTATTTTTCCTAAAAAAATTTAAAAACAAAACAAAAAACAAAACAAAACAAAAAACAACTAAGTTGTCGCCTTCAGTAACATCTAAATGATAACATCGTCTGACCTAATTGTACATAGAGTACTCAAACTAAAAATGTATCCTGTTTTCCTGCACATTTGGACAAACTGGATATGTATTGTTGACAGTACTAGGCGCAAAAGTGGTGTCTGTGAACGTTTAACGGGGACACGCCCATCCTAAATTGTGGCATAGATTCCTCAACACCTTCACATACAGGATCTTAATATACTTAGCTCTTGCAAATATAGGCTGACATTTGCCATATAGTGAACAGCGAGCACAAAGTGGTTACACCAGCTGTGACAGAAACTGCTTCATAATATTTTTTTTCAGTTCTTTACTTAATCGTTTCTCGGCGCCACACCCAAAAAGCCAAACTTCTTCAAAGCCATTCTCACATTAAACGTTGCTTTTTTTTTTATCTTGGACACCTAAGTTCTATGACCTTTTCCATGCATATATTTTTTTTTTTAATACCCACCTACTGGATGTTTCAGTAGTCGAAACCAATATTTAATACATCTAGTAATAGCAGTTATTTAGAGAGTAAATGTCCCAATTCTCCGTACAATATATGATATATTGTTTTGTATCTTACGTGTAAAAATCTCTTGCAAGCATATACATGTACCTGTTCAAGTTGATAGCGTCTCTCATAACCCCACATTCCTGCACCATAAAGTAGTAATGGATCTACCTGAGCATCAAACATTTAAAAGAATATGTCTAGTGAATAACATTCAATCTGTTTCAGTGTACTTAAAATAGCTTTCGTACTTTTCTGGATCTTTCAGGCAACCTCGTAGCGGCAGGGGTGTCAGCCAGCAATAAGAAGCCAGCCAAAAGAAGCCAGTCAACAAACCAGCCAGGAGGAGCCAGCCAACCAGCCAGCTACGAAAAAGCAGCCAGCCAGGAGGAACCAGCCAACCAGGAGGAATCGGTCAGGAGGAACCATCCAGGAGGAACCAGCCAGCAAGGAGGATCCAGCCAACAGCCAGCCAGGAAGAACCAGCCAACCAGCCAGCCAGGAGACATATGTCAGGAGGAGCCAGCCAACCATCCAGCCAAGAAGAACCAGCCAGCCAGGAGGAACCAGCCAGCCAGGAAAAACCAGCCAGCTGGGAGGAACCAGCCAACCAACCTCCTGAGAGGAACCAACCAACCAGCCAGCCAGGAAGAACCAGTCAACTAGCCAGCCAGGAGGAACCAGCCAGCCAGCAGAAACCAGCCAGCCAGGAGGAACCAGCCAACTAGCCAACCAGCCAGCCAGGAGAAATCTGTCAGAAGGAGTCAGCCAACCAGCCAGCCAAGAGGATCCAGTCAGCCAGGATGAACCAACCAATAGGAGCCATCCAGGAGAAACCAGCCAGCAAGCCAGGAGGAACCAGCCAGCAAGCTAGCCAGGAAGAACCAGCCAGGAGGAGCCAACCAGGAGGAATCAGTCAGGAGGAGCCAGCCAAAAAGAGCCAGCCAATCAGCCAGCTACAAGAAACCAGCCAAATACCTGTAAGAATTTACTACTTTTACAAATTACTGCCATTGAAATCACATTTTTCTTTTGAATCAAGAAAAGCACCCTTCCAAAAGACTTCTTTTCGAATGATCTAAATTTACTGTCAATAGTAGCCACTTTTTTTTCTCGTTGAAGGATGTTAAGTTGATGTTGAAGACCTAGCGTGGCTGACATCTAAATAGTAGGATCATCTACAAAAAACATGAGAAAAAGTTCTATTTCATCTGAAGTGAACGTAACACCATGTTTTCCACTTAGAATAATTATCTTTGCAAGTTCATTGATCAGCAGAGAAAACAGATAGGACTTTCAATGTAACCTTGCCTTAGGCCATGGAGGCATTCAAAGAAATGGGAATATCCATTTTCTGCGACATAATACACATGATCGGACTGTTGCGTACACTGTTTGGATAATTTTGAACATCTTCCCTTGATATCCATTCGTAATAATACAGACCATAAAACGTTCTATTCGCTGTGTCATATACTTTTTTAAAATATATAAAGGCAATGTCGAGGGGGGTTGTTTTTTGTTTTTTGGTTGTTGTTGTTTTTTTTGTCTATTTCTAAATAAATATTTTTCAATTAGTGTTCGTAAAGTGAATACATGATCCATTGTAGACCGACCCTTCCTGAATGCTGCATGAGCTATCGTGAGACAGCTTAAAAAACGGGTGTTTTTTTCCTTCAAGTTTGTATGTAAGCCATACTTCAGTTTGATGTTCATCAACTTAATGTGAAGGTGGTGCTACATGTAACTGCATCAAAATGAGATCCATTGAAATATACAAATACAAAAACAATTCAAATTAAGGTGAATTACTGACAGAATGAAATATGAGAGAAGGAATGTACCATTGATTTCATAATAGGCTGATTTATTTGATCGATTTATTTGAGTAAATGACAAATTGATGTTTTATCTTTCTGTTTCAGGAAATCGACATGGTGTCTTCTCCCTCCCCTCTGCCCTCATTCCCTGCACCCCTCCTCATCCCTTCTCCCTACCGTTGTTTCCGTAGGGTCTTTCTTGGAAGTTTGATTATGCTTCAATCTTGTGCATCCCCCTCTTTGTGGGAAGAGTAACCACAATCATATTGGCTTCTGTTGGCTTGTGAATTTGTCAATTCATCCAGTTCTTCAGGATGTTTGAAAGAGTTAAGTGTGAACTCAGGCACAGGTCAAATGGTCAGCTGACTTGTCAGCTTCTGCGCATGTGTATCGAGTGCTTGAGCCTCATCACGGCATCGATCTGCTACCCTCTGTCTCCTGTCTTTCTTCTAGATCTTCCTGGCTGCTTGATCCTCCTGACTGGCTGGCTGACTCCTCCTGACTGAGTGACTGACTGGTTCCTTCTGGTTGGTTGCTCCTGACTGCTCATCCTGGCTGTCTGGTTGGATGGTTCCTCCTGACTGGCTCTTCCTGGCAGTTTGGTTGGTCGGCTCTTCCTGACTGGCTCCTCCTGGCTGGCTGGTTGGCTGGCTCCACTTGGTTGGTTCCTCCTAGCTGGCTGGTTGGCTGGCTCCTCTTGGCTGGTTCCTCCTGATTGGCTGGTTTGCTGGCTCTTGGCTGGTTCCTCCTGGCCAGCCAGCCAGTAGGACAAGCAAGTCAGCCAACCAGCAGGAATCAACCACGAGCCATCCAACAAGCCATCCAGGAGAATCCAGCCAGTCAGTAGAAGCCAGGCAGTTAGACAGCCAGGAGGGTCAGCCAACAGGAGCCAGGTGCTCCAGAGATTCCCACTTCTGCGATGGCTGTCTGTTTGGTGAAGGGCAGAGCAAGTGGAGATCCTGGTGTGGAATGTTACGGGGAAGTGGGATGGGAATCTTCAGAACACTCTGGACAAGTCTTGTGGCTATGGGATAGGCGACATGGACGCATGTCAAGTATTTCGGCTGCAGATTTGGCTGGGGTGTTCTGTTGACAACCTGAAAGCTATCTCCGGCGTTCCCGAGACCGGTCCCAGGTGATCCTCTCTGTCTGGATCCTTCAGGCAACCTCGTAGAGACAGGGGTCTCAGCCAGGCATGAGAAGCTAGCCAGAAGAAACCACCCAACCAACCAGCCATGATGAAACAGCCAACCACCAGCTGGGAGGAACTAGGCAACATGCCAGCTAGAAGGAACCAGCCATAAGGAGCCATCCAACCAGCCAGCCAGGAGGAACCAGCCAAGAGGAGACAGCCAATTAGCCAGCCCAGCCTGGAGGAACCAGCGAAGAGGAGCCAGCCACCACCAGCCAGCCAGCCAGGAGGAACCAGCCAAGAGCCAGCAAACCAGCCAATCAGGAGGAACCAGCCAAGAGGAACCAGCCAACCAGCCAGCTAGGAGGAACCAACCAAGTGGAGCCAGCCAACCAGCCAGCCAGGAGGAGCCAGTCAGGAAGAGCCGACCAACCAAACTACCAGGAAGGGCCAGTCAGGAGGAACCATCCAACCAGACAACCAGGAGGAACAGTCAGGAGCAATCAGCCAGAAGGAACCAGTCAGTCACTCAGCCAGGAGGAGTCAGTCAGCCAGTCAGGAGGATCGAGCAGCCAGGAAGATCTAGAAGAAAGACAGGAGACAGAGGGAAGCAGATCGATGCAGTGATGAGGCGTAAGCACTCAATCCACATGCACGGAAGCTGACGAGTCAGTTGACCATTTCTGTTAGTCTCTTCCTCCATCATTCCTGTCCCTTTCTTGGCATTGCCATCCCAACCAGCCTTCGTCCAGCGTCAACTGGGATGTGAGCTGTCAGTGCTGGGACTTCGCTGAACTCTACATTGCCTTCTGGAGAGGTATGTTTATTAGTATACATGTACACTTGAAATGTATTTATACTCACTGCAGGCTAAATATAAATAGTGAAAACATGATGGCACACAAAAAACATCATAACAACCCAAGCTGTGTCATTTTGTAGATCACAGCATTCAGGCCAAAGCTAGAATGATCCCTTGTGTATGAATGTGGTTCTTGTAGGATTACATCCTTTCCTTCTTAAGCTCAAGTGGGAGTTATTATCTTGTGATTTTGTAATGACCTGTCAGTTTAAAACGAGGCAGAAATGATAATAACAATGATAAAAAAGGTAATATTGTCCCTTTCCATGGAACCAGTACCCTGTACCCTTAATTTTCAACTGTCTAGTGAGTTGGGGAATGAAGATACACTCACATTTGGAAACATTGTTTTTTCTTTTCGGAAGCTTGAAATATTAATGAATTTTAGGCCCAAAACCCCTTTCATGGAGGAAATCACAAGACACACAATTCTGTTCAACATACAATTAATTAACACACTTCAATGTATATACATGGGACTATTCGTAAAGTACTAATGTAGAAAAGGACAGCTGTTGTTTCAAAGTCGTACGTTAAAAATACTTCTCCTATTTTGAAAGCAGTGACCAAAAATATCGCGAAGTTCACTATGGTTCCCACAGAGGCGTCCAACATTTTTCTAATAAAAACTCATTATTAGTTATCGCCTTCAGTAACATCTAAATGATAAGATTGACCTAATTGTAAAGAGTGTATTCAAACTGAAAATATATGTAATTTTCTTGCACATTTGGACAAAGTGGACATGAAATGTTGACAGTCGCAGGCACAAAGTGGTATCTTTCTCAGTGTACTTAAAATAGCTTTAGTACTTTTCTGGATCTTTCAGGCAACCTCGTGGTGGCAGGGATCTCAGCCAGCAATGAGAAACCAGCCAGAAGAAGCCAGTCAACCAACCAGCCAGGAGGAGCAAGGGAAACAGCCAGCCAGGAGGAGCAAGGCAAACAGCCAGCCAGGAAGAACCAGCCAGGTGGAACCAGCCAACCAGTCAGCTGTAGGAGCCAGCCATGACGAATCAGTCAGGAGGAACCATCTAGGAGGAGCCAGCCAGCCAGGAGGAACAAACCAGCCAAGAGGAGCCAGCAAGCCAGCCAGCTAAAAAGAACCAGCCAAGAAGAGCCAGCCAACCAGCCAACCAGGAGAATCCAGCCATATACATGTAAGAATTTTCTACTTCCAAATTGCTCCCATTAAAAATCCCATTTTTCATTTAAATAAAAATAATAACCTTCCGAAAAACTGTTCTTTTAGGCTTAACTGAATTTACTGTCAATCGTAGCCACTTTTTGTTCGTTGAAGGATGTTAAGTCGATGCTGAAGACCTAACGCAGTTGATGCCTTCAGTGACATCTAAAGAGTAAGATCATCTACAAAAAAGCATGAGAAAAAAGTCAATGAAAACATTACTGCACACTATTGATATTATAATATCCCAAGCTGTGCCATTTTGTAGATCACAGCATTCAGGCCAAAGCTAAAATAATCCCTTGTATATGCGTGTGGTTCTTGTGGGATTATCTTTTTCCTCTCTAAAGCTCAAGTGTGAGTTATTCATCTTGTGATTTTGTAATGACCTGTCAGTGTGAAACGGGGCAGAAATGATAATAACAATGAAAAAAAAGGTAACATTGTCCATTTCCATGGAACCAGTACCCTGTACCCTTAATTTACAACTGTCCAAAAGTGAGTTGGAGGATAAAGACACACTCACATTTAGAAACATTTTTTTTTTCTTTCGGAAACTCGAAATGTTAATGAATTTAGGCCAACAACCCTTTCATGAAGGAAATCACAAGACACATTTCTGTTCAACATACACTTATTTACACACTTCAATGTATATACAGGGGAATGTTCGTAAACTACTAATGTAGAAAAGAACAGCTGTTGTTTCAAAGTTTTACGTTAAAAATACTTCTCTTATTTTTAAGGCAGTGACCAAAAACATCGCGAAGTTCACTATGGTTTCTGCAGAGTCGTCCAGCATTTATCTAATGAAAAAAATTATAAGTTATCGCCTTCAGTAAGATCTAAATAAGATTGTCTGACCTAAGTGTACAGAGAGTATTCAAACTGAAAATGTCTGTCCTTTTCTTGCATATTAGAACAAAGTGGAACTGAAATGTTGACCTCATAGTGGCAGGGATCTCAGCCAGCAATGAGAAACCAGCCAGAAGAAGCCAGCCAACCAACCAGCCAGGAGGATCAAGGCAAACAGCCAGCCAGGAGGAGCCAGCCAACCAACCAGCCAGGAGGAACCAGCCAGATGTAACCAGCCAACCAGCCAGCCAGGAGGAATCGGTCAGGAGGAACCATCTAGGAGGAGCCAGTCAGCCAGCCAGCCAGCCAGGAGGAACCAGCCAAGAAGAACCAGCCAGCCAGCTTGAAATAACCAGCCAAGAAGAGGCAGCCAACCAGCCAACCAGGATGAACCAGCCATTTACATGTAAGAATATTTTCTTACTTCCAAATTACTGCCATTAAAATCCCATTTTTCATTTAAAGGGAAACAAAAAATCCTCCGAAAAACTGTTCTTTTAGGCTTAACTAAATCTACTGTCAATCGTAGCCACTTTTTTTTCGTTGAAGGATATTAAGTCGATGTCGAAGACCTAACACAGTTGATGCCTTCAATGACATCTAAAGAGTAAGATCATCACAAAAAGTATGAGAAAAAGCTCAATGACAACATTACGCATGCACATTATTGACATAATAATATCCCAAGCTGTGCCATTTTGTAGATCACAGTATTTAGGCCAAAGCTAGAATGATCCCTTGTACATGCGTGTGGTTCTTGTGGGATTATCTTTTTCCTTTTTAAAGCTCAAGTGTGAGTTATTCATCTTGTGATTTTGTAGTGACCTGTCTGTGTGAAACGGGACAGAAATGATAATAAGTATGATAAAAATGGTAACATTGTCCCTTTCTGTGGAACCAGTTCCCTGTACCCTTAACTTTCAACTGTCCAAAAGTGAGTTGGGGATGAAGATGCACTCGCATTTTTTACTTTTTTTTCTTTTCGAAAACTCGAAATGTTAAGGAATTTAGGCCAACAACTCCTTTCATGGAGGAAGTCATAAGACACACATTTCTGTTCAGCATACAATTAATAACACACTTCAATGTATATACATGGGACTATTCGTAAAGTACTAATGTAGAAAAGGACAGCTGTCGTTTCACAGTTGTACGTTCAAAATACTTCTCTTATTTTAAAGGCAGTGACCAAAAACATCGCGAAGTTCACTATGGTTCCCGCAGAGTCGTCCGGCATTTTTCTAATAAAAACTCATTATTAGTTATCGCCTTCAGTAACATCTAAACGATAAGATTGTCTGACCTAATTGTACAGAGTGTATTCAAACTGAAAATGTATGTCGCTTTCTTGCACATTTGAACAAAGTGGACATGAAATGTTGACAGTCGTAGGCACAAAGTGGTATCTTTCTTTGTGTACTTAGAATAGCTTTAGTACTTTTCTGGATCTTTCAGGCAAACCTCGTAGTGGCAGTGATCTCAGCCCGTAATGAGAAACCAGCCAGAAGAAGCCATCCAGCCAACCAGCCCGCCTGGAGAAACCAGCCAGGAGGAAGGATGAGCCAGCCAGGAGGAATCAGTCAGGAGGAACCATCTAGGAGGAGCCAGCTAGCCAGCCAGCCAGGAGGAACCAGCCAAGAGGAGCCAGCCAACCAGCCAGTCAGAATGAACCAGCCAAGAAGAGCCAGCCAACCAGCCAGCTAGAAAAACCAGCCAAAGAGGCCAGCCACCAGCCAACCAGCCAACCAGGAGGAACCAGCCAAATACATGTAAGAATTTTTACTACTTCCAAATTACTGCCATCAAAATCCCATTTTTCATTTAAATAAAAAAAAACACCTTCCCCAAAACTGTTCTTTTAGGCTTAACTAAAACTACTGTCAGTGTGAATCGTTGCCACTTTTTTTTTCGTTGAAGACTGTTAAGTCGATGTTGAAGACCTAACGCAATTGATGCCTTCAGTGACATCTAAAGAGTAAGATCATCTACAAAAAGCAAAAAGAAAAAAGCTCAATGGAAACCATTACGGCACACTATTGACATCATAATATCCCAAGCTGTGCCATTTTGTAGATCACAGCATTCAGATCAAAGCTAGAATGATCCTTGTATATGCGTGTTGTTCTTGTGGGATTATCTTTTTCCTTTCTTAAGTTCAAGTGGGAGTTATTCATCTTGTGATTTTGTAGTGACCTGTCAGTGTGAAACGGGACAGAAATGATGATAATGATAAAGAAGATATTGTCCCTTTCCATGGAACCAGTTCCCTGTACCCTTATCTTTGACCGTCCAAAACTGAGTTGGGGGATGATGATGCACTCACATTTAGAAACAGTTTTTTTCGGAAACTCAGAATGTTATAGAAATTTAAGCCAACAACTCCTTTCATGGAGGAATTCATAAGACACACATTTCTGTTCAACATACAATTAGTTAACATACTTCAATATATATAGATGGGAATATTCGTAAATTACTAATGCAGAAAAGGACAGCTGTTGTTTCCAAGTCGTACGTTCAAAATACTTATTTTAAAGGCAGTGACCAAAAACATCCGAAATTTACTATTGTTCCCACAGTCATCCGTCATTTTTCTAATAAAATGAACTCAGTTGTCGCCTTCAGTAACATCTAAATAATCACATTGTCTGACCTAATTGTACAGATATTCAAACTTGGACAAACTGGACATGAAGTGTTGACAGTGGTGTCTGTGAACATTTAACGGGGACACACCCATCCTAAACTGTGCCAGAGATTCCTCAACATCTTCACATAAAGTATTTCAATATACTTTGCTCTTGCAAATACAGGCTGAATTTGGCCATATAGTGAACAACGTGCACTGGTATCTAAGTGGTTACGCCAGTTATGACAGAAACTGCTGGTAATCTTTATTTCAATTCTTTACTGAATCATTTAAAGTCGCTACACCCAAAAAGTCGAACTTCTTCAAAACTATTTTCACATAAAACGTTGTTTTTTTATCTTGGACAGCCAAGTTCCATGACCTTTTTCATGCATAGTGAATAACATTTTTTTTTTTTAATACCTAGCTCCTGGCTGTTTCAGTAGTCGAAACCAATAGTTAATACATCTAGATAGCAGTAATAACAGTTATTTAGAGAGGAAATCGTCCCAGTTCTTCGTACACCATACTGTTTATTGTTGTGTTTCTTATGTGTAAAAATCTCGTGAAGGCATATGTATGTACCTGTTCAGGTTGATAACGTCTCTCATAACCCCAAATTCCTGCACCATAAAGTAGTAACAGAACTACCTGAGCATCAAACAATTAAAAGAATATGTCTAGTGAATTACATTTAATCTTTCTCAGCGTACTTAAAATAGCTTTAACACTTTCTGGAATCTTTCAGGCAACCTCGAAGTGGCAGTTGGTCTCCAGAATCTTCAGACAACCTCATTGTGTCAGCCAGCAAAAGAAGCCACAGAAGAAACCAGCGAACCAACCAGGCAAGAGGAGCAAAGCAAACAGCCCAGCCAGTCAGGAGGAATCAGCCAGCCAGGAGGAACCAGCCACCAAGCCAGGAGGAGCCAGCAAGCTAGCCAGGAGGATCCAGCCACCAAGCCAGGAGGAGCCAGTAAGCTAGCCCGGAGGAACCAGCCAGGAGGAACCAGCGAGGAGGAGCCAGCCAGGAGGACCCAGCCAGGAGGAATCAATCAAGAGGAGCCACTCAGGAGGAATTAGTCAAGAGGAGCCAACCAAGAGGAGCCAGCCAACCACCCAGCTAGGAGAAACCAGCCAAATACATGTAAGAATTTACTACTTCCAAATTACTGCCATTATAATCCCATTTTCCTTTCGAATCAAGAAAACCACCTTCTGAAAGACTATTTTTTTCGACTGAACTAAATTTACTGTCAATCGTAGCCTCTTTTTTTCTCGTTGAAGGATGTTAAGTTGATGTTGAAGACCTAGCGCAGTTGAAGCCTTCAGTGACATCTAAAGAGTAAGATCATCTACAAAAAGCATGCGTAAAAGCTCTATTGCATCTGAAGCGAACGTAACACCATGTTTTCCGCTTAGAATAATTATCTTTTCAAGTTCATTGATCAGCAGAGAAAACAGGATAGGACTTTCAATGCAACCTTGCCTTAGGTCTTGAAGGCAGTCAAATAAATGGTAATATCCATTTTACTATAACATAATACACATGCTTTAACTGTTGCGTACAGTGCTTGGATAATTTTGAACATCTTCCCTTGATACCCATTCGTGATAATACAGACCATTAAACGTTCTATTCACGGTGTTATATGGGTTTTTTTAAATCTATAAAGGCAATGTCGAGGTTTGTTTTTTTGTTGTCTATTTCTAAATAAATATTTCTCAATTAGTGTTCGTAAAATGAATATATGATCCATTGTAGACCGACCCTTCCTGAATGCTGCATGAGCTATTGTGAGAGAGCTTAAGAAACGGGTGTTTTCTTCCTTCAAGTTTGTCTATAAGCCATACCTCCAGTTTGATGTTAATCACGTTAATGTGAAGATGGTGCTACATGTAACTGCATCAAAATGAGATCAATTGAAATATGCATCAAAATGAGATCCATTGAAATATGCAAATACAAAAACAATTCAAATTAAGGTGGATTACAGACAGAATGAAACATGAGAGAAGGAACGCACCATTGATTTCATATGCTGATTTATTTGATCGATTTAATTGAGTAAATGACAAACTGATGTTATATCTTTCTGTTTCAGGAAATGGACATGGTGTCTTCTCCCTCCCCTCTGCCCTCATTCCCTGCACCTCTCCTCATCCCTTCTCCCTACCGTTGTTTCCGTAGGGTCTTTCTTGGAAGTTTGATTATGCTTCAATCTTGTGCATCCCCCTCCATGTGGGAAGAGTAACCACAATCATAGTGGCTTCTGTTGGCTTGTGAATTTGTCAATTCATCCAGTTCTTCAGGATGTTTGACAGAGTTAAGTCACTACTTGCTAAATGTAACTATCAGTGAAAACATGGCATACGATTAACATTATAAAATCCCAAGCTGTGCCATTTTGTAGATCACAGTATTTGAGTCAAAGCTAGAATGAATAATCTCTTGTTTTATATGCATGTGGTTCTTGTGGGGTTTTCTCTTTTTCCTTTCTAAAGCAGAGGTGGTAGTTATTCATGTTGTGATTTTGTAATTTTGTAATAACCTGTCGGCGTGAAACGGGGCAGAAATGATAATGATAATGAATTAAACAAAGATAATATTGTCCCTTTCCATGGAACAAGATCCCTGTACCCTTATATTTCAAATGTCCAAAAGTGACTTGGGAGATGAAGTTGACTCACATTTTGAAACTAATGCTGTTGGGTTTTTTTTTCGGAAACTCGTCATGTTAATAAATTTAGGCCAACAGCCCCTTTCATGGAGGCAAACACAAGACGCACATTTTTGTTCAACATACAATTAACACATTTCAGTGTATATACAGGGGAATGTTCGTAAACTACTAATGTCAAAAAGGACAGCTGTTGTTTCAAAGTTGTACATTCAAAATACTTCTCTTATCTTAAAGGCAGTGACCAAAAACTTCGCAAAGTTCAATATAGTTCCCTCAGTGTCATCCGTTATTTTTCCTAAAAAAATTAAAAAACAAAACAAAAAACAAAACAAAACAAAAAACAACTAAGTTGTCGCCTTCAGTAACATCTAAATGATAACATCGTCTGACCTAATTGTACATAGAGTACTCAAACTGAAAATGTATCCCGTTTTCCTGCACATTTGGACAAACTGGATATGTATTGTTGACAGTACTAGGCGCAAAGTGGTGTCTGTGAACGTTTAACGGGGACACGCCCATCCTAAATTGTGGCATAGATTCCTCAACACCTTCACATACAGGATCTTAATATACTTAGCTCTTGCAAATATAGGCTGACATTTGCCATATAGTGAACAGCAAGCACAAAGTGGTTACACCAGCTGTGACAGAAACTGCTTCATAATATTTTTTTTCAGTTCTTTACTGAATCGTTTCTCGGCGCCACACCCAAAAAGCCAAACTTCTTCAAAACCATTCTCACATTAAACGTTGCTTTTTTTTTTATCTTGGACACCTAAGTTCTATGAACTTTTCCATGCATATATATATATTTTTTTAATACCCACCTACTGGATGTTTCAGTAGTCGAAACCAATATTTAATACATCTAGTAATAGCAGTTATTTAGAGAGGAAATGTCCCAATTCTCCGTACAATATATGATATATTGTTTTGTATCTTACGTGTAAAAATCTCTTGCAAGCATATACATGTACCTGTTCAAGTTGATAGCGTCTCTCATAACCCCACATTCCTGCACCATAAAGTAGTAATGGAACTACCTGAGCATCAAACATTTAAAAGAATATGTCTAGTGAATAACATTCAATCTGTTTCAGTGTACTTAAATAGCTTTCGTACTTTTCTGGATCTTTCAGGCAACCTCGTAGCGGCAGGGGTGTCAGCCAGCAATAAGAAGCCAGCCAAAAGAAGCCAGTCAACAAACCAGCCAGGAGGAGCCAGCCAACCAGCCAGCTACGAAAAAGCAGCCAGCCAGGAGGAACCAGCCAACCAGCCAGCCAGGAGGAACCAACCAATCGGCCATCCAGGAGGAACCAGCCAGCAAGGAGGATCCAGCCAACAGCCAGCCAGGAAGAACCAGCCAACCAGGCAGCCAGGAGACATATGTCAGGAGGAGCCAGCCAACCATCCAGCCAAGAAGAACCAGCCAGCCAGGAGGAACCAGCCAGCCAGAGAACCAGCCAGCAGGAAAAACCAGCCAGCTGGGAGGAACCAGCCAACCAACCTCCTGAGAGGAACCAGCCAACCAGCCAGCCAGGAAGAACCAGTCAACTAGCCAGCCAGGAGGAACCAGCCAGCCAGCAGAAACCAGCCAGCCAGGAGGAACCAGCCAACTAGCCAACCAGCCAGCCAGGAGAAATCTGTCAGAAGGAGTCAGCCAACCAACCAGCCAAGAGGATCCAGTCAGCCAGGATGAACCAACCAATAGGAGCCATCCAGGAGAAACCAGCCAGCAAGCCAGGAGGAACCAGCCAGCAAGCTAGCCAGGAAGAACCAGCCAGGAGGAGCCAACCAGGAGGAATCAGTCAGGAGGAGCCAGCCAAAAAGAGCCAGCCAACCAGCCAGCTACAAGAAACCAGTCAAATACCTGTAAGAATTTACTACTTTTACAAATTACTGCCATTGAAATCACATTTTTCTTTTGAATCAAGAAAAGCACCCTTCCAAAAGACTTCTTTTGGAATGATCTAAATTTACTGTCAATAGTAGCCACTTTTTTTTCTCGTTGAAGGATGTTAAGTTGATGTTGAAGACCTAGCGCGGCTGACATCTAAATAGTAAGATCATCTACAAAAAACATGAGAAAAAGTTCTATTTCATCTGAAGTGAACGTAACACCATGTTTTCCACTTAGAATAATTATCTTTGCAAGTTCATTGATCAGCAGAGAAAACAGATAGGACTTTCAATGTAACCTTGCCTTAGGCCATGGAGGCATTCAAAGAAATGGGAATATCTATTTTCTGCGACATAATACACATGATCGGACTGTTGCGTACACTGTTTGGATAATTTTGAACATCTTCCCTTGATATCCATTCGTAATAATACAGACCATAAAACGTTCTATTCGCTGTGTCATATACTTTTTTAAATATATAAAGGCAATGTCGAGGGGGGTTGTTTTTTGTTTTTTGGTTGTTGTTATTTTTTTGTCTATTTCTAAATAAATATTTTTCAATTAGTGTTCGTAAAGTGAATACATGATCCATTGTAGACCGACCCTTCCTGAATGCTGCATGAGCTATCGTGAGACGGCTTAAAAAACGGGTGTTTTCTTCCTTCAAGTTTGTATGTAAGCCATACTTCAGTTCGATGTTCATCAACTTAATGTGAAGGTGGTGCTACATGTAACTGCATCAAAATGAGATCCATTGAAATATACAAATACAAAAACAATTCAAATTAAGGTGGATTACTGACAGAATGAAATATGAGAGAAGGAATGTACCATTGATTTCATAATAGGCTGATTTATTTGATCGA
Organism: Monoplex corrugatus; assembly: GCA_030674185.1. Classification (NCBI taxonomy): domain Eukaryota; kingdom Metazoa; phylum Mollusca; class Gastropoda; order Littorinimorpha; family Ranellidae; genus Monoplex; species Monoplex corrugatus. The sequence continues at coordinate 39,896,684 of CM060310.1, forward strand.
TTTATTTGAGTAAATGACAAATTGATGTTTTATCTTTCTGTTTCAGGAAATGGACATGGTGTCTTCTCCCTCCCCTCTGCCCTCATTCCCTGCACCCCTCCTCATCCCTTCTCCCTACCGTTGTTTCCGTAGGGTCTTTCTTGGAAGTTTGATTATGCTTCAATCTTGTGCATCCCCCTCCATGTGGGAAGAGTAACCACAATCATAGTGGCTTCTGTTGGCTTGTGAATTTGTCAATTCATCCAGTTCTTCAGGATGTTTGAAAGAGTTAAGTGTGAACTCAGGCACAGGTCAAATGGTCAGCTGACTTGTCAGCTTCTGCGCATGTGTATCGAGTGCTTGCGCCTCATCACAGCATCGATCTGCTACCCTCTGTCTCCTGTCTTTCTTCTAGATCTTCCTGGCTGCTTGATCCTCCTGGCTGGCTGACTGACTCCTCCTGACTGAGTGACTGACTGATTCCTTCTGGTTGGTTGCTCCTGACTGTTCCTCCTGGCTCTGTGGTTGGATGGTTCCTCCTGACTGGCTCTTCTTGGCAGTTTGGTTGGTCGGCTCTTCCTGACTGGCTCCTCCTGGCTGGCTGGTTGGCTGGCCCCACTTGGTTGGTTCCTCCTAGCTGGCTGGTTGGCTGGCTCCTCTTGGCTGGTTCCTCCTGATTGGCTGGTTTGCTGGCTCTTGGCTGGTTCCAAGCAAGTCAGCCAACCAGCAGGAATCAACCAGGAGCCATCCAACAAGCCATCCAGGAGAATCCAGCCAGTCAGTAGAAGCCAGGCAGTTAGACAGCCAGGAGGGGTCAGCCAACAGGAGCCAGGTGCTCCAGAGATTCCCACTTCTGCGATGGCTGTCTGTTTGGTGAAGGGCAGAGCAAGTGGAGATCCTGGTGTGGAATGTTACGGGGAAGTGGGATGGGAATCTTCAGAACACTCTGGACAAGTCTTGTGGCTATGGGATAGGCAACATGGACGCATGTCAAGTATTTCGGCTGCAGATTTGGCTGGGGTGTTCTGTTGACAACCTGAAAGCTATCTCCGGCGTTCCCGAGACCGGTCCCAGGTGATCCTCTCTGTCTGGATCCTTCAGGCAACCTCGTAGAGACAGGGGTCTCAGCCAGGCATGAGAAGCTAGCCAGAAGAAACCACCCATGATGAAACAGCGAACCATCCAGCTGGGAGGAACTAGGCAACATGCCAGCTAGAAGGAACCAGCCATAAGGAGCCAGCCAACCAGCCAGCCAGGAGGAACCAGCCAAGAGGAGACAGCCAATTAGCCAGCCCAGCCTGGAAGAACCAGCAAGAGGAGCCAGCCAACCAGCCAGCCAGCCAGGAGGAACCAGCCAAGAGCCAGCAAACCAGCCAATCAGGAGGAACCAGCCAAGAGGAACCAGCCAACTAGCCAGCTAGGAGGAACCAACCAAGTGGAGCCAGCCAACCAGCCAGCCAGGAGGAGCCAGTCAGGAAGAGCTGACCAACCAAACTGCCAGGAAGAGCCAGTCAGGAGGAACCATCCAACCAGAGAGCCAGGAGGAACAGTCAGGAGCAATCGGCCAGAAGGAACCAGTCAGTTACTCAGCCAGGAGGAGTCAGTCAGCCAGTCAGGAGGATCGAGCAGCCAGGAAGATCTAGAAGAAAGACAGGAGACAGAGGGAAGCAGATCGATGCAGTGATGAGGCGTAAGCACTCAATACACATGCACGGAAGCTGACGAGTCAGTTGACCATTTCTGTTAGTCTCTTCCTCCATCATTCCTGTCCCTTTCTTGGCATTGCCATCCCAACCAGCCTTCGTCCAGCGTCAACTGGGATGTGAGCTGGGACTTCGCTGAACTCTACATTGCCTTCTGGAGAGGTATGTTTATTAGTATACATGTACACTTGAAATGTATTAATACTCACTGCAGGCTAAATATAAATAGTGAAAACAGATGGCACAAAAACATAACAACCCAAGCTGTGTCATTTTGTAGATCACAGCATTCTGGCCAAAGCTAGAATGATCCCTTGTGTATGAATGTGGTTCTTGTAGGATTACATCCTTTCCTTCTTAAGCTCAAGTGGGAGTTATTTATCTTGTGATTTTGTAATGACCTGTCAGTTTAAAACGAGGCAGAAATGATAATAACAATGATAAAAAAAAGGTAATATTGTCCCTTTCCATGGAACCAGTACCCTGTACCCTTAATTTTCAACTGTCTAGTGAGTTGGGGAATGAAGATACACTCACATTTGGAAACATTGTTTTTTCTTTTCGGAAGCTTGAAATATTAATGAATTTTAGGCCCAAAACCCCTTTCATGGAGGAAATCACAAGACACACAATTCTGCTCAACATACAATTAATTAACACACTTCAATATATATACATGGGACTATTCGTAGAGTACTAATGTAGAAAAGGACATCTGTTGTTTCAAAGTCGTACGTTAAAAATACTTCTATTTTGAAAGCAGTGACCAAAAATATCGCGAAGTTCAACATTTTTCTAATAAAACCTCATTATTAGTTATCGCCTTCAGTAACATCTAAATGATAAGATTGACCTAATTGTAAAGAGTGTATTCAAACTGAAAATATATGTAATTTTCTTGCACATTTGGACAAAGTGGACATGAAATGTTGACAGTCGCAGGCACAAAGTGGTATCTTTCTCAGTGTACTTAAAATAGCTTTAGTACTTTTCTGGATCTTTCAGGCAACCTCGTGGTGGCAGGGATCTCAGCCAGCAATGAGAAACCAGCCAGGAGGAGCAAGGGAAACAGCCAGCCAGGAGGAGCAAGGCAAACAGCCAGCCAGGAAGAACCAGCCAGGTGGAACCAGCCAACCAGTCAGCTGTAGGAGTCAGCCATGACGAATCAGTCAGGAGGAACCATCTAGGAGGAGCCAGCCAGCCAGGAGGAACAAACCAGCCAAGAGGAGCCAGCAAGCCAGCCAGCTAAAAAGAACCAGCCAAGAAGAGCCAGCCAACCAGCCAACCAGGAGAATCCAGCCATATACATGTAAGAATTTTCTACTTCCAAATTGCTCCCATTAAAAATCCCATTTTTCATTTAAATAAAAATAATAACCTTCCGAAAAACTGTTCTTTTAGGCTTAACTGAATTTACTGTCAATCGTAGCCACTTTTGTTCGTTGAAGATGTTAAGTCGATGCTGAAGACCTAACGCAGTTGATGCCTTCAGTGACATCTAAAGAGTAAGATCATCTACAAAAAAGCATGAGAAAAAAGTCAATGAAAACATTAATGCACACTATTGATATTATAATATCCCAAGCTGTGCCATTTTGTAGATTACAGCATTCAGGCCAAAGCTAAAATAATCCCTTGTATATGCGTGTGGTTCTTGTGGGATTATCTTTTTCCTCTCTAAAGCTCAAATGTGAGTTATTCATCTTGTGATTATTGTAATGACCTGTCAGTGTGAAACGGGGCAGAAATGATAATAACAATGAAAAAAAAGGTAACATTGTCCATTTCCATGGAACCAGTACCCTGTACCCTTAATTTACAACTGTCCAAAAGTGAGTTGGAGGATAAAGACACACTCACATTTAGAAACTTTTTTTTTTCTTTTCGGAAACTCGAAATGTTAATGAATTTAGGCCAACAACCCTTTCATGAAGGAAATCACAAGACACATTTCTGTTCAACATACACTTATTTACACACTTCAATGTATATACAGGGGAATGTTCGTAAACTACTAATGTAGAAAAGAACAGCTGTTGTTTCAAAGTTTTACGTTAAAAATACTTCTCTTATTTTTAAGGCAGTGACCAAAAACATCGCGAAGTTCACTATGGTTTCTGCAGAGTCGTCCAGCATTTATCTAATGAAAAAAATTATAAGTTATCGCCTTCAGTAAGATCTAAATAAGATTGTCTGACCTAAGTGTACAGAGAGTATTCAAACTGAAAATGTCTGTCCTTTTCTTGCATATTAGAACAAAGGGAACTGAAATGTTGACCTCATAGTGGCAGAGATCTCAGCCAGCAATGAGAAACCAGCCAGAAGAAGCCAGCCAACCAACCAGCCAGGAGGATCAAGGCAAACAGCCAGCCAGGAGGAGCCAGCCAACCAACCAGCCAGGAGGAACCAGCCAGATGTAACCAGCCAACCAGCCAGCCAGGAGGAATCGGTCAGGAGGAACCATCTAGGAGGAGCCAGTCAGCCAGCCAGCCAGCCAGGAGGAACCAGCCAAGAAGAACCAGCCAGCCAGCTTGAAATAACCAGCCAAGAAGAGGCGGCCAACCAGCCAACCAGGATGAACCAGCCATTTACATGTAAGAATATTTTCTTACTTCCAAATTACTGCCATTAAAATCCCATTTTTCATTTAAAGGGAAACAAAAAATCCTCCGAAAAACTGTTCTTTTAGGCTTAACTAAATCTACTGTCAATCGTAGCCACTTTGTTTTCGTTGAAGGATATTAAGTCGATGTCGAAGACCTAACACAGTTGATGCCTTCAATGACATCTAAAGAGTAAGATCATCACAAAAAGTATGAGAAAAAGCTCAATGACAACATTACGGCATGCACATTATTGACATAATAATATCCCAAGCTGTGCCATTTTGTAGATCACAGTATTTAGGCCAAAGCTAGAATGATCCCTTGTACATGCGTGTGGTTCTTGTGGGATTATCTTTTTCCTTTTTAAAGCTCAAGTGTGAGTTATTCATCTTGTGATTTTGTAGTGACCTGTCTGTGTGAAACGGGACAGAAATGATAATAAGTATGATAAAAATGGTAACATTGTCCCTTTCTGTGGAACCAGTTCCCTGTACCCTTAACTTTCAACTGTCCAAAAGTGAGTTGGGGGATGAAGATGCACTCGCATTTTTTACTTTTTTTTCTTTTCGAAAACTCGAAATGTTAAGGAATTTAGGCCAACAACTCCTTTCATGGAGGAAGTCATAAGACACACATTTCTGTTCAGCATACAATTAATAACACACTTCAATGTATATACATGGGACTATTCGTAAAGTACTAATGTAGAAAAGGACAGCTGTCGTTTCACAGTTGTACGTTCAAAATACTTCTCTTATTTTAAAGGCAGTGACCAAAAACATCGCGAAGTTCACTATGGTTCCCGCAGAGTCGTCCGGCATTTTTCTAATAAAAACTCATTATTAGTTATCGCCTTCAGTAACATCTAAACGATAAGATTGTCTGACCTAATTGTACAGAGTGTATTCAAACTGAAAATGTATGTCGCTTTCTTGCACATTTGAACAAAGTGGACATGAAATGTTGACAGTCGTAGGCACAAAGTGGTATCTTTCTTTGTGTACTTAGAATAGCTTTAGTACTTTTCTGGATCTTTCAGGCAAACCTCGTAGTGGCAGTGATCTCAGCCCGTAATGAGAAACCAGCCAGAAGAAGCCATCCAGCCAACCAGCCCGCCTGGAGAAACCAGCCAGGAGGAAGGATGAGCCAGCCAGGAGGAATCAGTCAGGAGGAACCATCTAGGAGGAGCCAGCTAGCCAGCCAGCCAGGAGGAACCAGCCAAGAGGAGCCAGCCAACCAGCCAGTCAGAATGAACCAGCCAAGAAGAGCCAGCCAACCAGCCAGCTAGAAAAACCAGCCAAGAGGAGCCAGCCAACCAGCCAACCAGGAGGAACCAGCCAAATACATGTAAGAATTTTTACTACTTCCAAATTACTGCCATCAAAATCCCATTTTTCATTTAAATAAAAAAAAAACACCTTCCCCAAAACTGTTCTTTTAGGCTTAACTAAAACTACTGTCAGTGTGAATCGTTGCCACTTTTTTTTTCGTTGAAGACTGTTAAGTCGATGTTGAAGACCTAACGCAATTGATGCCTTCAGTGACATCTAAAGAGTAAGATCATCTACAAAAAGCAAAAAGAAAAAAGGCTCAATGGAAACCATTACGGCACACTATTGACATCATAATATCCCAAGCTGTGCCATTTTGTAGATCACAGCATTCAGATCAAAGCTAGAATGATCTCTTGTATATGCGTGTTGTTCTTGTGGGATTATCTTTTTCCTTTCTTAAGTTCAAGTGGGAGTTATTCATCTTGTGATTTTGTAGTGACCTGTCAGTGTGAAACGGGACAGAAATGATGATAATGATAAAGAAGATATTGTCCCTTTCCATGGAACCAGTTCCCTGTACCCTTATCTTTGACCGTCCAAAACTGAGTTGGGGGATGATGATGCACTCACATTTAGAAACAGTTTTTTTGGAAACTCAGAATGTTATAGAAATTTAAGCCAACAACTCCTTTCATGGAGGAATTCATAAGACACACATTTCTGTTCAACATACAATTAGTTAACATACTTCAATATATATAGATGGGAATATTCGTAAATTACTAATGCAGAAAAGGACAGCTGTTGTTTCCAAGTCGTACGTTCAAAATACTTATTTTAAAGGCAGTGACCAAAAACATCCCGAAATTTACTATTGTTCCCACAGTCATCCGTCATTTTTCTAATAAAATGAACCTCAGTTGTCGCCTTCAGTAACATCTAAATAATCACATTGTCTGACCTAATTGTACAGAGTATTCAAACTTGGACAAACTGGACATGAAGTGTTGACAGTGGTGTCTGTGAACATTTAACGGGGACACACCCATCCTAAACTGTGCCAGAGATTCCTCAACATCTTCACATAAAGTATTTCAATAAACTTTGCTCTTGCAAATACAGGCTGAATTTGGCCATATAGTGAACAACGTGCACTGGTATCTAAGTGGTTACGCCAGTTATGACAGAAACTGCTGGGTAATCTTTATTTCAATTCTTTACTGAATCATTTAAAGTCGCTACACCCAAAAAGTCGAACTTCTTCAAAACTATTTTCACATAAAACGTTGTTTTTTATCTTGGACAGCCAAGTTCCATGACCTTTTTCATGCATAGTGAATAACATTTTATATTTTTTTTAATACCTAGCTCCTGGCTGTTTCAGTAGTCGAAACCAATAGTTAATACATCTAGATAGCAGTAATAACAGTTATTTAGAGAGGAAATCGTCCCAGTTCTTCGTACACCATACTGTTTATTGTTGTGTTTCTTATGTGTAAAAATCTCGTGAAGGCATATGTATGTACCTGTTCAGGTTGATAACGTCTCTCATAACCCCAAATTCCTGCACCATAAAGTAGTAACAGAACTACCTGAGCATCAAACAATTAAAAGAATATGTCTAGTGAATTACATTTAATCTTTCTCAGCGTACTTAAAATAGCTTTAACACTTTCTGGAACTTTCAGGCAACCTCGAAGTGGCAGTTGGTCTCCAGAATCTTCAGACAACCTCATTGTGTCAGCCAGCAAAAGAAGCCACAGAAGAAACCAGCGAACCAACCAGGCAAGAGGAGCAAAGCAAACAGCCCAGCCAGTCAGGAGGAATCAGCCAGCCAGGAGGAACCAGCCACCAAGCCAGGAGGAGCCAGCAAGCTAGCCAGGAGGATCCAGCCACCAAGCCAGGAGGAGCCAGTAAGCTAGCCCGGAGGAACCAGCCAGGAGGAACCAGCGAGGAGGAGCCAGCCAGGAGGACCCAGCCAGGAGGAATCAATCAAGAGGAGCCACTCAGGAGGAATTAGTCAAGAGGAGCCAACCAAGAGGAGCCAGCCAACCACCCAGCTAGGAGAAACCAGCCAAATACATGTAAGAATTTACTACTTCCAAATTACTGCCATTATAATCCCATTTTCCTTTCGAATCAAGAAAACCACCTTCTGAAAGACTATTTTTTTCGACTGAACTAAATTTACTGTCAATCGTAGCCTCTTTTTTTCTCGTTGAAGGATGTTAAGTTGATGTTGAAGACCTAGCGCAGTTGAAGCCTTCAGTGACATCTAAAGAGTAAGATCATCTACAAAAAGCATGCGTAAAAGCTCTATTGCATCTGAAGCGAACGTAACACCATGTTTTCCGCTTAGAATAATTATCTTTTCAAGTTCATTGATCAGCAGAGAAAACAGGATAGGACTTTCAATGCAACCTTGCCTTAGGTCTTGAAGGCAGTCAAATAAATGGTAATATCCATTTTACTATAACATAATACACATGCTTTAACTGTTGCGTACAGTGCTTGGATAATTTTGAACATCTTCCCTTGATACCCATTCGTGATAATACAGACCATTAAACGTTCTATTCACGGTGTTATATGGGTTTTTTTAAATCTATAAAGGCAATGTCGAGGTTGTTTTTTTGTTGTCTATTTCTAAATAAATATTTCTCAATTAGTGTTCGTAAAATGAATATATGATCCATTGTAGACCGACCCTTCCTGAATGCTGCATGAGCTATTGTGAGAGAGCTTAAGAAACGGGTGTTTTCTTCCTTCAAGTTTGTCTATAAGCCATACCTCCAGTTTGATGTTAATCACGTTAATGTGAAGATGGTGCTACATGTAACTGCATCAAAATGAGATCAATTGAAATATGCATCAAAATGAGATCCATTGAAATATACAAATACAAAAACAATTCAAATTAAGGTGGATTACAGACAGAATGAAACATGAGAGAAGGAACGCACCATTGATTTCATATGCTGATTTATTTGATCGATTTAATTGAGTAAATGACAAACTGATGTTATATCTTTCTGTTTCAGGAAATGGACATGGTGTCTTCTCCCTCCCCTCTGCCCTCATTCCCTGCACCTCTCCTCATCCCTTCTCCCTACCGTTGTTTCCGTAGGGTCTTTCTTGGAAGTTTGATTATGCTTCAATCTTGTGCATCCCCCTCCATGTGGGAAGAGTAACCACAATCATAGTGGCTTCTGTTGGCTTGTGAATTTGTCAATTCATCCAGTTCTTCAGGATGTTTGACAGAGTTAAGTCACTACTTGCTAAATGTAACTATCAGTGAAAACATGGCATACGATTAACATTATAAAATCCCAAGCTGTGCCATTTTGTAGATCACAGTATTTGAGTCAAAGCTAGAATGAATAATCTCTTGTTATATATGCATGTGGTTCTTGTGGGGTTTTCTCTTTTTCCTTTCTAAAGCAGAGGTGGTAGTTATTCATGTTGTGATTTTGTAATTTTGTAATAACCTGTCGGCGTGAAACGGGGCAGAAATGATAATGATAATGAATTAAACAAAGATAATATTGTCCCTTTCCATGGAACAAGATCCCTGTACCCTTATATTTCAAATGTCCAAAAGTGACTTGGGAGATGAAGTTGACTCACATTTTGAAACTAATGCTGTTGGGTTTTTTTTTCGGAAACTCTATGTTAATAAATTTAGGCCAACAGCCCCTTTCATGGAGGCAAACACAAGACGCACATTTTTGTTCAACATACAATTAACACATTTCAGTGTATATACAGGGGAATGTTCGTAAACTACTAATGTCAAAAAGGACAGCTGTTGTTTCAAAGTTGTACATTCAAAATACTTCTCTTATCTTAAAGGCAGTGACCAAAAACTTCGCAAAGTTCAATATAGTTCCCTCAGTGTCATCCGTTATTTTTCCTAAAAAAATTAAAAAACAAAACAAAAAACAAAACAAAACAAAAAACAACTAAGTTGTCGCCTTCAGTAACATCTAAATGATAACATCGTCTGACCTAATTGTACATAGAGTACTCAAACTGAAAATGTATCCCGTTTTCCTGCACATTTGGACAAACTGGATATGTATTGTTGACAGTACTAGGCGCAAAGTGGTGTCTGTGAACGTTTAACGGGGACACGCCCATCCTAAATTGTGGCATAGATTCCTCAACACCTTCACATACAGGATCTTAATATACTTAGCTCTTGCAAATATAGGCTGACATTTGCCATATAGTGAACAGCAAGCACAAAGTGGTTACACCAGCTGTGACAGAAACTGCTTCATAATACTTTTTTTCAGTTCTTTACTGAATCGTTTCTCGGCGCCACACCCAAAAAGCCAAACTTCTTCAAAACCATTCTCACATTAAACGTTGCTTTTTTTTTTATCTTGGACACCTAAGTTCTATGAACTTTTCCATGCATATATATATATATTTTTTAATACCCACCTACTGGATGTTTCAGTAGTCGAAACCAATATTTAATACATCTAGTAATAGCAGTTATTTAGAGAGGAAATGTCCCAATTCTCCGTACAATATATGATATATTGTTTTGTATCTTACGTGTAAAAATCTCTTGCAAGCATATACATGTACCTGTTCAAGTTGATAGCGTCTCTCATAACCCCACATTCCTGCACCATAAAGTAGTAATGGAACTACCTGAGCATCAAACATTTAAAAGAATATGTCTAGTGAATAACATTCAATCTGTTTCAGTGTACTTAAATAGCTTTCGTACTTTTCTGGATCTTTCAGGCAACCTCGTAGCGGCAGGGGTGTCAGCCAGCAATAAGAAGCCAGCCAAAAGAAGCCAGTCAACAAACCAGCCAGGAGGAGCCAGCCAACCAGCCAGCTACGAAAAAGCAGCCAGCCAGGAGGAACCAGCCAACCAGCCAGCCAGGAGGAACCAACCAATCGGCCATCCAGGAGGAACCAGCCAGCAAGGAGGATCCAGCCAACAGCCAGCCAGGAAGAACCAGCCAACCAGGCAGCCAGGAGACATATGTCAGGAGGAGCCAGCCAACCATCCAGCCAAGAAGAACCAGCCAGCCAGGAGGAACCAGCCAGCCAGGAAAAAAAACCAGCCAGCTGGGAGGAACCAGCCAACCAACCTGAGAGGAACCAGCCAACCAGCCAGCCAGGAAGAACCAGTCAACTAGACAGCCAGGAGGAACCAGCCAGCCAGCAGAAACCAGCCAGCCAGGAGGAACCAGCCAACTAGCCAACCAGCCAGCCAGGAGAAATCTGTCAGAAGGAGTCAGCCAACCAACCAGCCAAGAGGATCCAGTCAGCCAGGATGAACCAACCAATAGGAGCCATCCAGGAGAAACCAGCCAGCAAGCCAGGAGGAACCAGCCAGCAAGCTAGCCAGGAAGAACCAGCCAGGAGGAGCCAACCAGGAGGAATCAGTCAGGAGGAGCCAGCCAAAAAGAGCCAGCCAACCAGCCAGCTACAAGAAACCAGTCAAATACCTGTAAGAATTTACTACTTTTACAAATTACTGCCATTGAAATCACATTTTTCTTTTGAATCAAGAAAAGCACCCTTCCAAAAGACTTCTTTTGGAATGATCTAAATTTACTGTCAATAGTAGCCACTTTTTTTTCTCGTTGAAGGATGTTAAGTTGATGTTGAAGACCTAGCGCGGCTGACATCTAAATAGTAAGATCATCTACAAAAAACATGAGAAAAAGTTCTATTTCATCTGAAGTGAACGTAACACCATGTTTTCCACTTAGAATAATTATCTTTGCAAGTTCATTGATCAGCAGAGAAAACAGATAGGACTTTCAATGTAACCTTGCCTTAGGCCATGGAGGCATTCAAAGAAATGGGAATATCTATTTTCTGCGACATAATACACATGATCGGACTGTTGCGTACACTGTTTGGATAATTTTGAACATCTTCCCTTGATATCCATTCGTAATAATACAGACCATAAAACGTTCTATTCGCTGTGTCATATACTTTTTTAAAATATATAAAGGCAATGTCGAGGGGGGTTGTTTTTTGTTTTTTGGTTGTTGTTATTTTTTTGTCTATTTCTAAATAAATATTTTTCAATTAGTGTTCGTAAAGTGAATACATGATCCATTGTAGACCGACCCTTCCTGAATGCTGCATGAGCTATCGTGAGACGGCTTAAAAAACGGGTGTTTTCTTCCTTCAAGTTTGTATGTAAGCCATACTTCAGTTCGATGTTCATCAACTTAATGTGAAGGTGGTGCTACATGTAACTGCATCAAAATGAGATCCATTGAAATATACAAATACAAAAACAATTCAAATTAAGGTGGATTACTGACAGAATGAAATATGAGAGAAGGAATGTACCATTGATTTCATAATAGGCTGATTTATTTGATCGATTTATTTGAGTAAATGACAAATTGATGTTTTATCTTTCTGTTTCAGGAAATGGACATGGTGTCTTCTCCCTCCCCTCTGCCCTCATTCCCTGCACCCCTCCTCATCCCTTCTCCCTACCGTTGTTTCCGTAGGGTCTTTCTTGGAAGTTTGATTATGCTTCAATCTTGTGCATCCCCCTCCATGTGGGAAGAGTAACCACAATCATAGTGGCTTCTGTTGGCTTGTGAATTTGTCAATTCATCCAGTTCTTCAGGATGTTTGAAAGAGTTAAGTGTGAACTCAGGCACAGGTCAAATGGTCAGCTGACTTGTCAGCTTCTGCGCATGTGTATCGAGTGCTTGCGCCTCATCACAGAATCGATCTGCTACCCTCTGTCTCCTGTCTTTCTTCTAGATCTTCCTGGCTGCTTGATCCTCCTGGCTGGCTGACTGACTCCTCCTCTGAGTGACTGACTGATTCCTTCTGGTTGGTTGCTCCTGACTGTTCCTCCTGGCTCTGTGGTTGGATGGTTCCTCCTGACTGGCTCTTCTTGGCAGTTTGGTTGGTCGGCTCTTCCTGACTGGCTCCTCCTGGCTGGCTGGTTGGCTGGCCCCACTTGGTTGGTTCCTCCTAGCTGGCTGGTTGGCTGGCTCCTCTTGGCTGGTTCCTCCTGATTGGCTGGTTTGCTGGCTCTTGGCTGGTTCCAAGCAAGTCAGCCAACCAGCAGGAATCAACCAGGAGCCATCCAACAAGCCATCCAGGAGAATCCAGCCAGTCAGTAGAAGCCAGGCAGTTAGACAGCCAGGAGGGGTCAGCCAACAGGAGCCAGGTGCTCCAGAGATTCCCACTTCTGCGATGGCTGTCTGTTTGGTGAAGGGCAGAGCAAGTGGAGATCCTGGTGTGGAATGTTACGGGGAAGTGGGATGGGAATCTTCAGAACACTCTGGACAAGTCTTGTGGCTATGGGATAGGCAACATGGACGCATGTCAAGTATTTCGGCTGCAGATTTGGCTGGGGTGTTCTGTTGACAACCTGAAAGCTATCTCCGGCGTTCCCGAGACCGGTCCCAGGTGATCCTCTCTGTCTGGATCCTTCAGGCAACCTCGTAGAGACAGGGGTCTCAGCCAGGCATGAGAAGCTAGCCAGAAGAAACCACCCATGATGAAACAGCGAACCATCCAGCTGGGAGGAACTAGGCAACATGCCAGCTAGAAGGAACCAGCCATAAGGAGCCAGCCAACCAGCCAGCCAGGAGGAACCAGCCAAGAGGAGACAGCCAATTAGCCAGCCCAGCCTGGAAGAACCAGCGAAGAGGAGCCAGCCAACCAGCCAGCCAGCCAGGAGGAACCAGCCAAGAGCCAGCAAACCAGCCAATCAGGAGGAACCAGCCAAGAGGAACCAGCCAACTAGCCAGCTAGGAGGAACCAACCAAGTGGAGCCAGCCAACCAGCCAGCCAGGAGGAGCCAGTCAGGAAGAGCTGACCAACCAAACTGCCAGGAAGAGCCAGTCAGGAGGAACCATCCAACCAGAGAGCCAGGAGGAACAGTCAGGAGCAATCGGCCAGAAGGAACCAGTCAGTTACTCAGCCAGGAGGAGTCAGTCAGCCAGTCAGGAGGATCGAGCAGCCAGGAAGATCTAGAAGAAAGACAGGAGACAGAGGGAAGCAGATCGATGCAGTGATGAGGCGTAAGCACTCAATACACATGCACGGAAGCTGACGAGTCAGTTGACCATTTCTGTTAGTCTCTTCCTCCATCATTCCTGTCCCTTTCTTGGCATTGCCATCCCAACCAGCCTTCGTCCAGCGTCAACTGGGATGTGAGCTGGGACTTCGCTGAACTCTACATTGCCTTCTGGAGAGGTATGTTTTTAGTATACATGTACACTTGAAATGTATTAATACTCACTGCAGGCTAAATATAAATAGTGAAAACATGATGGCACACAAAAAACATAACAACCCAAGCTGTGTCATTTTGTAGATCACAGCATTCTGGCCAAAGCTAGAATGATCCCTTGTGTATGAATGTGGTTCTTGTAGGATTACATCCTTTCCTTCTTAAGCTCAAGTGGGAGTTATTTATCTTGTGATTTTGTAATGACCTGTCAGTTTAAAACGAGGCAGAAATGATAATAACAATGATAAAAAAAAGGTAATATTGTCCCTTTCCATGGAACCAGTACCCTGTACCCTTAATTTTCAACTGTCTAGTGAGTTGGGGAATGAAGATACACTCACATTTGGAAACATTGTTTTTTCTTTTCGGAAGCTTGAAATATTAATGAATTTTAGGCCCAAAACCCCTTTCATGGAGGAAATCACAAGACACACAATTCTGCTCAACATACAATTAATTAACACACTTCAATATATATACATGGGACTATTCGTAGAGTACTAATGTAGAAAAGGACATCTGTTGTTTCAAAGTCGTACGTTAAAAATACTTCTATTTTGAAAGCAGTGACCAAAAATATCGCGAAGTTCAACATTTTTCTAATAAAACCTCATTATTAGTTATCGCCTTCAGTAACATCTAAATGATAAGATTGACCTAATTGTAAAGAGTGTATTCAAACTGAAAATATATGTAATTTTCTTGCACATTTGGACAAAGTGGACATGAAATGTTGACAGTCGCAGGCACAAAGTGGTATCTTTCTCAGTGTACTTAAAATAGCTTTAGTACTTTTCTGGATCTTTCAGGCAACTTCGTGGTGGCAGGGATCTCAGCCAGCAATGAGAAACCAGCCAGGAGGAGCAAGGGAAACAGCCAGCCAGGAGGAGCAAGGCAAACAGCCAGCCAGGAAGAACCAGCCAGGTGGAACCAGCCAACCAGTCAGCTGTAGGAGTCAGCCATGACGAATCAGTCAGGAGGAACCATCTAGGAGGAGCGACCCAGCCAGCCAGGAGGAACAAACCAGCCAAGAGGAGCCAGCAAGCCAGCCAGCTAAAAAGAACCAGCCAAGAAGAGCCAGCCAACCAGCCAACCAGGAGAATCCACCATATACATGTAAGAATTTTCTACTTCCAAATTGCTCCCATTAAAAATCCCATTTTTCATTTAAATAAAAATAATAACCTTCCGAAAAACTGTTCTTTTAGGCTTAACTGAATTTACTGTCAATCGTAGCCACTTTTTGTTCGTTGAAGATGTTAAGTCGATGCTGAAGACCTAACGCAGTTGATGCCTTCAGTGACATCTAAAGAGTAAGATCATCTACAAAAAAGCATGAGAAAAAAGTCAATGAAAACATTAATGCACACTATTGATATTATAATATCCCAAGCTGTGCCATTTTGTAGATTACAGCATTCAGGCCAAAGCTAAAATAATCCCTTGTATATGCGTGTGGTTCTTGTGGGATTATCTTTTTCCTCTCTAAAGCTCAAATGTGAGTTATTCATCTTGTGATTTTGTAATGACCTGTCAGTGTGAAACGGGGCAGAAATGATAATAACAATGAAAAAAAAGGTAACATTGTCCATTTCCATGGAACCAGTACCCTGTACCCTTAATTTACAACTGTCCAAAAGTGAGTTGGAGGATAAAGACACACTCACATTTAGAAACTTTTTTTTTTTCTTTTCGGAAACTCGAAATGTTAATGAATTTAGGCCAACAACCCTTTCATGAAGGAAATCACAAGACACATTTCTGTTCAACATACACTTATTTACACACTTCAATGTATATACAGGGGAATGTTCGTAAACTACTAATGTAGAAAAGAACAGCTGTTGTTTCAAAGTTTTACGTTAAAAATACTTCTCTTATTTTTAAGGCAGTGACCAAAAACATCGCGAAGTTCACTATGGTTTCTGCAGAGTCGTCCAGCATTTATCTAATGAAAAAAATTATAAGTTATCGCCTTCAGTAAGATCTAAATAAGATTGTCTGACCTAAGTGTACAGAGAGTATTCAAACTGAAAATGTCTGTCCTTTTCTTGCATATTAGAACAAAGTGGAACTGAAATGTTGACCTCATAGTGGCAGGGATCTCAGCCAGCAATGAGAAACCAGCCAGAAGAAGCCAGCCAACCAACCAGCCAGGAGGATCAAGGCAAACAGCCAGCCAGGAGGAGCCAGCCAACCAACCAGCCAGGAGGAACCAGCCAGATGTAACCAGCCAACCAGCCAGCCAGGAGGAATCGGTCAGGAGGAACCATCTAGGAGGAGCCAGTCAGCCAGCCAGCCAGCCAGGAGGAACCAGCCAAGAAGAACCAGCCAGCCAGCTTGAAATAACCAGCCAAGAAGAGGCGGCCAACCAGCCAACCAGGATGAACCAGCCATTTACATGTAAGAATATTTTCTTACTTCCAAATTACTGCCATTAAAATCCCATTTTTCATTTAAAGGGAAACAAAAAATCCTCCGAAAAACTGTTCTTTTAGGCTTAACTAAATCTACTGTCAATCGTAGCCACTTTGTTTTCGTTGAAGGATATTAAGTCGATGTCGAAGACCTAACACAGTTGATGCCTTCAATGACATCTAAAGAGTAAGATCATCACAAAAAGTATGAGAAAAAGCTCAATGACAACATTACGGCATGCACATTATTGACATAATAATATCCCAAGCTGTGCCATTTTGTAGATCACAGTATTTAGGCCAAAGCTAGAATGATCCCTTGTACATGCGTGTGGTTCTTGTGGGATTATCTTTTTCCTTTTTAAAGCTCAAGTGTGAGTTATTCATCTTGTGATTTTGTAGTGACCTGTCTGTGTGAAACGGGACAGAAATGATAATAAGTATGATAAAAATGGTAACATTGTCCCTTTCTGTGGAACCAGTTCCCTGTACCCTTAACTTTCAACTGTCCAAAAGTGAGTTGGGGGATGAAGATGCACTCGCATTTTTTACTTTTTTTTCTTTTCGAAAACTCGAAATGTTAAGGAATTTAGGCCAACAACTCCTTTCATGGAGGAAGTCATAAGACACACATTTCTGTTCAGCATACAATTAATAACACACTTCAATGTATATACATGGGACTATTCGTAAAGTACTAATGTAGAAAAGGACAGCTGTCGTTTCACAGTTGTACGTTCAAAATACTTCTCTTATTTTAAAGGCAGTGACCAAAAACATCGCGAAGTTCACTATGGTTCCCGCAGAGTCGTCCGGCATTTTTCTAATAAAAACTCATTATTAGTTATCGCCTTCAGTAACATCTAAACGATAAGATTGTCTGACCTAATTGTACAGAGTGTATTCAAACTGAAAATGTATGTCGCTTTCTTGCACATTTGAACAAAGTGGACATGAAATGTTGACAGTCGTAGGCACAAAGTGGTATCTTTCTTTGTGTACTTAGAATAGCTTTAGTACTTTTCTGGATCTTTCAGGCAAACCTCGTAGTGGCAGTGATCTCAGCCCGTAATGAGAAACCAGCCAGAAGAAGCCATCCAGCCAACCAGCCCGCCTGGAGAAACCAGCCAGGAGGAAGGATGAGCCAGCCAGGAGGAATCAGTCAGGAGGAACCATCTAGGAGGAGCCAGCTAGCCAGCCAGCCAGGAGGAACCAGCCAAGAGGAGCCAGCCAACCAGCCAGTCAGAATGAACCAGCCAAGAAGAGCCAGCCAACCAGCCAGCTAGAAAAACCAGCCAAGAGGAGCCAGCCAACCAGCCAACCAGGAGGAACCAGCCAAATACATGTAAGAATTTTTACTACTTCCAAATTACTGCCATCAAAATCCCATTTTTCATTTAAATAAAAAAAAAAACACCTTCCCCAAAACTGTTCTTTTAGGCTTAACTAAAACTACTGTCAGTGTGAATCGTTGCCACTTTTTTTTTCGTTGAAGACTGTTAAGTCGATGTTGAAGACCTAACGCAATTGATGCCTTCAGTGACATCTAAAGAGTAAGATCATCTACAAAAAGCAAAAAGAAAAAAGGCTCAATGGAAACCATTACGGCACACTATTGACATCATAATATCCCAAGCTGTGCCATTTTGTAGATCACAGCATTCAGATCAAAGCTAGAATGATCTCTTGTATATGCGTGTTGTTCTTGTGGGATTATCTTTTTCCTTTCTTAAGTTCAAGTGGGAGTTATTCATCTTGTGATTTTGTAGTGACCTGTCAGTGTGAAACGGGACAGAAATGATGATAATGATAAAGAAGATATTGTCCCTTTCCATGGAACCAGTTCCCTGTACCCTTATCTTTGACCGTCCAAAACTGAGTTGGGGGATGATGATGCACTCACATTTAGAAACAGTTTTTTTTCGGAAACTCAGAATGTTATAGAAATTTAAGCCAACAACTCCTTTCATGGAGGAATTCATAAGACACACATTTCTGTTCAACATACAATTAGTTAACATACTTCAATATATATAGATGGGAATATTCGTAAATTACTAATGCAGAAAAGGACAGCTGTTGTTTCCAAGTCGTACGTTCAAAATACTTATTTTAAAGGCAGTGACCAAAAACATCCCGAAATTTACTATTGTTCCCACAGTCATCCGTCATTTTTCTAATAAAATGAACCTCAGTTGTCGCCTTCAGTAACATCTAAATAATCACATTGTCTGACCTAATTGTACAGAGTATTCAAACTTGGACAAACTGGACATGAAGTGTTGACAGTGGTGTCTGTGAACATTTAACGGGGACACACCCATCCTAAACTGTGCCAGAGATTCCTCAACATCTTCACATAAAGTATTTCATATACTTTGCTCTTGCAAATACAGGCTGAATTTGGCCATATAGTGAACAACGTGCACTGGTATCTAAGTGGTTACGCCAGTTATGACAGAAACTGCTGGGTAATCTTTATTTCAATTCTTTACTGAATCATTTAAAGTCGCTACACCCAAAAAGTCGAACTTCTTCAAAACTATTTTCACATAAAACGTTGTTTTTTATCTTGGACAGCAAGTTCCATGACCTTTTTCATGCATAGTGAATAACATTTTATATTTTTTTTAATACCTAGCTCCTGGCTGTTTCAGTAGTCGAAACCAATAGTTAATACATCTAGATAGCAGTAATAACAGTTATTTAGAGAGGAAATCGTCCCAGTTCTTCGTACACCATACTGTTTATTGTTGTGTTTCTTATGTGTAAAAATCTCGTGAAGGCATATGTATGTACCTGTTCAGGTTGATAACGTCTCTCATAACCCCAAATTCCTGCACCATAAAGTAGTAACAGAACTACCTGAGCATCAAACAATTAAAAGAATATGTCTAGTGAATTACATTTAATCTTTCTCAGCGTACTTAAAATAGCTTTAACACTTTCTGGAAATTTCAGGCAACCTCGAAGTGGCAGTTGGTCTCCAGAATCTTCAGACAACCTCATTGTGTCAGCCAGCAAAAGAAGCCACAGAAGAAACCAGCGAACCAACCAGGCAAGAGGAGCAAAGCAAACAGCCCAGCCAGTCAGGAGGAATCAGCCAGCCAGGAGGAACCAGCCACCAAGCCAGGAGGAGCCAGCAAGCTAGCCAGGAGGATCCAGCCACCAAGCCAGGAGGAGCCAGTAAGCTAGCCCGGAGGAACCAGCCAGGAGGAACCAGCGAGGATGAGCCAGCCAGGAGGACCCAGCCAGGAGGAATCAATCAAGAGGAGCCACTCAGGAGGAATTAGTCAAGAGGAGCCAACCAAGAGGAGCCAGCCAACCACCCAGCTAGGAGAAACCAGCCAAATACATGTAAGAATTTACTACTTCCAAATTACTGCCATTATAATCCCATTTTCCTTTCGAATCAAGAAAACCACCTTCTGAAAGACTATTTTTTTCGACTGAACTAAATTTACTGTCAATCGTAGCCTCTTTTTTTCTCGTTGAAGGATGTTAAGTTGATGTTGAAGACCTAGCGCAGTTGAAGCCTTCAGTGACATCTAAAGAGTAAGATCATCTACAAAAAGCATGCGTAAAAGCTCTATTGCATCTGAAGCGAACGTAACACCATGTTTTCCGCTTAGAATAATTATCTTTTCAAGTTCATTGATCAGCAGAGAAAACAGGATAGGACTTTCAATGCAACCTTGCCTTAGGTCTTGAAGGCAGTCAAATAAATGGTAATATCCATTTTACTATAACATAATACACATGCTTTAACTGTTGCGTACAGTGCTTGGATAATTTTGAACATCTTCCCTTGATACCCATTCGTGATAATACAGACCATTAAACGTTCTATTCACGGTGTTATATGGGTTTTTTTTAAATCTATAAAGGCAATGTCGAGGTTTGTTTTTTTGTTGTCTATTTCTAAATAAATATTTCTCAATTAGTGTTCGTAAAATGAATATATGATCCATTGTAGACCGACCCTTCCTGAATGCTGCATGAGCTATTGTGAGAGAGCTTAAGAAACGGGTGTTTTCTTCCTTCAAGTTTGTCTATAAGCCACACCTCCAGTTTGATGTTAATCACGTTAATGTGAAGATGGTGCTACATGTAACTGCATCAAAATGAGATCAATTGAAATATGCATCAAAATGAGATCCATTGAAATATGCAAATACAAAAACAATTCAAATTAAGGTGGATTACAGACAGAATGAAACATGAGAGAAGGAACGCACCATTGATTTCATATGCGATTTATTTGATCGATTTAATTGAGTAAATGACAAACTGATGTTATATCTTTCTGTTTCAGGAAATGGACATGGTGTCTTCTCCCTCCCCTCTGCCTTCATTCCCTGCACCTCTCCTCATCCCTTCTCCCTACCGTTGTTTCCGTAGGGTCTTTCTTGGAAGTTTGATTATGCTTCAATCTTGTGCATCCCCTCCATGTGGGAAGAGTAACCACAATCATAGTGGCTTCTGTTGGCTTGTGAATTTGTCAATTCATCCAGTTCTTCAGGATGTTTGACAGAGTTGTGTGTGAACTCAGGCACAGGTCAAATGGTCAGCTGACTTGTCAGCTTCTGCGCATGCGTATCGAGTGCTTACGCCTCATCACGGCATCGATCTACTACCCTCTGTCTCCTGTCTTTCTTCTAGATCCTCCTGGCTGCTTGATCCTCCTGACTGGCTGATTGACTCCTTCTGACTGAGTGACTGACTGGTTCCTTCTGTCTGGTTGCTCCTGACTGTTCCTCCTGGCTGTCTGGTTGGATGGTTCCTCCTGACTGGCTCTTCCTGGCAGTTTGGTTGGTCGCTCTTCCTGACTGGCTCCTCCTGGCTGGCTGGTTGGCTGGCTCCATTTGGTTGGTTCCTCCTAGCTGGCTGGTTGGCTGGCTCCTCTTGGCTGGTTCCTACTGATTGGCTGGTTTGCTGGCTCTTGGTTGGTTCCTCCTGGCCAGCTAGCCAGGAGGACAAGCAAGTCAGCCAACCAGCAGGAATCAACCAGGAGCCATCCAACAAGCCATCCAGGAGAATCCAACCAATCAGTAGAAGCCAGGCAGTTAGACAGCCAGGAGGGGTCAGCCAACAGGAGCCAGGTGCTCCAGAGATTCCCACTTCTGCGATGGTTGTCTGTTTGGTGAAGGGCAGAGCAAGTGGAGATCCTGGTGTGGAATGTTACGGGGAAGTGGAATGGGAATCTTCAGAACACTCTGGACAAGTCTTGTGGCTATGGGATAGCGACATGGACGCATGTCAAATATTTCGGCTGCAGATTTGGCTGGGGTGTTCTGTTGACAACCTGAAAGCTATCTCCGGCATTCCCGAGACCGGTCCCAGGTGATCCTCTCTGTCTGGATCCTTCAGGCAACCTCGTAGAGACAGGGGTCTCAGCCAGGCATGAGAAGCCAGCCAGAAGAAGCCACCCAACCAATCCAGCCATGATGAAACAGCCAACCTTCCAGCCAGGAGGAACTGGGCAACATGCCAGCTAGAAGGAACCAGCCATACAGAGCCAGCCAACAGCCAGCCAGGAGGAACAGCCAAGAGGAGAGCCAATTAGCCAGCCCAGCCTGGAGGAACCAGCCAAGTCAGCCAACCAGCCAGCCAGCCAGGAGGAACCAGCCAAGAGCCAGCAAACCAGCCAATCAGGAGGAACCAGCCAAGAGGAGCCAGCCAACCAGCCAGCTAGGAGGAGCCAACCAAGTGGAGCCAGCCAACCAGCCAGCCAGGAGGAGCCAGTAAGGAAGAGCCGACCAACCAAACTGCCAGGAAGAGCCAGTCAGGAGGAACCATCCAACCAGACAGCCAGGAGAAACAATCAGGAGCAACCAGACAGAAGGAACCAGTCAGTCACTCAGCCAGGAGTCAGTCAGCCAGTCAGGAGGATCAAGCAGCCAGGAAGATCTAGAAGAAAGACAGGAGACAGGGGGTAGCAGATCGATGCAGTGATGAGGCAAAGGCACTCAGTACACATGCGTAGAAGCTGACAAATCAGCTGACCATTTCTGTTAGTCCCTTCCTCCATCATTCCTGTCCCTTTCTTGGCATTGCCATCCCAACCAGCCTGCGTCCAGTGTCAACTGGGATGTGAGCTGTCAGTGCAGGGACTTCACTGAACTCTACATTGCCTTCTGGAGAGGTATGTTTATTAGTATACATGTGCACTTGAAATGTGTTAATATTCACTACTTGCTAATTGTAACTATCAGTGAAAACATGATGGCATACGATTAACATTATAAATCCCAAGCTGTGCCATTTTGTAGATCACAGTATTTGAGCCAAAGCTAGAATGAATAATCCCTTGTATATTCATGTGGTTCTTGTGGGGTTTTCTCTTTTTCCTTTCTAAAGCTGTAGTGGGAGTTATTCATGTTGTGATTGTACATTCTTATGATAACCTGTCGGTGTGAAAGGGGGAAGAGATGATAATAATAATGAATTGCACAAAGATAATATTGTCCGCTTCAATGGAAACAGATCCCTGTACCCTTATATTTCGAATGTCCAAAAGTGACTTGGAAGATGAAGATGCAGTCACATTTAGAAACAATTTTTTTTTTTTTCGGAAAATCGCAATGTTAATAAATGTAGGCCAACAGCCCCTTTCATGGAGGCAATCACAAGACACACATTTCTGTTCAGCATACAATTAACACATTTCAATGTATATACACGGGAATGTTCGTAAACTACTAATGTAGAAAAGGACAGCTATTGTTTCAAAGTGGTACGTTCAAAATACCTCTTATTTTAAAGGCAGTGACCGAAAACTTCGCAAAGTTCACTATAGTTCCCGCAGTGTCATCCGTCATTTTTCCTTAAAAAAAGAAAACAAAAACAACTAAGTTATCGCTTTCAGTAACATCTAAATGATAACATCGTCTGACCTAATTGTACATAGAGTACTCAAACTGAAAATGTATCTCGTTTTCTTGCACATTTGGACAAACTGGATATGTATTGTTGACAGTCGTAGGCGCAAAGTGGTGTCTGTGAACGTTTAACGGGGACACGCCCATCCTAAATTGTGTCACGGGTTCCTCAACACCTTCACATACAGTATTTCAATATACTTAGCTCTTGCAAATATAGGCTGACATTTGCCATATAGTGAACAGCGCGTGCTCTGGTATCTAATGTGTTTACGCCAGCTATGACAGAAACTGCTACATAATCTTTTTTTCCCAGTTCTTTACTGAATCGTTTCCAGGCACCACACCCCCAAATCCAAACTTCTTCAAAACCACTTTCACATAAAAAGTTTTTTTTTTCTTGGACACCCAAGTTCCATGACCTTTTTCATGCATAGTGAATAACATTTTATATGCTTTTTTGAATACCTAGCTTCTGGCTGTTTCAGTAGTCGAAACCAATATCTAATGCATCTACTAATAGCAGTTATCCAGAGAGGAAAACGTCCCAATTCTCCGTACAACATATGATATATTGTTTTGTATTTTACGTGTAAAAATCTCATGCAAACATATACATGTACCTGTTCAAGTTGATAGTGTCTCTCATAACCCCACATTCCTGAACCATAAAGTAGTAAAAGAACTACCTGAGCATCAAACATTTAAAAGAATATGTCTAGTGAATAACATTCAATCTGTCACTCCCCTACTGATTATATATGTGTATGTGTGCTCGTGTGTAATTATGTTTTATTATGTGAGATCATGTATGTTTTACATGTTTGCTTTTTTGTGTGTGTATGTCTAAAAGACTGTTTATCAGGTAATTTATACATTTTCTTCTTTAAGTATTTTTTTTCAATTGTTGACTAGTATCACTGATACTTATTTCTAATTTCATGCTATGATATGTTGTTGTTTTTGAGGAATTGTCTGTATGCTGTATTGATGTATAGTGTGTATCTGACTATATTTTTACTGCATTTATGTATTGACGTGGCAACTCTCCTACCACCTCTCCTTTTTCTCTAAGTATGGGAAGTATAACGAGTATTCTTTTGACATGGACTCTTCAAGGTATACGACTGGAATTATTATTATCATTAGTAGTAGTAGTAGTAGCTGTAATATGACTATTATGACTATTATTATAGTATGACTATTATTATTATGATCATTATTATTATTATCGTTGTTGTTATTATCATTATCATCATCATCATTATTATTATCATTATTATTAGTAGTATCATTATTGCTAGTAATAGTGGTGGTAGTAGTAGTAGTAGTAGTAATAGTAATAGTAGTAGTAGAGTAGTGTAGTAGTAGTAGTGGTAGTAGTAGTAGTAGTAGTAGTAGTAATAGTAGTAGTAGTAGTAGTAGTAATAGTAGTAGTAGTAGTAGTAGTAGAGCTATGATTATCTTTATTATCATTATTGTTATTATTATTATAATCATTATTATTATCATTATTATTACTATTATTATTATCATTATCATTATTTTATTATTATTATTATTGTTGTTTTTCTTGTTGTTGTTGTTATGATGATGATGATGATCATCATCATCATCATTGTCACCACTATCATCAATTTTGCCAGGGACAATTTCTTTGTTGCTGTGGAATCTGTATCACACGCTGAGTGGATGATGCACACGGAACAATGCATAATGATTTATTGGTTCAGCCAAAAGACTGGCATCAGACCAAGATTTCAGATCTAGTGCGGGGGGAGGGGGAGGGGGGTAAACACAATTCCTGTTCAATCCATAATTCCAACATGGGCTTTTGGTGTCCTAGGCAGATGTTTTAACCGTAAAGCCTCCATACTATCTCCTTTTATCCCTCTCTCTCTCTCTCTCTCTCTCTCTCTCTCGGGGGTGAGCTGATGTCGAAAGTTGGAGTGGCTGCCGGAAGTTTTCTCTGTCGGCTTTTTCTTGGATATCTTTGTTTTGGTGGACTTTGTGGAGGTATGGATCGACAAGTGCTTGTGTGATGTTGGTGGCGATGTGCTGATGTGAACTTGTGATTTGGTGTGCCCTGGTTTCAGTGTACCAGTCAAAGTACTTTTGTTTGCAAGGCTGCAAGTGACTGTTGTGATAGGCGGTGTATATGTATATCTGTAGTCTGTTCCTACCCCACGTCAAAAAGTACCCACAGAGAAAAAAACACACACCAAATTTTGCTAGTTACCATTAGTAACCAACTTAGAGACTTCAAAAAGTAGTGACTGCTACTAAGGATGCCTTCTGCTGCACTGGAGTTTCGTGGCCGTTGTGGTTCCTTTTTGTGGGTCTTCATTGGTTTCATGACCAAACGTGCCAAATTTAAGCTAGCCATGAGAATTCGTGTGCTAAGAGTTCGGACTCGGGCTGCCAGTGTCATGGTCGGTTTTGTCCTCCTGACGTTTTTCTACGGTGATCTCCTGCTGAGGTCAGGGGACATTGAGGCGAACCCTGGGCCTTCAAAAGCAAATCCCCTGAGGCAGACTCGCATCAACAGTGACAGTTCCTGCCGCCGTGCAAGTTCAGACCGCTCTGTGACGCATGACCATGACCCAAGCTCGTCCTCACCAGGTTTGGACTGTAACAATCCTGTACTCCAGAATATTACGCAGATGTTGACAAACCTGGACAGTAAGTTTGATGGCATGAAAAATGATCTTGCAGATGTGAAGGACTCTGTAAGCGGTCTCAAAGAGGATGTCCAAGAGTTAAAAGAATCTGTGTGTGACCTTCATGCGGAAAATGATGCACTTAGAAAAGAGAACTCTAAACTGAATGAACGGTTGATGTTTATGGAAAGAAAGGTTGATGATCTGGAGAGGCGTTCCAAGAAAAATAACTTGATTTTCTATGGTGTGCCTAGGAGAGAGGGAGAGACGAGAGATGAGTGTGAGAATGCTGTAAAGGAAATACTAACCGATCTGGATCTGCCACGCACTGTGGAATTTGATAGACTCCATAGATTAAATAACAAGCCTAACTCACCAATTATTGGTAGATGCACATTTTACAAAGACAAGGAAGGTATTATGAAAGCCAAAAAGAACCTGAAAGATAGCACCATTTTCATCGGCCAGGACTTTACCCAAAGAGTTCGTGATGTCCGCAAGAAGCTGGGGCCGCATCTAAAGGCAGCTAGAGACAGTGGTAAAAGGGCTACCATGGTGTTTGATCACCTGCTCATTGAAGGGAAGAAGTTTTTTTTCAATGACGAAGATCAGCTGCAGGAGATAAAATAGTGGTATGGCCGGCCTCTAAGAAAGAAATGTATACAGTCAACCTCTGATAATTCGTACCAACGGTCATTTTTTAAGAGGGGTTATTCCTTGCCCATAACACCACCTTCTAATCCTATAACTGCACGTGCCGAGATAGATGTATCTAGGACAGAGTGTGAAGCCCGTGATTTGGCGTCAGCAGTTAAGCCTGGAAAGCATGTGCTGTATTTTGGTTGTGAGAGGGAGGGTGGGGAAAATATGAATGACAGTGGTGGTGTCCAGAATGGGAGTGTGAATGAAAGTGAGAATAGAGGTAGGGGGTCTGTGTGTGAGGGTGGAGGTGAGGGTGCGGGTGAACGTAGTATTAATGATAAGAGTATGCCTGGCAAGGGTGATAAATTAAAAAGTAGTGTCGGTTCTGTTTCGTTTCTTCACTGGAATGTAGAAGGTCTTTTGTACAAACTGACAGATAAAGATTTTTTATCATATGTTTGCTCCTTTGATTTTGTTTGTCTGGTCGAAACATTTATGGAAAATGTAGACACAAGTGTGTTTCCTTCTCATGCAGTTTTTTGTAAACCAGCATTAAAGCTTTCAAAGCAAGGAAGGAGATCGGGTGGGGTGATATGTTTGATTAGAAAGGAGTTGGTTCCTTTTGTTTCTGAACTCACATGTGACCGTGACAATATTCTTTGTTTTCTTCTTGATAAAACTCTTTTTGGTTTTGAAAAAGATGTTCTTTATATTTGTGTATATGTTCCTCCTGTCAATTCTCCATATTATTTAACAAATGAAGTTGAAAATGGAATTATATATCTTGAAGATGCTGTGGCTGACAAAGTGCTGGTTGACGAAAATGTAAATATTATTCTGTGTGGAGATTTGAATGGCAGAACAGCAGATCTATGTCCAGTTACTGATGATGATTATGACATTTCTGTTTTTAGAAATGATCACGATGATGTAAATATTACAAGAAAATCAGAAGATTCAGTTCTGAATGCATTTGGAAAATTGATTTTGGATTTTTGTGGCGCTTTTCGATTGTTGATTATGAATGGTGTATGTAATGGTGACCCTTATGGTCGTTTCACATACATATCAGATAAGTGGAAATAGCGTCAATGACTATTTTTTAGTCTCAGAAGATCTTTTTTCTACTATTCAAGATTGCTGTCTTTTTACTGTTTCAGAGCGGATTGAATCTGACCACCAACCTTTAGAATATTGTTTTGATGTAGATAGTAATGTCATAGGCACAAAACACAATGAAACAAACAACAAACAAATGTTTATTGAGAAATTTGTTTGGAATGATGGGTATGCGCAACAATATTTTGACAACATGCTTTCTATAGAGACCAGAGAGAGAATCAGCTATGCTAAAAACCTGATAGATGAGGATATAAACAGTGCGTTACTTGCATTTGTTGATTGTGTACAGCAACAGGCTAACTGTATGAAAAAGAAAATCTATATGAATAAAAGACGCTCTGAAGAATGGTTTGATGTGGAATGCAAAACTGCTAAACGTAATGTCAGAAAGCTTCTCAGGGTGTTCTATAAGTCAAAAGATAAGAAGACAGATGGCTGTAGGTACTGTAAAGCTAGAAGAGAATACAAAAACTTATTACTAAGAAAGAAAAAAGAGTATAATAATGCCATGTTAGAAAAATTGAACTCGTCTGTCAATGATCAAAAAGAATTCTGGCAAAACATGAATAAGATATGTAGGAAAAAGAGTGTATCAGTCTAATGATATTACAGTTAATGATTGGTTTAGCCATTTCAAAAGTGTACTTGAGAAACGTTCTATTGACAGCAGTGATGACCCTTTACCAGAACTAAATAATGATTCTGATAGTGCTGCTGATAATCTTGCGAAGGAAGGTCAGCATTCCTTACGTGTGAATGGAGAAAGTGTTTCTGATGATTGTTTTTTGAACTCTCCTATCTCAAAGGAAGAAGTTTTGTTCTCAATAAGAAAACTAAAGAATGGTAAGTCGTCTGGACCAGATGGTATTATTGGTGAACTTTTAAAAAATGCTGGTGATGATGTAATTGATTTTTGGTTAAAATATTTCAATAAGCTGTTTGACACTGGACAATATCCTGACAATTGGAAAGAATCTATAATCATTCCACTTTTTAAAAAGGGAGGTGTAAATGATCCGAATAACTATAGAGGAATATCATTAACAGATATTAGTAGTAAGATGTATGGTTCTATAATTAATGCCAGACTACAAAAATGGATTAATATAAATAACATTACTGGTGAACATCAAGCTGGTTTTAAAGAAAAGTATTCAACAGTAGATCATATATTTACTTTGCTGGCAATGATTCAGAAACAGTTCTCATTGAATAGAAAATTGTATGTAGCATTTATAGATTTTGAAAAGGCCTTTGATACTGTTTCAAGGAATCTATTATGGCCTGTTTTACTGAAGAATGATATCCAGGGAAAAATATATAGATGTATTAAAAGTATGTATGATGTAGTGAAAGCTAGAGTAAGATGTGGTACAGAATTTACGGGATATATAGACTGTATTAAGGGGGTTAAACAAGGGGACGTTTGTAGTCCCATACTTTTTTCTCTATTTATCAATGAGCTTGCTTTGGAGGTAATCAATAACGGTAGACATGGGGCACACTTAAATGTTGATTTTATTGAACTATTTATTTTGTTGTTTGCCGATGACATAATTTTGTTATCAGAAACTGTCATTGGGCTGCAGAACCAGTTGAATAACCTTTGTAAAGCTGCTTGTCGACTGCAACTTAAAGTTAACATGAATAAGAGTAATATTGTGGTTTTTAGAAAAGGTGGATTTTTGTCTAGTAGTGAGAAATGGGTTTACAATGGTAAGGAGATGAGTGTTGTTAACACATATAAGTATCTCGGTTTGTATTTTTCTACAAAACTTAGTTTTAGTCATACTTGTCAGGATTTAGCAAGAAAAGGGAAACGGGCTACTATTATTATCCTTAGTAAATTATATCGATTAAATTGTAATTCTCTTAAATTGTTTTTGAAGTTATTTGATAAACAAGTTCAACCGATACTGTTATATGGTGCTGAAATTTGGGGGTTGGATGGAGCATCATTGGAAATTGAAAGAGTACATTTGTACATGCTGAAAAAATGTTTAGGGGTAAGCATTAAAACACCAAACGATCTTGTTTATGGAGAATTAGGTCGATTTCCTTTGACAGTTAGTGCCTGTGTATGTTGTGTTAGATATTGGTTAAAATTAATTAGTATGGATGAGTACAGATTACCATATAAGGCCTACAAAATGCTTTTGAATCTATCAAATAGAGGGAAAATAAACTGGGTATCAAAAGTACGTGATATTTTGAGTGTACATGGATTTCAGTATGTTTGGGAAAATCAAGGTGTTGGTTGTACTCGTGCCTTTCTAAGTGAATTTAAACAGAGACTCGTTGATTGTAGATGGCAGAAATGGAATGAGCATATAAACAATAGTGATAGGTTCAGTCAATATCGAAAATTTAAGACAATATATGGTCTTGAGTCATATCTTCTTCTAGATTTGAATAGATTTATACGATATGTGGTAACTCAATTTAGATTTGGAATGTCTAGTTTATATAATCATCGACTAAGGCATAAAAGAATTGATTTGAATGAGCTAGATTGTCCAATGTGTAAACTTGTTTTGGAAAACGATGTCCATTTTGTATTACAGTGCCCTGCTTTTGATGATTTAAGGCAAAGTCTGATCCCATCAAAATATTGTAACAAACCATGTGACTTTTCTTTGACATTGTTACTTGCATCAAAAAATGAACTTGTAATGAAGAACTTAGCCATTTTTATATTTAAAGCACTCAATAGAAGGGAAATAGCACTATCATAATATATATCTGAGACATAGTATTTGATCAAAACTATTCTATTTTTTTCATTTTACACATTGTAAATCTATGATAGGAACCAATAATTCTGATAATGTTATAAATATATTGGTTACACGGTATTGCTTACACGATTAATGTGAGACTGTAAGGTCGAGATGACAATTATAAACACTTTTCTTGAAACTGAGTGTATAGAAATCATATTGATTGCTGTTCTTTGTATGTTCACACCCCTTCAAAAAGGGGCTATGGCCTTATATTGAATAAATTTCGTGATTCGTGATTCGTGATCGTGATTCTCTCTCTCTCTCTCTCTCTCTCTCTCTCTCTCTCTCTCTCTCTCTCTCTTCTCTCTCTCTCTCTCTCTCTCTCTCTCTCTCTCTCTCTTTAATTCAATATAACAAATCAATATATTTGAAGATACGATTAGGAATGTGGATGATTTGGGCGGAGGTGAATGGGGATGAATGATTCGAACTAGTCTCTCATGTTTTGACTGATAATAAACGTTTTTCTTCATTTGAGACTTATTTCTATCCAGATAATTATCTGGAATCTTTAACATATAAATCTCGCTCCTGTTGGCTTCTATATGCATACATTTTGCTTCTCTACATTCTGAATTCGGTTGCTATAACCCCACCACCACCACTGCCAACACACCTTTGATTTTCCTCGTCTGGCATAAGCTTCCAATGCTCTCTATAGACAACCACACAGAAACTGGAAACTAAATCTCTCACCCACTCTCCCAGCCAGTCTGTTGTTTTTCAGCAGCACAGAAGAAAACTGCACTACTAATGACCACACATCACACAGTTTTCAGAAACAAAACCTGTTAACTGGAAACACGCTTCACATCAGAAAAGGGAACAGAAGAAAGAAAGAAAAAAGGAACAAGGTGGTCAAGCCATTCTAAAACCTCCCTTTTTTGCAACACCATTACATAAACTCCAGATGTTGTATTTCTCAAGATCCCTGTAAGCCTGAAGAAGCTTTGGTTGAAAAAGAACTTGCTATGCATCAAGGACAATGGTAGATGTCACAACAGTGAAAACAGATGATCAGTATTGTCATGAGTTCCTGAGAAAGTGGTGTTCACACATTGAGGTTAAAGCTCTGAGGTCAAAATATTGAATTTAGCCGTTTCTTCACAAAAGACTAAATTCAGGTGTGTTTTTTTTAAACCCCAGAGGTTTACTTTCCAAACATATGGCTTTATGACTCCTCAGATTCGGTTTTCATCAAAATGTGGTAAAATTAATCCAC
>CM060310.1:39930729-39935729 GCA_030674185.1 Monoplex corrugatus
AAACAAAACAAAGCAAAAAAGAAAGAAAACAGGAGAAAAAAGCATGTCCACGGGAAAGTAAGGAAATAAATCCTTGTATCAAGCGTAATCTGTTTGCTGAAATATGAAACACAAAGAGACATTTTTCACATTTGACATTGTGTTAACAACAATAGCCTCTTTAAAGTTAAAAGGGCACAGTACAGTTCATCGGCCATCCTATGACAGATTTATACATTCTGAATGGAATTCTTTTGGTACGTATATTTACATTAACTATACGGTCTTGAAGATGTATAATATCATCATCATCTGGTGCCTTCCCGCATGGCGTTGGCGATCATGGACTTCCATCTGTCTCTATCATTTGTTGCATCTCTTCCACCCTCCTTGTCTTCAGCGACTCTGCAAGACCGTCTAGTATCTTCTCCCTGGGTCTACATGGTGCTTTCTTTCCCTCTAGCTTTCCCATTGTGACCAGGTGCTCCTATTCCCCTTACCTCATAAAATGGCCTATAAATGTTGCCTGTCCTTTCCTAATCTTCCTTATGAGTGATGTACTTGTGTCTGCCTCCATCAAGACTGTCTGGTTTGTTTTCTTTGCTGTCCATGGAACTCACTCTCAACATTCTTCTTAGAAACCACATCTCGGCTGCCTCAGTCTTGTTCTGGCTTTGCTTGTTGATATATGGGATAATATTTCTTAAATTGTTTGCCTTAGCAACATATTCTGCATTGGACATAAAAACGTCTATGGCTGCTAACAAGACAGGACACTATGACTTCTATGGAAAATCCGAGGGTAGAATATGTAAGACAGAGATGGACAGACAGACAGACAGACAGACAGACAGACAGGTGGCACAGATTGTGGAGAACTATGCACATTACCACACTCAGCCTGGACCCAGTTACCGTTCTTGCTAACAGCCATTGGGATGATTATGGAATACTGTTACCTTGTGACACTGAAGATGTTTCTTTTATTTGTCAGCCTCTCTGTCTGTCCGTCTGTCTGTCTGTCTGCCTGTCTGCCTGTCTCTGCCTCTCTGTTTCTGTCTCTGTCTGTCTGTCTGTCGTCTGTCTGTCTGTCTGTCGGTCTTCTGTCGTCTTTTCTCTCTCTCTCTCTCTCTCTCTCTTCTCTCTCTCTCTCTCAGAAAGGCAACCATAGTGGTGATCTTGCTGAGCAGTTCACTTTCATACCCACTTATGGGAACAGCACGCGTACTTATACCTGAGGACCTGATCTCTAAAGCTGGCGTTTATATTGTGATGTGGAGAATAAGAGAAGTCAGATCGTATGTCATTACACTTACAGAGTTTTATAGAAATGCACAGCTATATGAGGACACAGGAAAGGTAAACAACACAGTCAACAATTCTATGGTCTCCTGTTTTATCAAAGTTGAATACTGAATTGAGTATTGTTTTCTTATACAAGCATTTACACGTATACATTTCATGCAAATGAGAAAATAAAACAAATCTAGAACTATGTTATTTATTCATTTATTTATTTATCTATTTGTGGTGTGTGTGTGTGTGTGTGTGTGTGTGTGTGTGTGTGTGTGTGTGTGTGTGTGTGTGTGTGTGTGTGTGTATGTGTGTGTGTGTGTGTGTGTGTGTGTGTGTGGCTACACGAGATAAAGACACAAAAGAAAGCTTTGTACAGCGCACATACATATCCCCCGCCCCCCCCCCCCCCTCCAGTTTAACAAAATTTCGATCAATTTTGGATACAGTCAAAAGGTAAACTAACTTAAGGACTATGTCCAGATCTGTCTACCCTATTACAAGAGTCAATTGGCGGCAGTTGGCGAAGTGAGATCTTTTGTCTCATCGGGGGGGGGGGGGGGGGGAGGGGGAATGCTGTCGCTTTAAATGTAAACCCCGAGAAGAAGTACGAGAACTTACATCACTTCAAACGATGCAATGAATCCTCAAAAAAACATCACTTTGTCATCTGTCGTCTCGCTTGAAAATGAAGACCCAAGCCAACGGCCATGTTTGTCCACAATTAAAATTCATTATTTATGTCACGTACGGCTGAGCTTCTTCATCTTCAGAAAGTGAAAGACGAAGCAGCCAAGTGGAAAAGCGTGCAGCAATAAAGGCCAAAACCAACTCTGCTGAGGGTTCCATTGAGTGTCCAGTATGGAGCCGCCTGTCTGCATCAGACTTTGGCCTGAGATCCCACATGAGGCTACACATATAAATAAACTGCTAGGTTAGACTTTATCGACAACGACAGTGACCACATATATAACATTCATTGTTTGTGTCACATACAGCTGAGCTTCATCTTCAGGAACAGAGACCCAGAACAAGAAAATGAAGTTTTTGTGATTGTTCTTTTCTTCTGAGCGTGGAATAAATTGATTACAAATTCGATGAAGCGCCTTTCGATATACACGTAAGTACAAAAATCGTTTTGAACCACAATACATAACTTTTCCTTTCAATATCAAGCTCGTAAAGTTCAGCTTCTGTTAGAGATGAAAGATGCCTAAAACCACATTTATTGTACTGTGGTGATATTATTATCTTTACCATTGAAGCCAAACCTTTGCAATCAACAGACACTTTTTGAAGATGAACATTGCATGTAACTACAGAAGCCAACTTTTATTCTTTAGCTAATATAGAAAGTAAATTCTTCGAATTTTTTTAAAACTTTGCTTTCAGACAATGTAATTATAAGGCTATGGATAATCTACAGTATCAGTCACTGTAATCTTTAAAATGTTTCATACAAAACTTGACGTAAATGGAGGGTAATGGTAGACTGTCATCATAGTGAAACAGATTTTGATTGCTTTGAGAAGATCGTGAGAAAGTGCTGCTCACACAGCTTTCTGGAAAAGGCTGATTTTAGGCCTCGTGATGATCTTACCTTGCTTCATGACGTATTTTTCCAGCTTACCCTTTTGCCATTCCTCAACGGTTCACACCTTTCACTCAAATTTAGAAAAGATCTATCAACAACCACATATTTTTGTCACAGAGAGAAACATATGTACAACACACACACACACACACACACACACACACACACACACACACACACACACACACACACACATACAACACACACACACACACACACACACACACACACAGTCTCTCTCTCTCTCTCACACACACACACACACACACGCACACACGCACGGAATGGACGGTGTTACAGCGGAGATGTTAAAAAATGGTAACACAAATATCCATAATTTTCTTTTGAAGCTGTTTAACACTTTATTCGACCGAGGAATTTATCCTCAAGACTGGTCAAAAGCTATTATCATACCAATATTTAAGAAAGGAGATCCTGATAAAGTGGACAATTACAGGGGTGTGTCGTTATTAAGCATTGTTTCAAAATGTTACACATCAATACTCAATACTAGATTGTATGCTTGGTTAGAAAACAATAATTTAATATCAGAAAGTCAGGCAGGTTTTAGGAAAAAATATTCTACAGTGGATCAAATTTTCAGTCTGTACGCTATGGTTCAGAAAACTATGTGCAAGAAAGGTAGAAAACTATATGTTGCTTTTGTAGACTTTAAGAAAGCCTTTGATTCGGTTCAGCATGACAAACTCTTAAAGTGTATTCAAAATCAAGGAGTAAAAGGGAAGTTTTTGGCTTCGCTAAAAGCAATGTATGAATCATTATGCTCATGTATTCGGGCAAACCGGGATTTATCTGAAATATTCGATAACCCCATAGGCGTGAGACAAGGATGTGTCTTAAGCCCTACTTTATTTTCGGTATTAATAAATCAATTAGCCAATTATATGGATGAAAAGGGGCGACATGGCATCCAGTTGATGCCAGGTTCAATGGAAATATTCATTCTTCTTTTTGCAGATGATGTAGCCCTTCTGTCATCAACACCAAATGGTTTGCAAAACCAGTTAAGAGTCTTGCAGACATACTGTGCCAGCATGAAACTAGAAGTTAATCTTGAAAAAACTAAGGTTATGGTTTTCAGAAGAGGGGGCTTCTTAGGACGACATGAACAATGGTTTTACAAAGGGACAAAATTGGAAGTAGTTAGTAAATATTGTTATCTGGGGTTCAGTTTCACGACAATGATTAGCACCAAGGCCGGCACAGAACATTTGGTGACAAAAGGTAAAAAAAGCAACTTTGCTATTAAACAGGACTTTTCAAAAATATAAAGACATGACTATAGAAACTTTCTTCAAGTTGTTTGATGCAAAAATTCAACCTATTTTGTTGTATTCTTCTGAGATATGGGGACTTAACAGACTCGAGCATATAGAGAAAGTACATTTGGTATCGTGCAAAAGACTGTTGGGTGTTCCAGTCAGGGCACCTAACAAGATGGTATATGGGGATTTGGGAAGATATCCTCTTTATGTCAACTCCTCAACTACCTGTCTTAGATATTGGTTTAAATTACTGGAAATGAATCCAAATAGGTTACCTTATAAGGCTTACCAAATGTTAGTGGAACTTGACAGGGCTGGGAAAGAATGCTGGGCTTCAAAAATAAGGGACATTTTGTGTGAAACGGGATTTAATATCGTGTGGCTGCAACAAGGTGTTGGTGATGTAAAAGCCTTTTTGCGTGTGTTTAAACGGAGACTTGTAGACTTATATATTCAAGAATGGTCTGGGTCACTCAGAGACAGAGATAGGTATGAAAGTTACAGATCATTTAAGACTATCTTTGAAAAAGAGAAGTACATTGACTCTATTGATATATACTGTTTCAGAGTTGCCCTTTCACAAACAAGGTTGAACGTTTTACCACTAAACAATAATATAAATAGATACAGTGAATCTGATCAAGAAAAGGTGTGTCCATTTTGCAGGACAGAATCTGAAAACGAAGAACACTTATTATTTAGATGTTCCACTTACGCTGATCTCAGGGCGAAATTTTTAAAGGATTTAGTCAGCATGCCTATGTGCATACTGCTCCAATCAACAAATAGCCACCGAAGCCACAGCGTATCCAGATACGTTTTCCACGCCATGAATAGGAGAAAAAAAT
>CM060310.1:39940729-39945729 GCA_030674185.1 Monoplex corrugatus
CCTTTCTTCCCTCTTTCCTTTCTTCCCTCTTTCCTTTCTTCCCTCTTTCCTTTCTTCCCTCTTTTCCTTTCTTCCCCTCTTTCCTTTCTTCCCTCTTTCCTTTCTTCCCTCTTTCCTTTCTTCCCTCTTTCCTTTCTTCCCTCTTTCCTTTCTTCCCTCTTTCCTTTCTTCCCTCTTTCCTTTCTTCCCTCTTCTTTCTTCCTTTCCTTTCTTCCCTCTTCCTTCTCCTCTTCCTTTCTTCCTTCTTTCCTTTCTTCCCTCTTTCCTTTCTTCCCTCTTTCCTTTCTCCCCTCTTTCCTTTCTTCCCTCTTTCCTTTCTCCCTTCTTTCCTTTCTTCCCTCTTTCCTTTCTTCCCTTCCCTCTTTCCTTTCTTCCCTCTTTCCTTTCTTCCCTCTTTCCTTTCTTCCCTTCCCTCTTTCCTTTTTCCCTTCCCTCTTTCCTTTCTTCCCTCTTTCCTTTCTCCCTTCTTTCCTTCCTGTTCTTCTTGTTTCAGTCTTTCCAATTCTGTGTCGCAAAGTGGTGTGTTCTTTCAGCTGTTTAGAAATCTAAGGTGTTGAAATGGTTGAAATCGAAACTGTTCACCCAGTTTCTTCTCTAACTCTGACCTTTTCTCTCTGAGATCTACTTTCCACCCAAATAATCATTATCTGTTTTCTCTAATATCAGTATGTCGATTTCCACATGACATGTTCACTCTTTGTTTCTATAGATTTTCGGTTCGGTAGATTTGCCACATCTCTCTGTCTCTCTCTCTCTCACTCTCTCTCTCTCTTTCTTTCTTTCTCTCTCTCTCTCTCTCTCTCTCACCCACACAGACACACACAGACACAGACACACACAAACATACACACACACACACACACACACACACACACACACACACACACACACACACACAGAAGCAATGTTTCAATGTTAAATAGATCCTTTAACCCCAACTGGGGCATGGAGGATAACAACAAATAATTGATGACCCAACAGGATTGTCAACAGGTTTTCAATAGAACAAAATGCATCTGAAAGTGTCTTACGATAGAATACTCAATTGTTCGAAAGATAACCAAACAATTTCCGAAAATTTAATACATTTGGCTAATTTCAATTTCATTTCTTCCAGAAATGAAGTTACATAATGAGAACATTGATTTGACTGACAGATGTTCTAGTGGAATAAACTTTATCGTTCATCACACAATGTACAACATTCAAAAATAAAGTAAAACTCATCGCCTCAGGCATTGTCATCGCAAACCGTACACATTGTTCTTTGTTAACCCCTGTACGTCGATCTAACTGTGACAGCTGCATCGCAATTTCATCAAATGCAAAACATAAATAACATAAATATCTGGGGTGAGCTCTGCTCAGCGCTACAGTAAAGACGCGCTTAACATCGTCTCTGATCTTAATCAAATATTTGGGCACTTAATGAAGAAATTAAGCAGTCAATCAGCATACATTATGCTGTCATAAATCTGTAGTGGACCCTGTGCAAAATTCTGGACAAAAATGTTAGAAAATGCATTAAGATTGACTTTGTGCCCATTGTGTGAAAAGGGCGGAAAGGGGGCACGACAAGCAAAACAAAGGGAAAGGTGGAAGTTCAGCCAGCCCTCGAAGTAAAGACAAAATAGCGTTATCTACATTTGCTGAAAGCAGCGGGAAGTTATATACAGCCAAAAAGCCAAAGACATCAGAATAACCAACCGTGAGCACCCTGATATCGACAAGCATTTTGTCACACTTCTCCCATTACCCGGACGTAGAGCGCGGTCCGCATCATTAACTATGAACCAAACATACAGCACAATGTATAAAGACACACAGGATTATCCCCCTTCCCACCACTCATCAACATCGCTCATCTACGATACACCGGTTCCGAGTCAACGTGGTCCTGTAACAAATGAAGACAGATAGCAAAATTGTGCTCATATGGTTCACAGATTGAAAAACTAAACCAAACAGTGGAGGAACTACGATCCACCATTCTCAACCTTCAAATGGAAAATTGCAAACTGAAGAAAGAAGTGGAAGCTTTCAAACAACGAGAGGAAGATTTATGGGCAGCTATTGATCTCACCAATCGAAAGGCTGACATCGTGGATAATAACATAAATTCCTGGAACAATGCTCTTGAAACGACAACATCCGCTTATATCATATTGATGAACTGGAAGACGAAACTTCCAAACAGTGCGAGGATCCGGTGTTAAAAACATTTCATGACGAACTTGGACTGCGTAACGTCAAAAGAGAGCATTTAGATGCTGTGCACCGACTCGGAGAGAAACAAATCTGGTTCATTAAGAGGAATAACTCGAAACGAGGTGAAATTCAGACGTAGAAAGCTGACGCAGGGAGGGGGCTGATCAGCAGAGATAGTGGAAGATCTTACTAAAAAACTATCAGCTGTATACGATTGTTAAGAATGGAAATGTCACCAAACTATACTGGTTTTTCATCATGCACGCTTGCGCGCACACACACTTACACACGCACGCACGCACACATACAGGGACGCAGACAAACCCCATCCGACTTTTATTCATGATCGTCATATGTCATTCATACAAGTGCACATCGTTACATTAGCGAGGAACAGTTCGGTGACCATGAACTATCACATCATGATCACATGTTGGACATTACGGGTGACATAGCAATTAGAAGGTTACATACCAAAATACTTCTGCTTTGCGTCTGTGTGTGTGTTTGTTTGTTTGTTTGTTTGTTTGTTTGTTTGTTTGTTTGTTTGTTTGGGACAGAGTTTTCCGGCAGGTGGTCCTCGATTTATCATGTGTCTGATATTTAGTCAAGAAATGAGAATTACCAGTGTTTGATGTCAATCATGTTCACGCCAGGATACCCATGGGTTTTCTGTTTTATAATCATTCTCATCTGTGACCCACTGGGAAGGGACAGGTTTAATCTGAATTCCACGGCGGAATTCCCCAGCATGCAGGGATCTGATACAGACGAGCTAATCTAATTTTCAATGTAATTCAAAACCACTTTATTGTCCCTGCTGGAATATGTGGGCATTGTGTTCTATTTCCAACGATAAAAACAACAGAACAAAAGGGCCAAACCATTCCATAATCCCTCTTTTTGTGCAAAAAGATTTTTTTAACAGCTTCCTTTCTAACAGATGTAGGCCAAGTTCTCGTCACATATCATTGTGCAGCTGAAAAACTAAAACGACACAGATATTTAAATTAAAATCCACCAATGCTATTTAGAGCTGAGAACAATTTTTCGTATTCATACCTATCAAAGAAATGGAGTAATAAAAACAAAAGAAAACTGTGAGGGAGAAGTATATCTGTGTGACAAACATTGTTGATGATATCGGGCAGTGACATAATCATGTCGAAACACTCAAATGTTTTACATGAAGTTTATGTCTGATTTTGCATATTAGCGTTGCAATAATGGATACATAGAATGTGATGCGACCGTTTACGCAAGTGTAAGAACAACAGTTATTTGCGAGTGCCCATTCAAGCCATGAGCTCTGTCTATGTGTAAGCCAAAACACCAGAAAGTCGTCCTTTTCCTTTGTTTTTGTTGTTTGTCTTTTTGTTTGTTTGTTTTGCTTTTGTTTTTTGAGTAAACATCAAAATCGACATGTGCGTTAATGTAGATATATTTCACGCATGTGCACATAAACGTGCACGCGCGTGCACATACACTCACAGAGAGACACACAAACACGTG
This sequence comes from Monoplex corrugatus, assembly GCA_030674185.1. Taxonomy (NCBI): domain Eukaryota; kingdom Metazoa; phylum Mollusca; class Gastropoda; order Littorinimorpha; family Ranellidae; genus Monoplex; species Monoplex corrugatus. The sequence goes on from CM060310.1 coordinate 39,944,450, forward strand.
CACACGCGCTAGCGCACGCGCAAGCACACATATTGACAGGGCCTGAGAAAAACAGAAAGACAGAGAAAGGTGAATATGAGCAAGAGATGTAGAACAGCACTTTTCTAGTAAAACTGGACAAAGGCACAAAACAGTTTCGGATATCTATCTATATCTATCTGTCTATATATCTATATATATAAAGAGAGAAGTTTCGTGACTTTTTCGGTTTGAAATTCATCCTTGATGAGGAGACAACTTTGTCCAACTACTTGAGTATCCCGCGTTTATTTCTCTGTTTGCTTTGTTTGTTGGTGTATTAATTAATTTATTTATTTAATTTATTTATTTATTTATTTATTTATTTATTTTTTATTATTTATTTATTTATTTATTTATCTATTTGTTTGTTTATTTTTTGTGGAAAGCGCTGTTGTGTCGTCCATGCAGGCTTTTTTGACATTTGGTATCCGTTTCCGAGGTCAGCTGGACCTGAAGTCCTCACTGCTGCTTTCAAGATGATCTCCACTGCTAACATGAACAGTATTGGAGAAATTGCAGAGCCCATGACTATGCCTACTTCCAAACTGATCCAAGTTATAGGGTGTGCTTTTGTAATTAACCTTATTGAGAAGCAATGAAAATACTCCTTGAGCATTTCTCAGATGTTCTTTGGGATATGACACATCTCGTGAGCTAGTTGAATCATCTTGTGCGGGACTGATCCATACGCATTTGCCAGATCGCGACACACCACGCCGAGATCCTTCTTCTCTGTTTTAACTCTTTGGATTGCTTCCCAAATCATCGATGGCATGCTCCACACAGCCTGACACTCCTGGGATGCCCCCTTTTTGGACTGACAAATCCATGCAGGTATTTCGTCAACCTTGCTGCCATGACAGAAAATTTTCCTTTCTACTTCAAAAGTGATATTGATACATCAGCTATCATTCACTATCATTCATTGGTTGCTGATCTTCACGTTCCTCCATGCTGACCTTATCAGTTTGTAGAGTCAGTCAAGGACATAAGGACATTTCTTACACAACAGATAAGGTATTTCTTTAGGCCCAGATAATGAATTGCCTCTGGCTGTCTCCAACACTTTCTTTACTTCATCCAGTGTTGCTGGCATGTTATTAAATATTTTCTTGGTATTGCAGGCCAAAGCAGACTGGGTTTCACGTGGTGCCTGCTTCTGAAAGTCGGAATATGTTTTCCTGAGATGCTGTTCCAGAGCTTCTTTGTCCACTGTGACTGTCCCAGATTTGGTCTGATCAAACAGTTTCCTGACGAAC
>CM060310.1:39950729-39978229 GCA_030674185.1 Monoplex corrugatus
CACACATACACACACACACATACACCACACACACATACACACACACACACACACACACCACACAACACACACACACACACACACACACACACCACACACACACACAACACACACACACACACACACACAAACACACACACACACATCGTACTACTTCAGATTCGAACAGTCACATCCTCATCCGAAGTATTAACACGAATTTTCAGATCCATTAGAACTCAGCGCAGAAAACTTTTACAAGACACAAAATAATATCTCTCTCTCTCTCTCCCTCTCTCTCTCTCTCTCTCTCTCTCTCTCTCTCTCTTCTGTGCTCTCTCTCTTTCTGTGTGTGTGTGTGTGTGTGTGTGTGTGTGTGTGTGTGCAGAGTACACGTACTCATACATTACACAAATGAATAAATGAATGCGCATTAACAGAGAATAATCATGCATTCACATGTACCCATGGTCATAAATATGTACTAAACATATGATTACACAACAGTGCATGATCAGTAGGTCAAAATGACTGTACGTGTCGGCGGGGTGGAAAAGTAATAATGATATTAACGATTGAAAGTCTGGGTCAACAGGTAAGTGTTTACCTGTGAGTACGTGAGAAAGGAGGACAGATCCTCTAGGTCAGCTGGCTGTGAGTTCCAAACAGACTGGTGTGATGACACTGAAAGCACACACCCCAACTGACTTCACATGGCCATTCGGCAGCATAGAAACTTTTACTTATTTGTTTATTTACTTATTTATTTACTTATTTATTTATTTGTTTATTTGTTTGTTTCTTTCTTTCTTTCTTTATTTGTTTGTTTGTTTGTTTGTTTGTCTGTCCGTTTGTTCCACGTGGCAGGATGCGTGATGTTGGATATGTGGACAGGTGATATGAAAGGTAAAATGATGACAACCTATCAAAACAACGATGTGTAAGGCTGAGCAATTTTATACTGGCAGTGATATTTCTCCGGTGGAGTTCTGTTAGTAAGGTGGTCATGGAATCATGTTGTCTTTTTCATGATAGGACATTCTGCGTCGTTCTCTACTCTTTGTGATTGATTAGTTTCATCCACTAGCAAACGACCTAGCACAGAGTTATCCTAGTCAGCTGGAGGAGCACGTTTGAACCAGCCGAAAACGATTTTGTCCACATCTAAATACTTGCTCCTTTCCTCTTTTTTTTTTTTTTTTTTCAATTTTTTCAAACTTTACCGTCATATTTGACTTGAGAGTTAAAGGCGGAATAACCTGTTCTTAGTGTTCTCTGATCTGCAATATATGGGTGTGTGTGTGTGTGTGTGTGTGCGCGAGCGCGCATGTGTGTGTGTGTGTGTGTGTGTGTGTGTGTGTGTGTGTGTGTGTGTGTGTGTGTGTGTGTGTGTGTGTGTGTGTGGTGTGTGTGATTTCTTAAAAACAAAAAAACAAAAAGGCGATAGCAGAGGGGCATCCAGGAGTCATGACCTGGATGAGGCCCGGCCCCCTTAGAGCGTCAGGAGTTAAGGGCCGAAACACTTGCTTGATGGAGGTTTCATCTCTGAGGACATTCTGCTGTCCGGCTCTTACCGGTTTTTTTATTTTTATTTTTTTACTGCAATGTATCATACCAGGTTTAGATTTATAAGTGATGTCAGAAAAAAAGTCTCATTTCCTGATAACCAAAAAAATTGGCTTATTGATTGTTATGTGATAAATCTGGAACGGAACTTTTAACTTGATAGTTTCATATAGGAGAGTGCTGCATTCTATTTTGTCTCGGATCTTTTCCTATTATTTTCATAGGCCTAGACATGTGTAGAATGGTCTTTGTGTATAAAAATTGAACCTTACCGGTTAATTCAGCACATTCTGTTCAGAGTTACGTTCTTTTATAAAATTCTACATCAAACAGTTTTTATTAATGCTGTCCATGTACTGTGTTTAGTTATCCTATATCAGAATGTTGTGTCTTCATTTGTGATAATGGATGAAGTGATACACATTGTTCACGTTTTAAAATTGAGTATATCGCGTTTTTCTTTTTTTTCTTGAGGCCAGAGTTGGGGAGATGCAAAGAAAGCGACGCAGAGAGGATCAGTGTGCCATCCTAGTTTTTCATATTCAGGACAGGGGTACGGTGGAAATGTTTGAGACTATTGATGAATTTGTAACCTGACTTTGTTGCTGTTTTAGCTGGTAAATAAATCTGATCGTCAGTTCTCGTATCATAGTGTCCTCCAAAATTGGGTGTGAGCTGTGGCAACAACAACAACAAAAAGTCTACAAGAATGCCTCTGTCTCTCTCTCCCTCTGTCTCTAAGCATTGAGCAGAAATTTTGTGGCATTGGTATGTAATAATCACTGCAAATGCATGTGATTGTATTACTAAACTTCATTGGAAGGGAAGTTAGAGATAATCTACATGCTAAAGCAGTTTCCATTCATAAAAAATTGTTTGGTGTTACATGGAGAAGCATAATTACTGGGGTATGTAACACGGTATTTGTTCGTTTGTTCGTTTTGTTTTCTTAGACAACGTTTGTCTTTTGTTTGTTGTAACATTTAGGAAATATGTGCACACACACAACACACACACACACACACACACACACACACACACACACACACAACACACACACACACACACACAACACACACACACACACACACACACACACACACACCACACACACACACACACACACACACACTGTTCTGACAAAGTTTCCCTATCTTAACTAGAACATTACCGAAGAAAATCAGTTCTCTCACCGGTAAGATCCAATAGCATTCAATAATCCGTACTTCTCTTCGTCATTTTGATCAATAAGAAAGAAAACTTTGCACTAAGTCCATAGTGACATCAGCTGGCCACTCAGAAAAGCTTGGTATTCTCTACAACACATATTCCTGCGGAAAATGAGAGACACAAACAGATGAAAAGAATTATCGTTCCATCGTCTTATCACGTCTGTCTGACCAAATCAGAAAAAAACACCACTGGACATGTTGCGCGACAACCCCCTGACTTTACTCATCTCAAGACACCAGAAAAACAGTGTGAGAGAGGAAGGAAACATGGAGGGCCCAGGGAGGAATGGACAACAGAGATTCTGCTTTTTACGTAATATTAACCGCTGAAGGCCTACATTTCTGCTGTTTTATGTTTTCTTTGTAACACGAAAGTTAATGTTGTGATTTAGACTTCTGCCTGACTGTGAAACACTGTATTCAATCTGCAAGGATTTCCCTGCCTATATGGAAAGGCATGACGCTACAGAGTACACTATTTGACGGAAACCTCACGCATGGAAGGGGAAATAAACAAAAGAAAATCATTCCCTCGAGTTATTAGATCTGTCTGACTCAATCTAGGAAAATTCCACCGAACACGTCACACTCCTCTATAAGGTCTGTTTTTGTCACTCCCATTTGTCGTCTGTTCAAAGATACAGTCAGACAACTTAGTTTGCTGCACGTCAAAACTCATCACGCATCTAGCTATTCTTTTATGACTTGTGTGGTGTGGTGTGGTGTGGTGTGGTGTGGTGTGGTGTGGTGTGGTGTGGTGTGGTGTGGTGTGTGTGGTGTGGTGTGGTGTGTGTGGTGTGGTGTGGTGTGGTGTGTGTGGTGTGTGTGGTGAGGTGCGGTGTGGTGTGTGTGGTGCGGTGTGGTGTGTGTGCTGTGTGTGGTGTGGTGTGGTGTGGTGTGTGTGGTGTGGTGCGTGTGGTGTGGTGTGGTGATTAAGGTATGGTATGGTATGGTATGGTATGATTGGCTCGAACGGTATGGTCTGGTATGGTATGTAATCAGAACAGTATGGTATGGTATGGTATGGTATGGTATGGTATGGTATGGTATGGTATGGCTCAGAACGGTATGGTATGGTATGATCAGAAGTATGGTATGGGTATGGTATCGTATGGTATGGTATGGTATCGGTATGGTATGGTATGATCAGAACGTATGGTATGGTATGGTATGGATGGTATGGTATGGTATGGTATGGTATGGTATGGTATGGTATGGTATGGTATGTATGGTATGTATGGTATGGTATGGTAACTCAGAACAGTATGGTATGGTATGGTATGGTATGGTATGGTATGGTATGGTATCTCAGAAGTATGGTATGGTATGAGGTATGGTATGTGTATGGTATGGTATGGTATGGTATGGTATGGTATGGTATGGTATGGTTATGGTATGGGTATACATGTACGCGCAATGCCTGGTTGTGAAATAGAATACCTTCCTTCCAGTGTGACTGCTGGAATCCCAGCCTGGCTGGAATTAAACTTCATGCTGCAGCCTGGGTTCACCCAGTATAAACGGGTGCCTAACCTTGTTCAGGGTGGGGAAGGTATTGCAGTGAGGAAAAAGAGACGGTCATCTCCCTTATGATGCTGGCCCTGAGAACTGTTGAGTTGTATACTATTTCAGGTCCTGACGACCTGAAATTTATAGAAAAACATTTTAGCATTTTTAAGGCTTTCTTTCTAAATAGTTAATACCATCTATAAAATATGTTTTATATGTAATGATAGTTGTGTTTCGAGGATGGTATAAACATAACAACAAACAAAATCCAGTAATGTAATAATTATGTTCTCTACCAACAAAACATGAAATAATGGATCAAATCTACAGAAATTCAACTGCTAAAGATGACATTTCATAGCGTGCATATAAATAGTTGTATTATAGAAGGAGAAAAGATTCGCTGTGACGGACGCTGTCACTGTCTGGTGAGGTAGATGTGCTTGGTCTGCTAGTAGGGCTGGCGACAATCGACATGGGGTGACTGTGTTTTTCTGTGTATCATCGTTGTCAACGTCCAAAGTCTTAAAGATAACTCTTCCAATTCAAAATAAGTGCGACTGCCCGCGTTCAAGCAAACAGGAACTAGAAAAACACGAAAAAATGAATAAGAACGCGTATTTAATACAACAAGACAAGAAAGGCGCAAATTTGCGGCCAACTGGCCTTTGTCGAGCATAAGATCACAAACAAACAAACACCAGATACAAAAATTAAGAGAAAAAGACTGAAACTTCCCTGGTGCTCCCTCCAGTGTAAGCAGCATTAAATGTGATAATCATGATGTCATTTTAGTCAATTTGTTCCTTTTCTCACACTGGAGGGAGCAGCAGGGAAGTTTCAGCCTTTTTTTCCTAATTTTTGTACATGGTGTTTGTTTGTGATCTTACGCTTGACAAAGGCCAGTTGGCCGAAAATTTGCACCTGTCAACTCTTGGGATGTGCGAGTTCCTCATATTCACAGACACACTAAATGACTTTCTGTGTTTTAAAGAATACTGGATGTGACTATGAGACTGGTAGCGGGACAAATGTGTGGTCAAGGTTAATGTTGTGTGCACCAGTTCCGTAATTCTGTTGTTGTTCACAGTGTCAGTGGCATATCGTGTCAGAAAGAGAAACACGAGCACGCACACGTTTCAAACATTACATTTTTTGAATCCCATAAAACTGTGATGCGTGACACTTGTGTTAATAGCCCTGTCAGATTCAATCTAGGACAACTCCACTGATCATGTCGCACACAGCCGTGAAGACCATTATGTCAATCCCTTTTATCGTTGGCGTTTGCAGCCACAAAACAGAGCTAACCCAAAAAGGCAGACAACCAAGTCTCCCCCACGTCAAAGCTCATCCTGGTTTCTGGTGTATTTCAAAGATGGATACAGTCTACCTTGAAGGCCACAAGTACCGCTTCTGGTGGCTGTGGAACGACACAAGTCTGCGTGGCTCGGGCATTTCTCCGGCCATGACACACTGTCCACGATCATTCTTCGGGTTAACGCTGAAAGGTGACCACTGCAGAGGTCGACCGTGGATGAGTTGGGTGGTACATATATCAAAGATGGCGATTCTTTTCTATCCCCAACTACACGCTAGTTGTGAGATTAGCTACATGATAATTATGATGATGATGATGACGACGACGACGATGGTGATGATGATTACAATGATGATGATGATGGTGATGATGATGATGATGATGACGATGATGATGATGATGATGATGATGATGATGATGATGATGATTGATTATGATGATGTCTTGACTGAATCAGTCAGAAGGGCACTGCCGCTCAGTGTTAATATCAGACATCTACATTGAACACTGCGTGTCTGTAGTCATCATCTTGAATTTAGCCTTCAACAACTATCCAAGGAAGAACTGATCACTTTGTCATAATATAATTTTTCAGAGTGAAGTGCAGTTTGCACTCCTTGAGGAAAACATGTGAAAAAGGTACTCCGCCACTTTTTCTCCTGCATGTATTTATGTTTGTCCACATTTGAAGGTACATTTTACAGAATTTTGCCAAAAGGACTGTCTTGTTGTTGTGCAAATGTTTATATGTGTGCTAAGTCCAAGCCGTACGGAAGACTTTATTAATTTATTGTGTCATCGAAAATCCTAGCAGCCAGAGCACTACTCATGGTGTAGTGGAAGGACACAAAGTATGTGTTTGACCTGGAATTATTACCGTTGTCATTGTTTACAGACCAGAGACTGCTGAGAGTCATATCAAGACTGTAACTATCTGAAAACGTACACAACACCAGACTGAACCTGAAAACTACACCTGTACACAACACCAGACTGAACCTGAAAACTACACCTGTACACAACACCAGACTGAACCTGAAAACTACACCTGTACACAACACCAGACTGAACCTGAAAACTACACCTGTACACAACACCAGACTGAACCTGAAAACTACACCTGTACACAACACCAGATTGAACTTGAAAACTACACCTGTACACAACACCAGACTGAACCTGAAAACTACACCTGTATACAACACCAGACTGAACCTGAAAACTACACCTGTACACAAACCAGATTGAACTTGAAACTACATTTTACACAACACCAGACGAACCTGAAACTACATCTGTACAACACACAGATGAACCTGAAAACTACACCTGTACACAACACCAGACTGACCTGAAAGATAACTACACAACTGTACACAACACCAGATTGAACCTGAAAACTACACCTGTACACAACACCAGACTGAACCTGAAAACTACACCTGTACACAACACCAGATGAACCTGAAAACTACACCTGTACACAACACCAGACTGAACCTGAAAACTACACCTGTACACAACACCAGACTGAACCTGAAAACTACACCTGTACACAACACCAGACTGAACCTGAAAACTACACCTGTACACAACACCAGACTGAACCTGAAAACTACACCTGTATACAACACCAGACTGAACCTGAAAACTACACCTGTACACAACACCAGATGAACCTGAAAACTACACCTGTACACAACACCAGACTGAACCTGAAAACTACACCTGTACACAACACCAGACTGAACCTGAAAACTACACCTGTACACAACACCAGACTGAACCTGAAAACTACACCTGTACACAACACCAGACTGAACCTGAAAACTACACCTGTACACAACACCAGACTGAACCTGAAAACTACACCTGTACACAACACCAGACTGAACCTGAAAACTACACCTGTACACAACACCAGACTGAACCTGAAAACTACACCTGTACACAACACCAGATGAACCTGAAAACTACACCTGTACACAACACCAGATTGAACCTGAAAACTACACCTGTACACAACACCAGACTGAACCTGAAAACTACACCTGTACACAACACCAGACTGAACCTGAAAACTACACCTGTACACAACACCAGACTGAACCTGAAAACTACACCTGTACACAACACCAGACTGAACCTGAAAACTACACCTGTACACAACACCAGACTGAACCTGAAAACTACACCTGTACACAACACCAGACTGAACCTGAAAACTACACCTGTACACAACACCAGACTGAACCTGAAAACTACACCTGTACACAACACCAGACTGAACCTGAAAACTACACCTGTACACAACACCAGACTGAACCTGAAAACTACACCTGTACACAACACCAGACTGAACCTGAAAACTACACCTGGAAAAGAAAACTGATTTATGTTCATCTTGGGTGCTCATATTCACTTTTTTGTCATAATGGATTTACCATTTGAAACTTGAGTTGCTCTTCCCTTTGAGAGCGTGTCGCCGCCGTGAAGCGCCACCCATATTTTACCAAGAACTTCAAAAGGCAGGAAGGCTGACTGGCCTGCAAGGGTAGGGACCTGGGATTACAATCTATCTCTCCAATGTTTTTTTACCAGGGCAGCTGGGCAATTTCCCTGCTTTTCGCAATTTTAAACTGCCATGGGACCTTTAGGTGCGCAGGCCAGAAGGCACAAGGGTCCGACTCGTTTTTTCGTCCCCTTCCGAAGGACTAGATGGTCAGTTTAATTTTCCGGTTAAAATGGGGAAAAACTCGAGGTCTCAACGGGAACTTCGAATTAAGTTATTGGCAGGGGTACTATTTAAACTGAAAGGGACCCCGACATCCCCACACAGGGAGGGGATGAGGGGCTGGAATTGAACCAAGGACTTCCTGCTGCTGCGGTAGGTTCAGAACGCTTTAAATAACTGGATCGCTGCTCAAAAGCAATGGCGAGTCTGATCCCATGCAGCTGAAATCGTTTCGTGTGCTGCATATTTTATCTTATCTGCTTTTCTTTTTCATATTTCTGACCCATACAACTTGCTGTTCTTCTCGTTGTTGTTCGGCTCATGTGATCTGGAAAGGGAATGTATTGAACATTTTTTCGTTCTGGAATTATGACATTAGTCAACATTTTTAAAGGCAGACGATTGAAAACATGTTCAAGCTTAGATATAACCGTGGCTGCTGAAGATTAACAAGAATAGTGCCTATTGTAACAAAAGAACATAATGCTCAGACTGATGCAGCAGCTGATGTCATCACACATTGTGCAATATGCTAGTTGTGCTCATGTCAACGGACAAAGAGCTAATCAAAAACAAAACACTCACAATCCGGATTTAAAACAAGAAAACCTTAATCTCCAACGGGCTGAATTTTCTGCCAAACGGTATTGTCGTAAACCTTATTTAAGTTTCGTTTTTCTTCACTGTTTCTTTTCATTGATAAAAAAAAAAAAGATTGTCACACCAGTATTTGCTACTGTCAAATGTTGGATGTGCAACAAATTTCCCACACGATGGGTTTGATTTTTTCAGATAACGAAATTGATACAAGGATAAAATTTCCACATTTTATTACTAATGATACTAACTATCTAAATTACCTCTAATACTAAATATTAATTAAAGATAATCCAGCCATATTATCAATCTCTTTTTAATGCTCTTTTAGCACTTCCATGTCATATCTATCTTAAAAATCGCAAATATTCCTTTGCCAGCCATTAGATTGCCAACAGCACAGATATTCGGACCACTGACAAACCAGTTTTAGAGAACATCTGTCCTGCAACAGCTCAGAAATCTTTGCTGACTTGTATTCTTCACACACAGACACACAGACACAGACACAGACACAGACACAGACACACACAGGCACACAGATACACAGGTACACAGGCACACAGGCACACAGGCACACAGGCACACACACACACACACACACACAACACACACACACAAACACACACACACCCCAAATGTCAATATCAAATAATCTCCCTTCTGGTTAATAAAAATCATTTCCCTGGTGTTAGATGTGTCTAACTCTATCAGTGAACATTTCACTGGCCATGCCACAGTCAGCAGTACGGTCCTACGGTTCAGTCTGTGACTTCGTTTCCTGCACTTCAACAGTAATCATCTTTTCCCATCCAGTCATTGTGTCCAAGTGATTAGCTCAAATTACATGTAGAGATCATTGGAATGTTGGAGGTTTGAATCCTCATCAGTTCATACACTTGTGACGGTTGGTGGACCAAGGAGGGAGGGAGGATAGTGGGCGTCAATCTATGTCTGAGCGTGCTGTGGGTTGAAGGGAAGACTGGCACTGTTTATTCATATCTGGCATCAACCCCAATACCTGAGAGACGCGTGCGTTAGATCGACGGAACTGGCGAGGCAAGCTGACCATCGGAGCAAGAGCAGCAGAAAGAAGACGTACAGCAGAGGCTCGAAGAAAACGAGAAGGGCGAAGGCACGAAAGACCTCCAATCCTACAGTTGCACCAACCCACGTTTGCCCTACGTGTGGGCGAACCTTCCTGGCCCGGATCGGCCTCACCAGCCACCTCCGGACCCACAATCGCCAATCCCCCAATCAAAATTGAAGTCGTAGCCTTTTTCGACCACGAAGGACGAACAACAACAACAATATTTATTATGCACGGAAGCGTAGAAAACACGCAAGTCATGCAGTTCAATCTAAAACCGAATACCGTTGCATCATCACTATCATCCTCATTTTCATCTATCATCTTAACTGGGAGTAACTTTTCCGGGTCTCGCAGGCCTTCATGGCCTATTTTCATGATGGGAATGGAGATGTCTTGGACCTGTGGAGAAACATGAGGGTAGACACGCAAAGGGTTGTAAAGGATGAGGCAGCTAAAGACTCGCTTCTTATGAAGTGAACAAGAAAATCCCGAGGGTGCTGGATGGGACCCACAGCCTCATCACTCTCCGGACAGTCACCTCCCAGCTACCGATGCCACACGGTAACCATCTCAGAGAGCAAAAGGGGGAGGGGGCTGTCCATGCACCGCATGACCCATTCGGATCCAGTCATCAGTTACTACGTTTACAAAGTGAATGGCAAATTAGGGAGAGACAAACCCCGAGACATAGTCCACACAACGCACACCAGCCATTTCCTGCTTAGTGTGGTGTGGTGTGGTGTAGTGTGGTAGACTGTGGTGCGATGTGGCGCGGTGTGGTGCTGTGCGGTGTGGCGTAGAATGGTGTATGATATGAGATTGTATCATATCTTATTGTACAACGGATACAGCAGAGTGTGGAATGGTGTTATGTGGCGTATAGTAAATGTTGTGTAGTGTGGTATGGTGTGGTGTGGGGTCATGTCGTATGGTGCGTGGTGTGGTTTGGTATACATGTATGGTATGGTATGGTATGGTATGGTATGGTATGGTATGGTATGGTATGGTATGGTATGGTATGGTATGGTATGGCATGGCATGGCATGGCATGGTATAGTATGGTATGGTATGGTATGGTATGGTATGGCATGGCATGGCATGGCATGGTATGGTATGGCATGGTATGGCATGGCATAGGCATGGTATGGCATCTATGCTTAGCTATGCTATGCTATGCTATATACATATGGTCGACTGTCGTGGTCAATAAAGTCCAACCTAGCACTTTATTTATGTACCCTCATGCGGGATCTCAAACTATGCTATGGTATGCGTTGTATTTCTTGTGTTAGCACGTACTGAACGTTTGCACTGCACTGCGCTGTGTTGTGAAGTATGTTGCATTAAAACAGATGTACTGCAACAACTGAGGATGGAAACAGCACAGAAGCAAAATCGTCTGCACTCAAATGATAAAAGCACTGAAGACGCCATACTGACCCTTCTCTACAACTGATGTCAATACCTGGACCAGTCAAAGACTTTCAAGCATCGTCTTCAATACAGTCCAGCCACATCTCATAATGGAGAACCGCCTGGACATGTCCATCAATCCTATGCTAATCTGATAGGTCTGTGACTTGCTCACAAGGAGACCACGGTGAGCTGAGGTTGGACAGCACCTATCCAAAATATGGACAACCAGCACCAGGGCCCCTTAGGGATCCATGCCATCTCCTGTTCTGTTCATTGTGTACACAGCTGACTGTATGGGCACAAACAAATCGAATCTGCTGATTAAAAACTCTCTCGCTACGAACATCATGATTTCTCGATCTTGTCTCAACCACGCTTGTGTACGAACGTCGGAGAAATCCGACTTGGGTTTTGAAATTCTCGAGGCTTTCAGTATTTCCGTTAACCGAAACTAATAGCCAGAAATAGATTCTTCGGTCATTCTTAGCCATTCATTGTAGGATGTGATTAGGTCACTGTACTCTACAGTGCAAAGTTCACGACCCACTATCTCTGCAGCGAAGCAGACGACGGAAAAACAAATGGCTGAACAATACACAACATCTCAGCGCTCTTCAAGACGATCTCTTCCTTCACTGCACGTGGAGTGTGTGCACATTGGATTTTATGAAATTTCATTCAAAATGTGACTGTAGGAGCTGATGTATTTTACCTCACTGTGTATTTTGTAAGACATTTTTCATCTGAAAATTACTTGTACCATTACTCAGCAACCATGAGGGTTAGACACTTGAAATTTAAACATCTTGTACATCAATCTATTAATATATGACCTGCCAAATTTCAAAACTCTGTTTTCATTTGTTTGTATGAGAATTTTTCTCATGACCTATACAAGTGGTGCGTACTGGGGAACGGCAAGGGGCATAATCATACGTAGCGAGTGAGTTTTAAATTTGCAGACACGATATGTGTGAGTGTGTGTGTGTGTGTGTGTGTGTGTGTGTGTGTGTGTGTGTGTGTGTGTGTGTGTGTGTGTGTGTGTGTTGTGTGTGTGTGTGTGTGTGTGTGTGTGTGTGTGTGTATGTGTGTGTGTGTGTGTGATGCAATATGACACTGACAAGCCTGTAGCCCAATTTTCCTTGCTGTTTAGGAAGAAACGTATAAGAAATCTTGAATCTTGATTCTGGAAGTAATTTCTGTGTTGTGTTGTATGCACACTATATCATTGTAAAGCAAATCGAAACTCAGACGGAGGAGACGACCTTTATATTCACTTTTTTGTTTTTCAGTAGAGTAACGGGATGAGAAGTTTGGGATTACTTTCACTGAAAGGACTTCATCAAACTGCAGAGGCGGAAGAAATAACGGGGTTAGGGTAAGGCACACAGAGGAAAATACTAATTAGATATTTAATAAAAAAGAGAAAAACTTGCAATGATTTCAGGTTTCCAAAACGGAAATGAAATAAGGACAAAACGAACTTTCCTGTGACAGAATAGCACAAAGGATTGATAGCCTAATCTCAAATGAGTAAAAGAGAGAGAGAGAGAGAGAGAGAGAGAGAGAGAGAGAGAGAGAGAGAGAGAGAGAGAGAGAGAGAGACAGAGAGACAGAGAGACAGAGAGACAGAGAGACAGAGACAGAGACAGAGAGAAGAAGAAGAAGAAGAAGAAGAAGAAGAAGTTGAAGATGATGATGATGATAATGATGATGATGATGATGATGATGATGATGATCAACTTATTCAACCATCCTTTTTTATACAAACGTTATTACAGACGATCCCGAATTCATACTTCCCAACGTCACAATGACTCTGAAGAACCCGATGAAATAATTTAATGTAGACAGTTTCAACAGTGAATACATGTATTAAATATTTTCAGAAGTTCCAGAGAAATGCTGTTCACACACTTTACTGAAGTCTTGTGCTGATTTTGGGCACTTTGGTGGCCATATGACTTTGACCTTGATAACATTGAAAAAGGACGCATTACTTATTCTAATGATCTAGAGTTGCTGATAATTGGAATGCATTTCCCTTTCTGCACCTAGGTTAGACCCTGTAAGACATGGAGTTAAAGTACGGAGAGAGTTAATCAGTGGGAAGAGAAGCACTGGTGTGCGCGTGTTCACAAAGAAATGTTTACTCTTCCGTTTTATTTTCTTGTTTTTTTTGTGTATGTATATAAGTGTGCGCGCGCGTGTGTGTGCGTGAGTTCGTATGTCCGTGCGTGCACTGTATACGGATATGTTCATGCGTATGTGTGTTTATTGTGTGTGTTTTTTCTCTCTGTGTGTGTTTATATGTGTATGTGTATGTGTGCGCACGCGCGCGCACGTGCGTGTGTGTGTGTGTGTGTGTGTGCGTGCGTATGCTGTGTGCGAGCGTGTGTGTTTTAGTGTGTGCTTGTATGCGTGTGTATGCGTGTGTGTGTGTGTGTGTGTGTGTGTGTGTGTGTGTGTGTGTGTGTGTGTGTGTGTGTGTGTGTGTGTGTGTGTGTGTGTGTGAGTGTGTGTGCGTGGGCGAAGGAGAGAGGGAGCACAGATTTTTTCAGGCCGGTATAAATGGTAAAATGGTTAAACGCTCAAACAGCAGACTGTACGGATCTTACTGGTGGATACGACAACCAAGTGGTCAGGACACCGGCTATGTGAGTTCCACCCTACCTGGTGAATACCTGGTGGGTAAACGTTGAAGGCGTTTCCAATCTCTCAGGTGCAGACCTCCTTGTGTATACGCATGCTGACTGCAGAACATCAAATGAGCATGTTAAAATCCTGCAAGCATGTCAGTGTTCGATGGATTATGAAAACACGTAGACACTCAGCATGCATACTACTTAACGGACTATGACGTGGTAGAAAACAGCCAAGTACACAAACGCCCACGTATGTACTAGTGCACGTAAAAGTTGCAGACTACGAACGCAAGAGAAGAAGAACAAAATGATGGTACTAATATAAATGAATGAATCAATGTACAACGAACCATAGTGATACGAACACACAGAACAGATTATCCCTAAAGAAACATTCAGTGCTTTAATCAATTTGAGGGAAATAACTCTTGCTAGATGTCGTACAAAATGCTGCATGATTAATTCCCGTATTCTCGTTGCAAGGGGGAAAAAGCAAATTATTGGAACGGACCGGGCGTAGTATTAATCTTTGTGAGAAATGCGGGGACAAAGAAAGTGACAACATGCATACAGAAGACAGGCAGACTGGCAGACTGGCAGAAAGGGAGGCAATCAAAATACAAACACTAAAACGCCGTGACACTTTTTATCTTATCAATCACTTGGCACATGTGGCGTCTGTGTGTAAGGAACGCCATCTTGAGAAACAGGAAACTGAAACTAAAGCTCACGGCTGGTGAATACATTAACATAACCGTGTTTATGCCAGGCTACCCTCCTTGACAATGCCTGGTTGGCGTATCGCCTTGCACGAGTTCAAGATTTTCTCCCGAAACAATTGCATACAGGATGCAGTCAGCCCAGCTGTAAACAGTTCCTGTTCAAAATGGAGGGGGGTAAAGTAACGGGGCGAAGAGTGGAGATGAATACACTTCCTCAAAAAGATGTGGGAGTAAAGCTATCTACAATCTCACTCTTCAACGATTTTTGGAGTAATGGGACATGCTTTGTTTCTTTGTTGTTGATGTTGTTGATGTTGTTGTTGCTCCTGTTGTTTTTAATATATGCTTTTAACAATCGTTTATTTGTGAGTAGTTTACATTGCCATCTTTACCAATCAGCAACGAAAGAAGACGCTGTAGATGCATCGACTGTCTCTGCTGAGAGATAACCCTGACACTATGGCAGTGACATGCAGATATTACTGTGAGAAGTTTTGACCATAGACAACAGTCAACACTGAATCATCTTCTTCTTCTTTCGTTCGCCATTTACATTGACCAGGCCACATCTGACAACGATGTGATCATTTTCTTTCCAGCTTCTATCAGCCATCACGGAGCTTGATGGTCAGAAAAGTAGTTGTTGAGAGGTAGGACCTGAACGCTACTACACCCTGAGGGGACCTGAATGGACAAGCACCAGTCAAGTCTGATGTGGACGACAGTGGTCATTTGGTTATATTGCACGGTATCATGGTTTATCAGGAGGCGCCTGCAGGCCTGGTACCTCTGACTTATCCTCATATTATGGGTTTTCTGTACAGTTACCCGTCCTTAGCTCATAGCCAAGAGACCTACCTTGTGGACCCTGGGGTACAGAAGAGTGTGCCTATCCCTCCGTCCATCCGTCTGTACACTGTCTGTCTATGGCAAAAACGTGCAGACACGATTTCCTCAGCTGTTTATGTATGGATCACTAACAAATTTGGGTCAAAAGTGTGGATCATTGAGAAGTCACGAATGCAAGTTTACCAATTTGGAGGACAAGGTGTCAAGGTCAAGTTCACACGGACCAAATAAAGGTGCGTAGCATCACCACTTCTTGCAGAAGGTGTGTGAACAGCACTTTATCGGGAATTTATAGAATACTCGGTTTTGTTTTTGTCATGATTGTCTGATATTATACTTGATGCACGTCAAGTTATATTTAATCTGAAATTTCTTCAAGGTCACAGGGGCTGATACTTCAGATCATTTTCATATCACGGTGTCTGAAACAAACAAAAAAAGTGTCAAACATTCGAAGAAACGACTTTCTGTATGTTAGCACAAAAGCTGTCATTTTTCGCAAACTTACGTAAGACAGACGCTGAACTCTAATAAATTGATAGATACATATTGAAGGCAAAAGCAAGATATCATGGTCCCAAATAACTTTTGCTCTTACATATGAATCGAAAATGGCGTCTTCCAATCTGTAATGAATTTATTCCGTGCTAAAGAATATTTCGATTTATCCGCTCCGAGTTTGCTTTTTGAAGACAAACGTCTAGCAGTATATGACGTAAAGAGTATTTACTGACGTACCCGTGGGAAGATGAATATGGCAGCTGTCGTTGGTCTCCATAAATAAGCTGTTTTTTAGCACAAAAGAAATAACATGACAGGCCCTGATCGCATTTCTGCGCTGGGACGTTCGTAGATACTAACAACAACACTGTCTTCATGATGACAACTGACGGTACATCACAAGATAAAGTCGTTGTGACCATTTACAAGTATTGCACCGTTTGTCCGGACTGCTGTACGTTCTCCAACTTGTTATCAACGGTTTATTTTAAAGCAACAGTGCATTTTTTTGTTTTTGTTTTTGTTTTCTAGATCTTGCATTTGCGTCACTGTTTTTTTCAAATGCAGGAAATAATTAGTGCAAAAATGTGCGTGCTTGTCACTGTATTTGCCAAGGGAATAGATACACATAAAATCACTCACCAATTTTAAAGCATAAAGTGGAGGCATACAATACGTCAAGGTTTTATTATTTGTTTACTTGTTTCCATTTTCCACCGACCCCATGGCATTTTCATCGTATTAATTATCAGTAGATTGGTAGACCTGTTTAAAAAAAGGAACAAAACTTGCTAACTGTGGTTATACGTGATGTATTATTTACCATGTCCTACTTGACCAGTATATGTAATATATGATGACTGACATGGACTGTTTTGATTTTGTGAATAGTTTTGCATCTGTTTATCAATGTACATTATTAGTTGTTTGAAAGCAAAAGAATTTTTGCAAGGACAGAAATATACACCGACACATCTTTTTATTCTGTATAACTACGAACATGGGCAAAAATCTTTGTTGTCAATCTAGTGATATGAATATAAAGGATTAATTTCACGGAAAGTGATTAATTTTCTCAAATAAAATGTTATGTTTTGAAATAAACTGACACCTTACTGAATCGTTTAGTTACTGTTCATTGATAAAACCAAGAAAATACTTGCAACAAAAGATTCATAGCAGATGATATGTTCTCATTAGCAGTGTGCATGTGTAAAATCAAAGGATACCATATTCCTGACGTCATGTGTTTAGGTCACAGACAGTTCAGAATAGAATGAGAAAGGATCGCAAAGAACATCAAGATGGTCAAATTATACTAATATTTTATTTTCTTCATAGGATATTTAACTAACACACACACACACACACACACACACACACACACACACACACACACACACACACACACACACACACACACACACACACACACACATACACATGTGCGCATGTATGCACACACAAATACAGGTACTCACAGATTCAACCAATTTTCTCCCAAGGTAAGTTTTAGCAACTTTTTTTACCCAGTAAAATGGGGAGATTGTTAGATTGGCTTAACCATTTGTTGTTGTTGTTGTTTGTTTGTTTGTTTGTTTGTTTGTTTGTTTGTTTGTTTGTTGTGTGTGTGTGTGCGCGCGCGCGCGCGCGACTGGATACAGCTGAATGCAATGCCGATACTATTCTAAACTGTTGCTGTTTGTGAGAACAACGGACCTAGTCACATCTACGTGCGATGGTATTAGTTGTTTCTTCAATGTTGCCATGACAATCTAAACCATTAATCTAGCATACAACACAGATCAAACACTCACAGCTAAAATGTGTGCAGCATGTAGGCAATGCTACTGAAGTCGGGGCAGCTACATTGGCAATGATGTTAGTAACAACATTAACAACAAAACAACAACAACAACAACCCACCAACAACATTATGTGAAAAATGACGGCAGAACAGTCAGGCCAACAGAGCTGCAGTATGTCTACAGCAGTGACCGTAACACATGAGACAGCTTGTTTTTCTGTCTCTTAACTTTCAAGCAAGTCAGCATGCGTTTCCAGCCATTTTATCAGTTTTGTTTCATTCCATTTCCTTCGTTTTTCCATCAAAGTGTTGAAGGTATACAGGAAAGGATTCAGAGCTGAATTCAATGGCATTACAAAGATAGCCAAGGCTACTGTAACTTCTCCGGCTATCGGAATACCAGCCGAAGACAACATTCCACACAGTCCAATGGGAAACCAGCACATGAAATCTGTTACAGCCACAGTGATTAACCGCCTTGCTACGGTCATGTCACTTGACACTTTGGTCGTCTTTATTGTCATAGTATTCTGCTGTACTGACCAATAAATGAAAGCTTGGCCTGCAGAGATCAATAGAAAAAGAGCAAAATTAAAGACGATTAATACACTGAAAGAATATACTCGTCCTTTGAATTCTTGTCTTGTCACTGGTAGTGGAATACACATGCTTCCCTGACCATAAAAGTCCCAGTGTGACGTCATCGGGAGTAACGGTAGCATGGCAAGAAACAAGCCAACTATCCAAGTTAGCAGACAAGCCACTGCTGCAGATGTTGTCTTAAATCGCAATGAGCTGAAAGGAAAACGAAGAACAACAAATCGATCGAGCGTGATAAGCAAGATGATCAGCGCAGACACTTCACTAGATAACAGAGACAGAAATCCTGCCACCTTGCAGGACAGACTGTTCATCCAAGCGTTGTCATAATGAAGATATCTACCACGGAACTGTTTATCTGCCACTCCAATAATAGCAACGTAAATGCCCATCAGAAAATCAGCCAGGGTCAAGTTGGTGACAAACATACAAAAGCCACTTAATGAGGTCGTCTTCCGTGTATACAAACGTAGGACAAAACAGAAGCTGTTACCAGTCACCGACAGACAACAGACCAACCAAAGAAACCCTCGGTACATTTCTGACTGCAACAGATCTTCACATGACGATATTTCATCATTTTGGAGCATTGCAGGAAGTGTCATCAAAATTGTAAGGGAGTATCTCTTTACAGCAAAGTTTATAGTTTTGTGTAGAAATGAGACGTAGTTTGGACAGACCTTTGAATACATTAGGCGGGAATGTTGTTACAGGGCTGCCGTCCAAGTGCAACTGCACCAAGTTGGGTGTGACCTGAAAACCATCTGAGCTGATAGTGTGAATGGCGGTGTACGTTAAATTGAGACTCTTCAAGTGCGAAAACTTTGACAAGACTTCAGTGTTAAATACTTTCAGTATAGTGTGTGACAGATCTATCGTAGTTAAACTAGTTTGCTGAGGATCAGACGAGAAACCAATGTCGAGAGAAGTAAGAGGATTGTTGGACAGGGACAGTGTTTGTAGATTTGGGAAATGAACAAAATCAGTCATGTTGACATGATGCAACTTGTTGTTACTGAGGTCAAGATACCTCAAATTCGAAAAGGTGGTGTTAGACAGCAGGGTCAGAGAACACCTTGCAAGGACCAGGTGAATAAGATAAGTATTGTAACTCAAAGCAAACATATTCATACCTGAACCTGTGGCATCCAGAGAACGGAGCTGAGGGACGAGTGATGCTAGAAAGGTTGAAAACACAGAAAACTGAGACCTTGACACTGACATTCCACAGGACAGGTCATGTTGCACGACATTTCATCATCACGCAGTGGGCAGTGGGGCCAGCCATCACAGAGGTAGTCACCATGCAAGCATATTTTGGAAGCTCGACATTTGAAAAACCCTGGACAGACCATGTCCTCGCATCCGTCTTCGTCTTCATGGTCGATACAGTCGTACATTCCATTGCATCGAGTGTAGACAGGTAGGCAGTCATTATACATACCAGGACAACGATAGTGATGTGTCAGGACACAATTCAGTGGAGTTTATCTGGACTGAAATGAAATAATTGAACCCAACGAAATCGACGCGAACGGGAGATGGAAAACTATTTCGTTCCATTATCAGATCTAAGACTGGTTCGCATTTCTGTTCATCGGATTCGTCCAGACAATGGAAGACCCGGTCACATACGTTAACATAGAGCACACACTGACCATTAAAACAACGAAACATGCCTACATCACAAGGAGGGTGCTGACAGAAAGACTCATCTGTCCTGTCGTGACAGTCTGGTCGTAAGTCACAGACCAGAGTAAAGGACAGCGTTACCACACCATCGCACATAAAGGTTGGGACTGAAGTGAACTGTTTACGCTGTGAACCAGACATGGAACGCATGCCTGACACTGTAGCAGCAAAAGTACAAGGAGATACATGACCTGGATTACAAATGTCAACTTGGTCAGAATTGCAGAAAAGAAAAGTGTGTGTGACATAACCATTTTGACAGGTATCAGAGACTGTTGCTGTGCGTGATTCAACAGCCATGTACTGACCAATGTAATGGGGTTTGAATGATGACTGTTCTCCCTAGTCTGATTGATTCTGAATTCACATAGAGTACCAACTGATAATCTTTCCTGTTCACATGTTCCAAACTGGGCATCATCATCAGCAATAATGAGACATGCTTTTTCCTGAGAAGGCTTGTACCCTGAAAACATGAAATCAAGATGACCTAAAGAATGATACAGGACAGTCCTGTCGTGGCTAATAATATTGTTTCTGTACATAGTAGCCAAAGATTTATCTCCAAAGTACACGCCAGTAAGTGTATTTTGCATAAAAGTCAATCTGGGTAAGACATCGGTCCACTGAACGCCACATTTGGGTATCGTCAGTTCACCGCCTTGTGATCTACAGTAGTCACTAGCTCTTTTGTTGGCAGGTGTTCCAGAACTATCAAAACTGTCCAGTAATTCTTTGCTGAAAAACTTAAAACAGCGATGACATAACAATAAGCCACCCTGACAGTAAGGACTACTAAAGTCACAGCTTCCGGAGAGACGACACTTTGCTCTCGGACCAGTGCTTAACACTGAAAACAAAAGCGAACAGCATGACAGTGTGTTAGACTACTACATTAACCTGCAATTCATTTAACGTTAGAGGCTGAAAAAAAGGTTGAAACAAATCTACGCAAGCAGAGTATAACAGTGATGTCCACGTGCTTATTTCAGAGCCTGGAGTATAACTGTTTTACTCTTCACCTATCCTACAATCGGGTAGACCATAGGCAAGGGGGGGGGGGGGGACGAAGCGTTAAAGGATCGAAAGGTAATGTCAAAACAAACAATAACTACTTCACCTGAATAATCAACCGACCTTTCAGTAAAGGAAAAACAAACTGACCTTGAAAACCAAACAATCCTAAATTCAAAAATAACATACCACTTCGATTTTCAGTTGTTCATTGTTAAAAAGAAAACGTCACAAAGCCCACTGGCTTTCCTTGTTCTGCTATGTACATGCTTGATAAGAATGGAGTTTTCCAAGAGGTGGGAGATTCTTTCTCTGTTTTTTGCCGTCAGTTCTCTATAGCCCTTGGCTTGTTCATAAAATCGTTTATCAAAGTTCGTCACACTTAAGTATAGGAGAAGACGGGGATAGCATTTTTCACAGCAGGCTTACAAAGATGAGTCTTTAGCTTCTATACAAAGAACAGATGACATCACACGTTGATCATAAAACATTCAATCCACTCATTTCTCGCCATCACGGCATTTCCAGCAGGAACAAATATTTCTCTTCTCAAAGTCAAACTTAGAAACACCAAAATAGCAACATGGAACATCAGAACACTGTTACAGAAAGGTAAATTAGACAACCTCAAAATGGAGATGGAAAGGCTTAACATCAGTATTTTAGGACTAGGGGAAGTGAGATGGAGGGGGGCAGGCATGATAACATCAGGAGAATATACAGTGATATACTCTGGTGGTAATTCACATGAAAAGAGGAGTAGGCATCATAATGGACAAAGACAAATCACAAGCAGTTAAGGGATACTGGGCAGTGTCCGACAGAGTATTGCTGGTCAAATTGAGTGGCAAACCATTTGATATCAACATCATACAGGTGTATGCACCAACATCCGCAAGTACTCAGGAAGACATCGACAACTTCTACGCAGTATTAGAGATGGCCAAGGTCCAAAGTAAATCACAAGAAGTTACAGTAATAATGGGAGATTTTAATGCTAAAGTGGGACAGGATAGGGTGGAGGATATAGTTGGACCTCATGGTCTTGGTACACAAAATGAAAGGGAGGGAAACTTGTAGAATGGGCACAAATGAATGAGTTCATAGTGGGAAACACCTGGTTTGAGCAGCCTAACAGAAGAAAATGGACTTGGACGAGTCCAGGAGATAATACCAAAAATCAGATTGATACATCCTGATCAACAACAGATTTAGAAATTCTTTACTGTCAGCAAAAACACTACCAGGCGCAGACTGCAAAAGTGACCACAATCCTGTTGTGGGAAGGTTTAGGCTGAAGTTGAGGAAAAGGAAACAGATCAAAAGCAACATCAAACTAAACCTTGGACTCTTAAAGACAGATGAAATGATACGTGAAAAATTTAATGTACATGTTCAAAACAAATTCAGTGCTCTGGAAGACGTTGATGACAGTGAGGAACAATAGACAAAGTTGATAAGTTCGATAAATGAAGCTTGTGAAGAAATCCCTAAGGCAGATTGAAAAGCAAAAAAGAGCTGGATGACTAATGAAATTTTGGGCCTGATGGAGGAAAGGAGGAGGGCAAAGAGAAATGCGGAGATCTACAGGAAGATAAGCAAAGAAACCAGGTATAGGTGCAATGAAGCTAAGGATGCTTGGCTGAACACAAAATGCAAAGAGATAGAAGAACGACACAAAATGGATCCTCAGGGCATGCACAGACGAACTGAAGAAATTGTCCACAGGAAAAATACATGCACATCAACTGGTTGCTTAAAATCGAAAGATGGCAAGCTTATCATGGAAAAAGACAAAATACTGGACAGATGGGGAGAGTACATTAAAGACCTTTTTTGAGGATGACAGAAACGAAGAACACAATATAAAAAAGAACTTTGAAGGACCACCCATAATGAAAGATGAAGTTAGAGCAGCACTGAAAAGATGAAACCAGGAAAAGCTCCAGGACCAGACAACATTACTACAGAGATGATTGAAGCCCTGGAGGAATTTGGCATAGAAAAAATAACAGTCCTCCTAAATGAAATTTATGACACCGGAAAAATCCCCAAAAATATGTCAAAATCAATTTTCATTGCACTTCCAAAGAAGACAGGGGCTATAGAATGCGAACTCCATCGCACAATCAGTTTGATGAGTCATGTAACAAAAATCCTGTTAAGAATAATTATGATGAGGACAAGGAATAGAATCAAAAGAGAAATAGCAGAAGAACAGTGTGGATTTGTGGAAGGGAAAGGAATTATTAATGCCATATACATCTTAAGAACTATCATAGAGAGGTCAATTGAGATGAATAAGGATTTGTATTTATGCTTTGTTGACTATACCAAGGCTTTCGATCGGGTACGACATGAAGAATTGATCAACCAACAGGAGAGACTCAATGTTGATGGAAAAGATCTACGAATAATCAGGAATATGTACTGGGAACAAACAGCTGCAATGAGAATAGAAAACAATATAAGCTCTTTCCAAAACATCAAAAGAGGAGTCAGACAGGGTTGTGTTTTGTCACCAGATCTGTTTTCACTATACAGCGAAAACATCACGAGAAACCTAGAAGAAGACCCTGGATTAAAGGTTGGAGGGAAAATGATAAACAACATTCGGTACGCAGATGACACCGTGCTAATTGCAGAAAATGAAAGGGATCTACAAAACCTTGTGAATATATAGAAATAGAAAGCAAAGGTGAAGGGTTCGAACTAAACAGCAGGAAGACTGAAGTCATGGTGATCAGTAAAACACATGAAATCCCCTCATGCAAAATAACAGCAAATGGCACAACCTTGACACAGGTTAATAAGTTCAAATATCTGGGAACGGTCATTTCATCAGACGGCAGATGCACATCGGAAATAGCTGACAGAATCGACCAAGCCAAAACAGCATTCAAGAAGATGACAAGCATTCTTACCAACAAATGCCTATCAATTAACATCAGAAAGAGAGTCCTTGAATGTTATATAGAACCAATACTGTTGTACGGATGCGAGGCGTGGACAGTCAGCAAGCAAAGCCAGAGCAAGATTGAGGCAGCCGAGATGTGGTTTCTCAGAAGAAATTTGAGAGTTCCATGGAAAACAAACGAGACAGTGTTGAAAGAGGCAGACACAAGTAGATCACTCATAAGGAAGATTAGGAAAAGACAGGCAACATTTATAGGCCATTTTATGAGGAGGGGGGATTTGGAGCACCTGGTCACAACGGGAAAGCTGGAGGGAAAGAGAGCACCAGGTAGACCCAGGGAGAGAATGCTGGAAGGACTTGCAGAGTGGCTGGGGATGAGGAGGGTGGGGGAGATGCTAGGGGCAACGAGAGATAGAGGTGGTTGGAAGTCCATGGTCCCAACGCCATGCGGCAGGGCACCTGATGATGATGATGTAGGGGGTGACTTGAAATTTTCTTCTTACATTACTGCAAGTGGAGGCTGAATTGAGGCAATCATCAGGGCACAACAAGTCAGCCGAACGATCTCTATACTGTGTGTGGTAAGATCAGGGTGGTGGCCCATATGGTTACATCGCCTGTCTGAACATCAAGAAGTCACGAGTTCGATCCCCATTAGACAGGGATTTTCTCACCCTCCCCTTCTCCCTCCCTCTTCCTACAGTGATGGACTGAGTGCTGGTCTTTACCAATCAGAGGATAAACCCAGGTTCCGTGTGCAGACGCATTTAGGCACAGGCAAATATGAAAAGACCCATGACAATAAAGGAGTTGTTCTTGTTAGCA
Source organism: Monoplex corrugatus (assembly GCA_030674185.1). Taxonomy (NCBI): domain Eukaryota; kingdom Metazoa; phylum Mollusca; class Gastropoda; order Littorinimorpha; family Ranellidae; genus Monoplex; species Monoplex corrugatus. The sequence goes on from CM060310.1 coordinate 39,975,749, forward strand.
TTTCATGGAGAAAAAAATCAACTCACACAGGTTCACAGGGTAAAGAAAATACAGCAAAAAAATAATTCAGCAGCTGGAACTTCAAGCGGTAAATCTGTTGTGACTACACCACACACACACACACACACACACACACACACACACACACACACACACACACACACACACACAACACACACACACACAAACACACACACACACACACACACACAACACACCACACAACACACCACACACACATACACAATGCACCACACACACACACACACACACACACACACACACACACACACACACAACATTGGCAGAAGCTCAAGATGTCGCCAGCGTGAAGTGGTTATGCACAGACATATGGTATAAATTCTGGTACGGTTAATCCGATCCTTTCATCAAACGGCATTTGTGGTCTTAATTTATATGGACTTATCCCAGTGCGGCAACACCATTTTGAGAAGAGCTGAAAGAGAGTTGTATAGTATATCTGTACACCTAAAAGTGGTGAAGGCATATTGATTTCTTTTGAAGCAGACTAGTGCTGAGTACATTTTGCCTGCCCAGATCATGTTCAACGACCTGTTTTACATAGAAAATATGTTAGTCTCTCTGTCTCTCTCTCTCTCTGTCTCTATGTCTGTCTGTCTGTCTGTCTGTCTGTCTGTCTCTCTCTCTCTCTCCTCTCTCTATATATATATATATATATATAATTTTATATGTATATATATATGTACATATATATAATATATGTATACATATTTGTATATATATATATATAAACATATATAATATAGAGAGAGAGAGAGACAGAGACAGAGACAGAGACACAGAGACACAGAGACACAGAGAGACAAACATTACAAAAATACATCATACATTTATATGTATACATTTACTTAAATAAGATATATATACACACACATAAAAAGTCATCTGTAATGAATATAATATATATATATATAATATATATATAATATAATATAATATAATATAATATAATATAATATAATATAATATAATATAATATAATATAATATAATATAATATAATATAATATAATATAATATAATATAAATAATATATATAAAAATATGACGTGACGTGACATGACGTTACATAACAATATAACATAATGCCGAAAAATACGAAAGGAAGGACCATAATCATATTCATTGTATCGTGCGTGTGTGTTTTGTCCGTTGTTTCGGCGCTGAACTTTCGTCACAGACTTTTTCAGTTGAATATCAAACTCAGATACTTGCTCCTCTGTGATCTTTGTTTAAATTTTATTCAGATTTGTCTTACATATATCCTGTTGGGTTGAGACCTGGCTGGCGCAGAGATACATCACTCATCTTCAAACTTGTTCATGAGTAAATTAGACTCCAAGAAATGTTAATGTGTGTGTCGCCTTCAGAGTAGATGGAGCGGGCAAGAAGGCAGGTCTAAAGCTAAATGCCAAGAAGACAAAAATGTTGCACCTAGAAGGAGAAGAAAAGCAAGCATATCAAGCATATTTAGGCTCAGTTAAAGCTCATGATGGCATCAATACTAAAAACATCAAAATAAGAATAGAAATGGCAAAGCAGAAACATTTAACTCAACAACAACTGGAAAGACAGGAGCATACCAACAGCCTTTAAAATCAAATTCTAAAATGTCTGATTTATCCAGTAATTCTAAATGGCTGTAAATCCTGGATATACAGAAAAGGAGATGAAAATAAGATGGAAACAGCACAGATGTGGTTCTACAGGCAGAACCTTAGAATCAAATGAACCGATATAAGAACAAATGAAAGCATTTTGAACAAAGTCACAGTTCAACGTCAACTGCCAGCCGAAATCAACAAAAGAAAAAGAAAATACATCGGCCATGCAACCCGCAACCCCCGCAATTACAAATTTTGCAAACAAAAATTGAGGCCAAAAAGAAATCAGGGCAGACCACCTAGCTCTTATATGAACATCATCACCAACATCAGCGGTTTGAAGATCTTCGTAGTAGTACAGGGAAGTCAAGACTGGAGTGACTGTAGAAGAGTTGTTTGACGTCTGCTGCAGCGGCTACTATCGAACTCGATGATGCTAACAAGTGACAAGTGACATGGAAGGAGAAGTAACAACCGATCTTACATGTAAAATCCCGCATGTATATACGATGGCACGTCAGAATTGCAGACCATGAATGTAAAAAGATAACAATAATGAATGAGAGATAGAGGATAGTAAAGAGAGAAGAATAATGAGTGAGAGACAGAGTGACAGCGACAGAAGGGGAGAGAGAGAGAGAAAGAGAGAGAGATGTGTGTGTGTGTGTGTGCGTGCGTGCATGCGTGTGTGTGTGTGTGTGTGTGTGTGTGTGTGTGTGTGTGTGTGTGTGTGTGTGTGTGTGTGTGTGTGTGTGTGTGTTTCTGGTATACGTGCATCCAATTCCCTAGCGTCCTCAGTTATGGCTTCAAACATACCGTTGCTCGCGCTAATCTGT